>OX424454.1:8984261-9370234 GCA_949152495.1 Lasius fuliginosus | reverse complement strand
AATCTAAGATCTTGCGAGGACATCTCCACCGCGACGATCGTATATTTTCGTGGAAAATCGAAATATAAAAATCTTCATTTTTTTTTTATCCATCGACGGAAATCAACGGTCTTTCGGAGGGTCTCTCTCCCTCTCTCTCTCTCTCTCTCTCTCTCTGCGAAAGGGGTGCGCGCGAGAAACGTACCCCGTGGGCGTTCCACGGCGTGTGGAACCACACCGAGAGGGTTTCGCGAAGCCTCTCGACGAGCGGGAAGTAGATGGCCGCTACCACGTACATGCCGATTAGTAGCGCAGTGTCTACCGACCTGGATGGTGGTTCAGGTACAACGATCGGAATGAACATCGCCGTAGGTGGCTACTCCTCGGGCTCGCCTCGCAGCGCCGCCGACGCCGGGGAGATGAAGTATATGCCCGCGCCGCAGCATCATCACCACCATCACCATCACCATCAGATGACGTCCTCGCCGTCGCCGAACGGACTCTCCCATCCGGCGGCGAGTCTCTCGTCGGCGAATCCCTGGGTGAGCCTACAGCCTGGCAGTGATCCCTGGGCGGCTTCGATGGGGATGCACCATACCACCCATCATTCTCATCATCATCCGCATCAGGCTAATGCGAGTCTCGACGTGAAACCGCTGACCGCGGCGGCCGCGGCGACCGCGACGGACCAAGGCATGCACCATCGGGGCCCTCATCAGTCCCCGGGGATGGCATCGCCGCACTCTTGGCACGCACCGGTCGTTCCGTCGGCGCATTACAATCCTAGCGGTGGTGCGGCCTCGCCCACCACCATGCAGTACCACGCGGTGATGAACGGCATGCTGCACCAGCATCCGCATCAGCATCCGCATCAGCTGCACAATCATCAGACCGGATTACCTCACCACTTGAGGGACGCGCACAATCACAGTCCACCGTCGGGGACATCCGCTGCACGCGGGGCATCCCCTCGACAGGGATCACAGCGCCGGCGAGGAGGATACGCCGACGTCGGACGATCTCGAGGCCTTCGCCAAGCAGTTCAAGCAGCGACGCATCAAGCTCGGCTTCACCCAGGCGGACGTTGGTCTCGCGCTCGGTACCCTCTACGGCAACGTCTTCTCGCAGACGACAATATGCAGGTTCGAGGCGCTACAGTTGAGCTTCAAGAATATGTGTAAGCTGAAGCCGCTGCTGCAGAAGTGGCTCGAGGAAGCGGACTCGACGACCGGCTCGCCGACGAGCATCGACAAGATCGCCGCCCAGGGTAGGAAGCGAAAGAAGAGAACGTCGATAGAGGTGTCGGTGAAGGGCGCGCTCGAGCAGCACTTTCACAAGCAGCCTAAGCCCTCGGCTCAAGAGATCACCTCGCTGGCGGACTCGCTGCAACTCGAGAAGGAAGTCGTCAGGGTGTGGTTCTGCAATCGACGGCAGAAGGAGAAGAGGATGACGCCGCCCAATACGCTCGGCGACGGCATGATGGAGGGTATGCCGCCGGGTCACCAGGGCCAGGGCGGCCTCCATCAGGGTTATCATCCGCAGGATCACCTGCACGGCTCGCCCATGGGCCACAGCCACAGTCCACCCATGCTCAGCCCACAGGCCCTCACGGCTCACTCGCTTGCGGCTCACTAGCGTTCGCCGGGGCCTCCCCCGTTGGGCCTCGCGGTAACCTCGCAAAACTCGACGAACGTGTCGTCGACGGCAGAAACGACGACCCTGCCGCCGTTCTATCATCACTACCTTCAGGCGCGCACCGGCAGTTACACGACTTCGTAGCTGACGGATTCGCGGCGCCCTTTCTACCTGCCGGACGGCGGCGCTCGTTATCGAAACGAGGGTACGAAGTGGTGGCTCGTTCAACGAGATTCAACGGGGTTCAACGAGGCCGAGACCGGTTCACCGGGGAGGCTGAGGAGCTGACGCGCTCGGTCGGCGATCTTTTTGTCGACCTTGACCGCCGCGCCCTGGTCCAAAGAGAAGACGAAAGCTCTGGACGAAACGGATGGAGTTGAGAGAGAGAGAGAGAGAAAACGGGATAAGGGAGGACACGTCGCGGCTATCGGCGAACATCCTTCCGAGTTTCTTCAGGATACTTCTTCCATCGTCGTCGTCGTCGTCGTCATCTCGCCGTTGTTGCGATTTCCTTCATCGGCGATGTCCCGGTGATAAGTGATACCTTCTCATCGTGTTTTTTTTTTTCCGCGACGCGACCCAGGAGGAGATTCAGTGTCGTTCTCTCGAGGGGTAACAGCCGTAAGTGATGACGTTCCTCCTTCGTGCGGTCAGGTCGGGGCCCGTTCGTCTGTTCGCGGAGTCCGAGCTGGACCGCGGACCTTTGTTGCCTGTTTGCTGTTGTTATTGTTGTTCTTTCGTCATCGTTGGTGAGCGGGAGTGAGTTTTACCTCGGTACGGTCTCCGACGGGAACCCGAAGAAGGATGGTTTAATAACAGGGTGCGCGGGATGCGAGACGGACTTGGGCGAGGGTGCGGCTTAAAAAAAGAAAAGAACGGAGATGTGGTTTTTTTTCCCCCTCTTTCTCTCGCCCGCGAACAAAGCGGGGAATCGGACACGAAACATGCGTGTGTCGCAAGAGGGTGTCTTTCCGTGCGCGTGCGATCTTTCCCTCGCTTATCGTCCGCGAAGGGAATCCGAAATTCGCGGGACAATTAATACGGACGGACGAACGGGCGACAAGGAAAGAACGTATACAGAGTAAAGGAGGGCGAGTGTGTTGTGTTCGCGCGGGATTTGCTCGGAGCAAACTCGGCGGATGATGTAACATAAGTATAAATATGGACTGTAAATAATGTACTAGATAAAGCTAGTAAGTTAAGTGAGAGACAGAGAGAGAGAGAGAGAGAACATGTGAGTCGTCGTCGTCATCGTCATCGTCGTCGTCGTTCGTCGTCATCGTCGTCGGCGAGCGAAAAAAATAGACGCAGGAGCTGGAATAAACGGAGGAAAGAGAGATAATAAGAGAAAAGGCAGGGAGAGAGAGAGAGAGAGACGAAGAATATGCGGCGCGACGAAGTAGAAAAAAAAGAGGGACAGTTTATATATATAAAAGGGACAGGAATGTCCGCACACACACATACATCGAAGAGGGAAACACGTGTCGGAAAAGCGCGTGCGAAATCCTAGCGAGCTGGCAAGACAGATCCCCCCTCGCGCGAAAAACCCCTTCTGTATAAAGAGTAAGTATACATAAATCTATATGTGTATATACACACGAAAAAAAATCTCTCTCTCTATATATATATATAGATAATGATATATTATTATATATATAAATATAGAAAAAAGGATATATATGTATATGAAAACGCGCGGAACGTGTGACATTCGAAAAAGTCTCTATATGTCTATGTATAGATTGCAAGGTTTTAGCTATGTTCTTATCATTATTGTATTATTATTACGTTTATTATTACACACATTACTATTATATTATATATACATATATATATATATATTATCATATTCTTATTATTATATTATTGTGACGTTCATTGTCTGGTCTCGAGAAAATGTTGTAAATGTGGCAAATCCGGCGTTAATCGCGGTGATCTTATTATTATTGCTATTACAATATTCGCCACCGTTATTTTATTGTCACTTATTAATTATTATTATTATCTCTTATTATTGCGATTATTATAATTTAATTATTATTATTGTCATTGTCAATATTATCGATACCTGATGCTGCCCGGGAGTCGCAGCGCGGAGAGCCGAGAATCATCTTCTCGTCGTCTTCTCATCGCTGCCGGGCATTTGTGGTATCGAAGGATACTCTTCCTCTCTCGCTCTCTCAATCTGTCTCCCCTTGCCTCTCCGCTTCTCGTGTCTCACTCGTCTTCTCCTCTGTCTGGATTGTTTTTTTTTCTTCTTTTTTCTTCAAATGGGCTTAGGCAGATGCGAAGTTGACGCACGCGATTCGCGCGCAAAGAGTATTTTACATCACGAAGTGTGTAGTATTAAACGATGATAAACTATGTGATTTACGTGGAAGTGTTATTAATCGCCCGATCGGATTATCGTGTGTATATTGTGTCTGTATTATAAAGAATAGTACAATCTCTCCCCGCTCATATTTGTGCCCCGTTGTTAGATACTATAATGTATTTTAAATTTCGATACGAAGGTAAGGCGATGAAAGTCGGAATGTAATATTTAAAGTGCTGCGGGAAAAGAATATTTCTCTCTCGCATAAATGGTATACGGAATTTTAGATTGTTCTTATATAGACCAGCTGCGCTTCTACCTAATCTTTGGTTTTTATTTGCCGATCGTTTCTCTATACGAATCATCTCGCGCAGAATTTCGGTTTCTTTTCTCCGTTGCATCTGCGAATCTCGGCGCGCGATTAATTAATTCACGCGTGATATAAAATATACAGAGACAATGATTAAAGAGATGGCGAAGCTGTCATTCTTGCCGTCGGTAAAATTAAGCTCGCGCTATAGTCTTTAAATTTTCAGTGATCGGAAAATGTAATAATAAGAATAGACACACGAGAAATTCCCTTTACATGTTTTATGTGATAATCTCGAATAATGACGAAAAATTGCACATTTTTACACCCATTATTGTATATATTGTTATTATTAAAGGAATTACATCCATAGTCACAATATTCCATAGACAATCACGAAATCGTTCTTTTCTCCGCGAAATATTTACTATTGACACAGGAATATCTGCTTAATCGAGTTAAAATTCTCGGCGATATTTTATTCCGTAAATAGTTGTAGATCTCGATAGGTTTTTCTACGAAAAACAAACATGACCTTAGACGCTCTATGAAATTTAAATTACGTCTCGAGATGGAACGCCACGCGTTCAAAATCGGGACGGGATCGATCGATCGTATGTTTGTTTTTCTGTTTTTTGCTCTCGCGCTTCGTCAAGGTTTCACTTTCCACCTTTTTTCGGTGTTATTTTAAAGCCGTTCGGCGCGGAGGTGGTCACGTGTCTCGTGCAGCATCCCCATCCTGAGTATCCACGCGCTTTTTTGTACGGCTCGCTCTTCCTCTCTCTCTCTCTCTCTCTCTCCCTCCCTCCGTCTCGCTTCAACAATCGCGTTGACTCAACGATAATCAAGCATATCAACGTTTTCCAATCTGCTCTATAATATTTGCCGTATAATTCTTGCGTTAGCAATTATCGATCTCGAGGATTGTGTTCCGAATACGATGCATTCCGCAAGAAAGAGATCTCCTTCTCCTGTCGCAAGTCCTCGATCATCTTCTCTTAGTGTCGCTTTGTTCAGCCTTTTTTTTTATCCATCGAACTCTCTCGATCGACTCTCCGCCTTTTTTGCGATTCTTTCTCGACGTCGCGAAACGCGTAGGTGGTCGCAAACTTCATAGCGCCGACGCGCACCTTCGCTCTCTCTCTTTCTCTCTCTCTCCAGCGATTTATTTTCCACTTCGATCGTTGTGTCGTACCTTGGTTAGTCGCGCCGATGTACCAACAATGTGCCTACGCAAACGCAGCGTCATCTCTCCTTTTTTTTTTTTTTTTTTCATCGGTAGACTCGTTACGCAGCGTATCACGCGATTTCATTTACCTGGTGTCATCGTTGTTGATGCTGGTATGTTCGACACAGTTGCTGTTGCACAGTTCTTCGCGGTTGTTTCGATTTGCCAGCTTTGCGACATTTCCGTCGCACGACTTTAATCTCGCGCGAATCTCTTTGCGAAATTTGACATTGACATAGCGAAGGAATTATTCTCCAAACGTTATACTCGAGTGTCGGAAACTCTCAATACAATTTTTTCCACGATTTCTTCTTCTTTTATTCGCATAATACTTTCTGATACATGGAATGATATGATATTAATTATTTGCACGATTTATATTTTTATTTTGCATATTCTTTGGCCGTTGTAATTAGAATACAATGCTTGGAGTAACAGAAAGATGATAATAGCGACTCATTGCCACTTGGGTCATCGTAAAAAAAAGCACACTCTCGACGGGCGCGTTCTTATTTGAATAAGGTAGTTCAACGAACCCCTTGGTAGTTCAACAAATCCGTCATCGTCTATTAATGCCCGAAACACCGCGTTGACATTACGCGTATATTTACCGAAATACCGACGAATAATTTATACGCTTCCACGGTGTCGTACTTGCGTCTGGCAGGTTGAGGTTGCGTAACGATATACACACACTAGGTGTATATAAACTGCCCGGTATACGCGTTAATAACGGTATCTACTTGGCGGGCTAAAAGAGTCGTTTAGGGGCGCAAAACGCGCGCCGAAGCCGCGGCTTGTAATTCACGGTCCAATTTGGGGAAGAGAGATATTTTTATGGGGACGCGCGGCGATCGTTCCACGTCATGGGACTTTAATAAGGAGGGCCCCACCGTAAAGCACCTTGTCGAGGCCTACCGCACCGAAGGAGACCGCTCTCTCTCTCTCTCTCTCTCTTTGGACGGAGAGAGCATTACGCGCGTGACCCGCTAATCATCGTAATTCTTGATCGTTATAATGCGCTTAACGCATCGCGGGCCGTTCATTTCCGTAATTCCTCGACGTTTCGATAATGGCACAGTATCCTGAGCCCGGCCCAATCCTTTGGGTCCCTGTCAGACCCTATTTAAGGATATTCAGCCGTCGCGCGTCTACGACACGTGATGCTAGATTTCGAATATTTAGAAAATGAATCTAGTCTCTGGCGCTATTATTTATAAAAAAAAATGTACACACACACATGTTGTCTTTTTTACTAATATAATATAAATGTCTTATAAAATATTTCCATAGAATTGGTTGACAAATATGGAGAGCGTTGTAAAAAATTCCTCTCACTTTATCACGATCTTGATAGTTTAGCTTCTTTAAGCTTACGATCGATTGTTTTCCCTCGCGCATCATGAATTAACGTCTCCTACAAATCAGTTAACGCGTATTCGCTCTTCGTGCTATCGTCCGAGCATTAAGGTCTTATCTACGACTATCACAGTGGCTCGGCGGAGGTATATTTGCCTACCGGGACGAGCTTTGAAATTTTACGAGATCCGATATTAGACCGTCCATCCTCGTGCGAAGATAAAGCCGTTGAGTCCTTCCTGCATTAGCGACGCTCGTTAGCCTCCTCGTTCATCGGAATACAGTTGTCCTTCTTTGACGTAATCGTTCGCGTCGTCGTCGAGGACGAGTGAAATGCTTGTTAGGTCCATTTACCGATGCCGGCGAGATGCGTAATAGAAACGTTTCCACTTTCCCGCAGGTTCGCTCCGAGAAATTTCAGGACGCATTACATCGTCCGACGTCGTTAAGCTCGCGCTAATGTCCTTCGTCAGTCTCGTATATTACAGTGCCTTTCCCCGAACGTCCTCTTTTTATCCACGTACGTGATTATTCTCTGCAATAATGACGGTATAGAAACGTTTATATTTCGTAAATTGATAGTCGATTTGGAACTAACCACCAGGGCGCAGAGTGTTTCTAAAATAAATATTTTGTGCTCGTCGACTGGATCAACTTTTGACTTTCTACTAATGATATACATATATATGATTCACAGTACAAATATCTGTTTTCGCGAAACGAAGGCAATTCGAATAAATCTGACACGTGGCGAGAATCTCATAGCAGTTTCGCGAACTCTCGGATTCTACTCGAAAAGATTAAAAATTCGCGTCAAATCTCGGCAATTTGCTTAAGCATGTCATGCGCAAATATTTGCAAATGCAATGTTAATAGAAATTCTTTTTTTATCAAGATAGCTGATCTCTCATACTTATTGTTAGTGTGACGCGTTATTTTTTCTGCTCAAAATAGCGGCCCTACTGTATATTACATACGATAATGATATGATTACGTATATTATTATCAGTCATAGCTTCTGTGATTATTTGCTCAATTGGCCGCTGATTCTTATCACCGAGTTCTTTTCACATCTTTTGCATAGCGCGATATGTCGATATCTTCGACTTCGTTGAGTTTATTTTCGCGAGGAAATTAGATTTGCCGAGTAATAGTAATTCGCCTAAGAGAAATTTCACTTTTTTTCTAAGAGACACATTGAAAGCATCGACCAAGATTTCGTTAATGAAACTTTCATACATTCTGTTGATCAAGACTCAGTGTTGGAAAAATCATTATCGGCGAAATATGTGTCGATGATTTTAATTGTAAAACTGTTTTTAATTTCAATGGCAAGTGCAATCTCGATAATTGTGATGGTATAAGTAAACAGACACTGCCGCGATGTTCAATTTAAAAATGCTGTAAATTGATTAAAAAAAAAAAAAAAAACGCAAAAATCGCGTATATGAATGATATGCGAATTGACGCGCGACGCTCATTATTAAAGTGATTCAAAAGATTTCACTTGCGCCATTTGCATATACATGTGTATATTTTTTTTATATACGCTGTTCCGCATAATTCAATTGACGCTCGTGAATTATAAATTCCGCGTTGCGGAGATTGCCCTGCACGTTGATTTTATGATGCGATCTTTTTTATTACCGCATAAAAAGTTGTTGGCGAAATAAATATTGTTAGAAGAATCTTCTTTCGAGAAGCGCATCGGCTACAAATCTTTCGCATTAGTCAATTAATCACGTATTATAATGATAATAATCGCGTCACAGTAACAAGTCGCATAGGAGATATGTTAACAGAGAGTTGTATGTGATATGTATGTTTAAATTCGACTGCCATTTGTTATTGTATACCAGTTTCTACAATCTTTTTTTTCTTTCTAAGAATATCAAAGAAGAAAAAAAGAGGGTGAAAGGCGAGGAAGAAAAAAAAGTCACCCATAAAGGCGCATATAGACTTGTTGAGTATCTTTGTATCGTATCATCATTGTATAAAATATTAATATTAATATATTACTTATATATTAAATATAATATTATATTATAAAATATATATATATATATATATGTTTTATTAAATATACATATTATTAAATATAATATTATATAATCATAATTATCAATAATAATTAATACAATGATGATACGATACGAGGATACGCAACAAGTCTGTATCCACCTTAATGTGAGAGAAGATTTGTTGAGCCAACAAAATCATCTGCCATCGCGATTAAATTTGTTATGAGAAACGAAACGAGAGAAAACAATACATTTTTTCTCCATAAAATCTGATGACACCTTCTTACGATTTTTATCGCTTAGATGTATCATTTGATTGAGAGAGGGAGAGAGAGAGAGAGAGAAAGAGGGAGAGAGGAGAAAAGGAAAAACGGGTACACGGCCGGCAAAATGATTTTGTTATGTCGACAAACGATTTTACTTATCGGCATCATGATTATGAGGCGCATGATTGTGAGAATCGTTGCGAGACCGACGGACGTTTATAATTTAGTTCTCGCCCCCCCCCCCCCAAAAAAAATAGGCGTCCCCGGGATCGAAACTAACGGTGATCGATCGCACTGGGTGATTTTATTGGCTGAACAATCGGACCGTTCGTTTGTTAGGGCGCCGAAACACGAGAGAGAGAGAGAGAGAGAGAGAGAGAAAGAGAAATCGATGCGAAATTGGGAAACGATGAATGAGATGTTTGCGCAAAATTCGACGTTTTTTTTTTGAAAATGTAAAAAAAAGAGGTCAAAAAGAGGTGTGAAAAGCGAGCGGCAGAAAGCGACAGGTGCGCGCGTGCGATTGGCGAAAAACCGATGACGATTGTTGCGATCGTGGCGTGAACAATGTGTTCGGACGCATGAAGGTCGAGGAGCGCAGTTGTTCGTTAAGGAAATTAAGGAAATCCTTTTCCGGGCGGATCGACGCGCGCGAACGCGAAATTGGACAATTGCTAATTGAATCGTTCTCCGAGACAGCGGGATTTCTCTTTTCTTTCCTTTCTTACGGAGTCAATATGCTAATGATTTCGCGAAACAACCGCGCTCTTCGATTCGATCTCGCGCAGAGAATGAAATCGGTATAATTTCGATAAGTTCAATTTTTTTGTTATACATCTTTGTTAAAATCTTGAATGATATTTCAAGTAAAGTTGTGACAGGAATATTTTAATATAAAATACTATCTTCTATATTTTCATGTTTTGTATTAAATTTTTATTTGAAACTGTGTTTCTGAGACTATTCTGTAATTTATATATCGTATTTTATATTTTAATATTACATTTTTTTTATTTATAAATTATATTCTTATACGTCTGGGATGTCGAAACTTATGAAAATTACACCGATTTCGATGGATCTTAATCTCCCGATCTCCCGATGATCGTTTTCTTGAAATATTAACGCGTGCGGATGCTGCAAATTGCGAGCGATGTGCACACGAGAGAAAGAGAGGCGACAAAGAGACATGTAAAGATAACTTAGAGATACACGTGTACACGAAATCGTTAAATGATACGGATTTGTAAACAATTCTTTCCTCCCGCCCATCTTTCCTCTTTATGCTGTATATTATTAATATAATTAAATCTTAATTATTATTAACGTAAAAATAAAAATCTGGCGAGTGATGGTTGAGCACACGTTTTGTTAGAATGGCGGAAGCTAAATTACTACTGAATTTCGATTAATAAACGACATGAAAGTAATACAATATACATTTGGCGTTTTGTTTTATTTGCCGGATCATTATCATTATCATCTGTGGTCGGAAAATTCTCATCTCTCTCTACCTTTTCGATATTCTCTGTACGTCAGTATCATCAAAATAGTTCTACGGATCTTCCGTATAAATTACTTACTCTACCATAATGCGTGTGTGTATATTTGTATATGTATGTGTGCGTGTGTGTATGTGTTGATCCAATAAACGCGAAAATTTCTATTTAGTCTCGATCATTGCTAACAATCTAAGTTTCTCGTTAACGATTGATAAGCGTTTCTCTCCTGCACGAGATAAGGCCATACATTCAGTAGACATTCGAGATTAAAGGACTCTACTAAAGGAAACCATTCGAATTTTACGAAAATGAATATTGACGCGTCATTGATCAATCAGCTGTTCATTATATTTCGTAGAGGCTACGATCTTTTCGCGGGATTTTTCTCTTCTCGTCGAATCATTGTGGGCGAGCACTTTTACTCTCGCGTCTCATTTCCATCCATGATGTATCCATGAATAATTACAGTAAAAGTTCATTCGCGCGACTTAACCGTGGCGTGATATTGAAGTTTTTCATTGCATTAATTAAGAGCTTAATAAGCAACGTGAGCGACACGAGAAAACGGCGAAGAAAAAAAGTGTATTCGCGCGTACAATCGATCGAACCTTATAATAACTCCTCATCTCTCCGAGGGACCTTTTCCTCGCGATTGTCTCTCGCGTTTCCAGGAACGAAGTACGGCTCTGCTTGTCGATCGACGGCGAGAGAGATACCTCGCCCGATCTCTCGATTATTCCATCTCGTACACCGCGCATCGTGTGTAATTATCACACGATATGATGAAATTGCCGTGACGGCCAAGTGACAAGCGGAATAATCGCGTGTCGCAGAAAGAAACATGCCAGAGATAGCGAAATTGATAAAACGTCGTTTATGATATTCTGAGGGACGGATGTACCTCAGTATATGTAATATGTATATATGTCCCTACATCGTCATGCTTGAATAAGAGTATTGTTAGATACCGCGTTAAAACAATCGGCAAAAACTTGAGAACGTACGCCGGAAAATCGGAATTATTGATTATATTACGTATCGCGTTCTAAAATTGCTTAATAATCAATTAGGATCACATGTGTGATATTTAGAAGGTTGACCGATATTTTAATAATTATTTCAAATAATTAATACAATTGTTTTTATTATTATAATATTTTTTTTATTATAATATTAATGCTTATGTTTTATTATAATATTAATGCTTTAATATATACGTATATTTTTTTAAAACGCATTCTTTATGTTTCACAACTTGTTTTCATCATTTAGTAGTCCATTAAGCCAAGAAGGTTGGAAAACATTGCTCTAACGTTCGTGAGCTTCCAGAGATAGCCTACTGTTTGCTCATCATCGAACGCATCATACTGATTCCGAAGGTGTTCCTCCGCTACGCCTACGGTTACGCATCAAAGGCTCGTGTCGTTGTTGCTTATCGCAAAATCGAATATCGTGGCACGTTTTACCTTGAAGAAGCAAGTCGCCTCCTCCCACCGGGATTTTACTGCCCGAGTCGAGTGACGTAATCCGAAACAAAAAAAGGCTCTAACATCGACAGTATCCGATAACAATTAACGCATACCTTCTTTTTTTTAAAGAACTATAACTTTTGATTGAGATTTACTTATTGTTTACCATTAATAAAGTCTGGTCGCTCTCTCCCGTTGCTCAATATTAAATCATTAAAAATATTTGATTAGATGATCTCGGAATCGGAATCCTATACATTTATTATTATATCGCTTATTTTTTTCTAGACATCCTTTTTATCTATCTCATAAACGTTACGTAAATAGATTGCTCGATAAACCAGAATCGCGACGTAAATAATGAAAAACTGCATTACAAAAAATGGCAACTTTAGACGAAAGGATAAAACAAACTTGTTTACTTATCTAGAAGGAATCTATATAATTCAGGTTTAAAGATAGAAGAAAAAAATTTAAAAAAAAAAGGTAATGTTTCCTCAGTAATTAAGGATTCGCGTGCAAAATATCGATTTTTCTATTATTTTTGTTTGAAACGCCACTTCAAAATATTTTTCACATATTCCCGTTTTTTTGCTCAACATTTGATTCTGATTTCTTCATTGCACTTTATTGGATTTGTCCGATCTTGCACTGGAGGACAATTTTGAAAGTCCGATGAAACTAATCGAAGAGCACGTAGAAAATTATTATCGTAGTTGAAATCACTCTCGATTTGGCATAACAAGATTTCTGCTATCGCAACTAGTATGTCCATGTTCATTATATCACGGGTAATCTGACGCTTTTCGTTGAAATTATTGGTTGTCGCGTCACGCTAAATTTGGGCCGTGAAATATTTAGATCGTCGCTCGATTTCGATAGTTGATCCACGCTATTTCTACATAATTATTCTACACGCCTGTGAATTAATTGGAAGTATGGTATATTTGGTCCAATTTTTCCACGTGGAGGATTGGACGAGGAGTCTTTTTTTATGCGGCAAAAATATCACAATGTTACGAAAATATTCTGAAGAATCTCTACATATGCTCTATATATTCCAATACATCGATTTACAAATAATTAAACGCTTTGCATAGTTGATTTGATCGCATGGAAGTATACTAAATTATGGAATGCATTATTTTCTCTCTTAAATAAGTGCATCCGAGTTGAATTTGTAACACTGAATAACTAAACTCTGAATTTGAGAAGTAATATACAGAGTATTGAAAGCGAGATTTTCGGATCAAAATTTGAATTAATTTCTAATAAACAATCGATATAAATTTTTTTATTTTATTAATTTCATATTACGATTTTCAACAATTCTCTTTCGATATATGTATTTATCGTTTTTCTATTTTGCTCCAATCCCTTTAACGATCTGTCACCCGGCGATTTCGCTGTCGTAAGATCAGCAGGTGCAAGAGGTGCTCGATAAAGGCGTTCGTTTTTTTTACTGTATCGATAGGACAATCGCGTAACAGCTCGTTTCTTCCAGCCGAGCTCGATGTCCCAATTGTGTAACGGGCTTAAAGCACTTTAACCACCTCTTGAGCCACGCCAAACGACGCCCAGGATACGACTGACCGTTATATTCCGAACGCGTTCGTTTGTCTCGTAAATCTCGACCGGGTAAAGCCGTGTGGCGTCTCGCCTCTTTTACAACCCGCCGAATCTATTCGAGGGAATAATACTTCTCTGCCGGGGCGTTTTTCGCGGCGACGAAAAAGGGGACGCGCCGCTCCTCCCGCGTAGAGTATTTTTTACAGTCGGTTTTTACACGCATTGTGTCCGCGGTTTATGTCGCGCTTATTTTTACGGCCGTTAAAGGCGAAAGGATATGATCGCGTGGCCGGGAAACAATCCGTCGATTTCATTTGCTTGTCATTCGCTTCCTGCTGCGGCTTCCCCGTGCGCAAATTAACCTTCCGATGCATTATTCAGCCGCGTTCGTCTTTCGGTCCGAGAATCACAAGCAATTTCATTCAAAATAACGATTAAATTAAGAATCGAACTTTACCTTCCGACGAGACAGCGTAATAGAGGAATCAACGATACGCTTGCAATTCCGTGTTTAATTTTTTAACAACTGGTTCTCTTCGGTTTCTTGGGGGTTTTATGGAAGTTGTAGAGTATCTATTAAATTGTTGCCGTAAATTTTTATAGAGAACCGTCGGTGAACGCGCTTATAATTTTCGAATTAATTTCGTATAACGTTGCGGGAACCCCGAACGACAATAATACACACGGGAGGATGACGTAAAAATCGCCGAGACATTAATATGCAAATGCCGGTGGCGAAGATCGCGGCTTCCTGACGATCTTCGCCGATCGAGGCGAATGGGCGTCGCAACGAAGGTATCGCGTTACGATCTACTCACTTCGGAAGCGCGCAAAACGTGCTCCAGGTAATATCTCTGCCGAGAGAGTAAAAGACGGGGATGTAATGATAATCGATAATCATAATCGTGGTCATCGATAGCCGCGATAGATCCCGGCAGCGTACCTCGTCGTTGTCGTTGCTCGTTTCGGCACTTGTAAAAGCTCCGCTGGATGTGCCGATCATCATCGCGAACGACAAATTTTTTTTTTCGATGAATTTGCAGTCGATTTTTTCGACAGCAAAAATATCAAAGTATCAATGTTTCCTAAATTATGAGATTCCACTTAAAAAATAATTACTTACAAAATAATAATAATTACTTAATAAATAATTACTTAAAAAATAATTACACTTAAATTAGAAAATAATTGGCTTCTGTCGAACTAAGCTTGATAGTGCCTAGACTTGATTTAACAGAGTTACAATGAGCAATCGACTAAATATTCATTAACAGAAATAACAGATATCACGGATATCCAAGGAGGAATCTGTTCTAGATTAAAGAGTGTGTGTTATTAAAGATCGATGCGGTGATATGAATAATCCTGTTTTTGTATGCCGACGCACGCCGGTCGCGCTCAACGCTCGACGGAGGTGACGATCAGGTGGCTGACACGTGCTTCCGGTTCCTCGTGCCGACGAAAGAACGGTTCCCTGGTGCGCAACGTTTAAGTGCCCGGCGCGCCATCCGGGCGTATCCACGCGAGGCAGATTATTATGTTAATGTGCGAATCGGCTTTAATTATGTGTGGAAATGTGCATTCGATTAAGATTCATCACACGCGAGGGATCGAGAAAGCAAGATACGCCGCGGAATGTATGCACTTTTCTCACTGCATCATTGCGTTTCGGGGAAGCGTACGCAGCGAAGCGCATTCCGTGATTAAGGCATTAAACAGGCGCGGGCTCTTGGATGTTTCTCCGAGCAGAGATTCGAGAAAATCATATTTTAAGATATGCCAAAGTCATCATTGGTCGAATTAGATGGTATTAATCGATCGCTACAAATTTATGAATTTTTTTACGTATTTCAGAAATTATTAAGAAATAATACCTTATCTCGTTAATTATCTCGCAAGGTATTATTGATGCCGCCATTCATCTTGATGTCACACTTGTTTCCTATGACTCTGAAATATCGCAATCTTAGTAAATTAACGTTATCAAATAATGACATATAATGTACGTTATATAAGATTAAATTAGAGATTCTATATACTTAATATTTATTATTCTATTATCAGTATTAATCGTGTAATTATATCAAGCGCTAGAATCTGACGATCGATTGATACTACAAAATGCATTAGACGATAACACATCTTCGCGAAACGGTAAAAAATCCTGTGAAACTCCGTTTAAATCCTATCTTAAATAACGTATTCGTAACAACGCAACAGCCTTTAAACATCATTATAAAGTCACAGTCTCTCCCGTTCTACCGATTTCATCCCCGGCGGCGCTACTCGCCCCCGGTTTGGGATCACAAATGTACTAATTTGACGCTACACCTGTCACACCCTCGTTAGCCCCCCGCTCTTCCGCCATTGACAGTGACATCGGTCACTTCGGAAGTCGTTCTCCCCTTCCGTCGTCTCGTTACAACCCACCGATCGTGTGTGCCCTTCGACCGGTCATCGGTAACAACGGCTTCGGCGGCGAAAGCAGACGAGAGAAAGAGAGAGAGAGAGAGAGAGGAAAAAAGCAGCGCGCGAAACCAGGTGCCAGCCAGGAAATCGTCGGATGGTTTCACCTCGGCGATGCGTGACACGCGCGAACAATGAGCGGCGTATCGAAAGGGGGATGAAACTGACCGACAAGCGCGAGAGAGAGAAGGAAGGAGAACGGAGACGGAGAAAAAGAGACGCTTGATGAGGGAGAAAGAGCGAGGGAGGGATAAAATCCGAGTGTGTTCCGTGGAAGAAGAGAGGGAAAGTCGAGGGAAGAGAAAGGGAAACGCGCAAACGAGGGCCGGAGAAACGAGAAGAAGGACGAGAGACGACGGGAAAGACGGAAGGGGAGGTAGCGACAGGGAGGGAGAGAGAGAAAAACGGACGAGAGGGGATGATAGCGGAGTGGGGCGGCTGATAAGAGAGAGAGGCGAGTTCATAGAGAAGAGGAGGGAGGAAACGGAGGGATGAAGCGGCGCAGGCGCTAATCAACCCCCTATCAACCCCCTCCGATTCACGGCGGGCATGCGCTCTCGGACTCGTGTTCGCAGTTTCCTTCCCGCAGTCCTTCCTCATCCCTTCGTATTTCTCAATCCCTTCCCTCGGCGAATTCGTTCACACCTACCGAAATTATTTTCATAGGCGTAACGCGACGTCTGCGTGGGACTCGCGCGTGCAATTTGTGCTGCGACGTTTCGTTCTCAGGATCTGCGCCGGTTTCTTCGACGAATATCGGTCTTCTTAAAGTTTCTAAAATTTTAACATATCGACTTTTTCAACATTTTACTCGAAAGCGTCTTCTACGATTTTTTGCAAAATACACCGCAGCAACTTCGTATACCTCGTTTTAACATTTTCATAAAAATTTATTACATAAGTATAAACACGTAATTCATATAGAATAGCGCGCGTATTCAGAGATTTTAAAAAGAGATTCTAGTGGAGAGAAAAATAATCCTTTTCGTGTAAGAAGCAAAAGAATGAGTTCGCAAACTCTCTTCAGTCTGAATCCCCATTTGAATGCTAAAAGATCAGGAGGCGCGAGAGGATAGTAATTCAATGGAGTCGCCATATGGACGGATTCCGGTTCTCTCTCTCTCTCTCTCTCTCTCTCTCTCTCTCTCTCTCTCTCGAGAGAGAGAGAGAGAGAGAGAGAGAGAGAGAGAGAGAGAGAGAGAGAGAGAGAGAAAGAGAGATCTCGTTATCACGGCGCCAATCCCGATTGCCTTCCCGACATTCCTCGGGATCGCGCATTAGTGAGGCGTGTAAGCCGTGCTGCGATCGCGGCCGGCAGTGCATTGATTTAATAGCCGATTGATAAAAGTGGCCGCACGGACAAGAGACCGGTAGCCATTCGAAGTCGGTGCTACATGTTACCCGACCTTATCTGGAATACCATAATTATACCTAGCGACACCTCTCGCGCGACTCCGCTGGATCTTCATCTTGGATTGCTACCCGTCGATCTTTGTTCATCGGCATTCCGCGCGTGTACTTGCAAGTGCAAACAGACCTCGACATTTCGCTGCCGTTCGTACAGGCTGTTTCAGGCAGAACAGCCAATACTCTCTCTAGAAACAAGATAATTTCCATTATATATTTTCTGATATTTTTTTTACAATCTTTACATATTTTTTAAAATTTATTTAAACTACATATTTCATATCTTTTAAATTACTTGGAATTTTTCTCCTCATAAGGAAAACTATTTAACTCTGTGTAACGATGATATATTTTTTGATATTTTTTTTTTTTTTTTACAATCTGTATATATTTTTTAAAATTTATTTAAACTACATATATATTTTGTATCTTTTTAAATTACTTGGAATTTTTCTCCTCATAAGGAAAACTGCGTAACTTTGTGTAACGATGAGAAACCAAGTGAAAGATAACGTGTACGCGTGACAAGATAATGCCGGCTTTAATTATGGGATATGCACGCGCGTAGAACCTCTCGTTCGAACCTGTCGAGCATGTCGCTCGAGCCTCGCAAATTGTCGTTACTTCTGTTAATTAGTTATTGACGAACATTTCGCCGCTCCCTTAATGCCTGCTTCTCTTGAGGGATACGGAGCGTAACGAACGCGTAGACGCGGTAGTTCTTGCTCGTGCATATGTTTAGAGTTTAGATGACGCGACGAGGAAATGGAAATGTGAGAATAATACCTGGCCAAACCGCAAAGCGCTCTATCTAAGTATCGGTTAAATAAGCGATTTTCCCCGAGTGCGGTCTTGCAAATTTCTTCCTTATTCATTCCCCGTTCACAAACAACTTGAGCGATCGAGAAAATAGTTCAAAACATATGTGTGTGATTATTATTTTTTTTTTATATTCATCGTTAAAAATAAAGTAATTAAAAATAGGATTTTTACTGCACGCTAACTTGTCCAATTTATTGGCGTCAAACTGGCTTCGAGAAATTGTTTTCTTAGTTAAATTTAATCATAGAGAGTTGGAAAATTAGCAGTACGAAGAATGTACTATCCATGGACCTTAATTTTACAAACGATCTCGTGTTCCAACCGTTCTCAAAATATTTTTGTCGAGTTATTGGTTGAATCAAAAGTTCGTTCGCGGATTTTGCCAATAAACAGAGTATTGGAATATATATATAAATATATTTATCAATATTTTATATTTTATTTTAAATATTATATATATTTATCAATATTTTAACATTTCTGCGCCTCATTCAGCGCGTGTATCTTAAAATCTCCGCTTGTCGAAGGACTCGTGAGAAGAAATATTTTTTACCCCTTCCGAGACTTTGCGAGGTGTCTCCCATACTGCAACAACAGCCTCCTCTCAAGGTAGTCGTCTCGTTGACATTCCACGGGCGTATTAGCGAGGCGTGAACAGATCCTGACACCAGCGCATTGATTTAATAGCCGATGCCCACACTAGGATCTTCGGCGTCGTTTTCTCGTCGTCTTCTATATACGAGCGGACGTAGGTACGTACATACCTACGTACGTGCATACGCGGCACGCGTGTGCGGAGGAAACAATTGAACGCCATCCTTCCCTCTCCCCCCGTTTTTCACTCTAGACCTCTTTCTCTCCCTCTGGCCGTCGTGCTCTTTCTGTCTCATTCACTTTTTGCCTGCATCTCTCTCCCTCCCTCTCTCTCTCTCTCTCTCTTTCTGTTTCTCCCTCTCTCGCGCTCTCTGAAGCTTAATAAGCACCGCTACCTACATTCCATTTCCGGTGACGCTGACGTCACTCAACAATCCGGCTACGGAGAGCGAGCGCAAGCCGCGTACGCGAGACTTCATCTATCGTTTACGTATCTTTGCAACGAATGTCTGTTTTCTGTCTTTCGTCGCGATTTTCCTGACTTTTCGTTCCATGACTTTTTGTTTCGAGGAATATTGCAGCTTTATCGAGAAAATCGACAAAGTACAATAATTTTGGACGAATTGAGCGGCAACAAAGGTTTTTCCCTCTTTTCCCAAGCATTCGTATATTGCTTCTAAAATAAATGCAAAAAAGAAAAAGAAGAAGAAATGATCGATTGGATCCATAAGCACACAATAAGAGTCTGTAAACAGATCTAAGCTCAAGAATCTCGTACCCCTTCGTTTGTTTTCGAATCTCTCTGGCAAACGCAGGTCAATTTCGCAAACCCAACAAATCCTCCATCACTCGACATGATCGAAAATACGTCGGCGCATATCGATGTCATCGTCTAACGCTTGTTCTTGGTCTCCCACTCGAGACCATCAAGTCGCGCGAACTCGTCGATGTTAAGTACCGGATCCACTTCGCGGGGAGATTCCTCGGAGATACCTCGTCCTTACGGGGCAACCTTGTTCGCTTCTCTTCGGTCATTTTTTTTTCGCCGATATTTTCTGCCCTTTTTTCTCTCGCGAAATTGCGCGTAGTGGCCTCGACGAAAGGGATCGAGAGAGGAGCATAGAGAAACGGAAAAAGAGGAGAGAGAGAGAGAGAGAGAGAGAGAGAGAGAGAGAGAGAGAGAGAGAGAGAGAGAGAGAGAAAGAAACCGGGAGAGAGTGAGAGAGATCGAAGCGACGGGGACAAACGTAGAGATCGAGAGACGGACGTGGCGTAAGAGAGGAAAGAGAGAACCGATCTCTCGTCCGCGCGTCCGACAGCAACACAACCAGGTAGGCCTTGAACAGCTCAAGGGACCCACGCGCGTACGGCACTCTAGGAGTGTTGGCTCGTATATAGAGGCATTCTCGGCTCCGGCGCGCTGCCGGGTAAAAGACAGATAAATAACTCAGGTATGGCATTGGCTAAGTAAATGAGCCTACGCATGCGCTCGTGAAACGTACACCTGTACGTCCACGTGTCGCGTCACATACGTGCGTATATACATGCGTATAACGTGTGTGTAACGCACGTCATAAGCGAACGCGGCCGTATATATACGCCTCTTGTACGGTACACGCTCGCGCGTGGGCGGACTCGGCTTATCCTATGTGTGTATACGCGTCTCGCGATTTCTTTTTCTCCTTTTTCTCATTTTTTTTTTTTTTTTTGCGCGCGATGCACGTGTGTGTGTTCGTGCGTGTATAATACGCGAACACGGTCGGTCGGTGCAGCACGATAAAGATTGAAACGCGCGTTTCTCTCCCCAGAGAGAGAGAGAGAGAGAGAGCACCGTGCTTTTTTAGGTAGCCGAGATCCCGTCAGTATCCGCCGACATTCGCTTGACTTATGCACTGCCCGCGGAAACGCGCTCGGTTGCGAAAACCGACGGGACCGGCGCCTTGGCTGGACCGTAAAAGCGTAGGAGATGACCTTCTCGCAATGTGCGCGCGGCTTGATTGGAAATATTACCTCACTAAAAAATATTCTTAACGTGTCCACATGTTATTTTGGGAAATTTTATCTCGCGTCACAGCGAAGAAGATATTTAATTTAGAATTAATCTTTAACTTTTCCGAGATCTTTGTGACAGATGTAGCATTAAACATTCTTAAAAGAGTGATATTGCAAAATCATGACAATTTTGTATGAATTAAAGAAATATGTAGATAATAATAATTTCTCTTGGATATATTCTTTTATCATAAAATATTAATTACATATATATATATATATATATATATATGTATATATATATTAATATTTTTTATAATTTGTGTTTATATATATTTATATATATTATTATTATCATATATTTCAATATATTATATCATGTAATAATACAATTTTAATACCACCTCGGAAAGAGATACACCTACGAATGTGCCTTATGCAAGCGTGTGATGCAAACGGAATAGCCATTCCGTTGAAATAATCTCGGTGCGTGCATCCTGCAAATTCCTCCGCTCTTTTGTGGTTCCATTACACGTCAATAAAAGTGCCCAACACCCGGTAGTGAGATTTGGCACTTGTAGAATGGACATCCCATGCAATCGAGATACGGACGAACTGACGGACGATCGGGCGTACGCCTCCTTACTCACTTATAAAGTTAATTGAGGGCAAACGTCCACCACGATCTACTGACTAACCCGAAAACATTTGTCGGAAAAGACCCGGTGAAATTCGTTGACAGCGTAGAAATTTGTCAAATCTAAAAAAAAAAAAAAAAAAAATGCTTATTACGTAAAAATATCGAGATATAAAACGTTATCTTTATACATTTTTTTTTTTACGCGCGTCGAGAATAATTTTTCTCGATCACTTGCGAAGCTCACTTGCAACCGACTGCCTTCGGTCAGACACGCGTTGACAAAATCTCTTTTTTTTTTACTCGCTTCGGAGCAAAGTATCGTGCTGGTGAACGTCATGCATTACAAATGCGTCTCGACTTCGCGAAATGCACTCCGTACCGCGAAACGTATAATATAATGACAAGTTGACACGCCGTGACATAAACGCGACCCATATTCGTCAGCCACGGAGACAGCCAGAATTGCTGGCATGTGTGTGTACGTGTGTAAAAATAATAAAGAAACTTTTATGATAAATCGCGACGCAGATTGACACGTAGTCGCGAGAGTTAGAAGTTATGGAGTCACGAGCGACAAACTCCAGCGCGAACAATCGCGCATGACGCGACAGATCTATCAATTCTTCTTATACGATACTTTGTCTGTGTTTCCTGCTCATGCAAATTAGACAACGTTGAAGAAAAGGAGCCTTTATTATTGTAGTAGGTAAATTTATTAACTGCAGTCATTCTATACGTTTGTGTTGGCTTATCGTTTAGCTTGGTATACTCGTCATTCCGTCGTCATCGTTGCTCTTCATGATCAACGCCATTCTCAAGAATCCACGTTTGCGCAGAAAAATTATTACTTTAGAGCGGTCTTCCGCAAAGCGAAGATCGGTACGCAGATATGTTGTCATGTTAATTAAGTCTTGTTTCTTCATTTTTCTCGCGCGCAAAATTTCTACTAACGATAAGTTATTTATGAGAATAGTATCGTTATATATATATAAAAAAAAATAAAACTATGTTTTCTCTCTTTTTCTCACAGAGATTTATAGTAGATGGTTTACTTCTCACTCACTTATAATTCGAAAGATATAGATCCCTCGATATATATTTTTGTTCAATTTCTTAAAATTAAAATCTCTCACTTGAAAAATAGTCGTCAGAGTTTTAAATAATTTCATTAAATGTGACTCCTGAATGTGACATTTTTTTCCGATATTACTAGTTGCACTTACAATTAGATGATATCGATAATGAATCGTACATCTTGCAGAGATCGCTTTTTGATGTTCGAGAAATTAATTCGCGCAATCATGACGTACAGCATCCACATTATTTCAAATATGAGGACCATTCGGTTACGTCGAAGAGGTGTTGGATTTCGCGGGATACACGGAGGATGATCGCGCTAATATCACCGAAGCCGCGCTACGTATTAATCACGCATTTTTCACCCGCGGAATGAGATCGCGGCTGACAAATCGACCGCGATAGACGTCATGATGAATTATAGTAACGGCGTGACAAGCTACAAATATTAAATCTAATTATGGTAATGCGCTCTCCAGCAATCTATTTGCATTGCTGAATAATGAAGACACACAGGTGGCACAGGAAAGATCCCACCCTGATCGTCGCGCGAATGGTCCAGAGGGAGCGGGACAAACCCGGCGAGGAGGCACAGAGAGACGGAAATACAGAGAGATAGAGACACACATAAATAGGATGATTACCGGATCAGCCGCAAGTGAGATAGAGAGGAGGCGAGGAGTCTGTCTGCTTCGGATATATACGAGCTCTCGTTGCTGCGATACCAGCGATCGCAGAGATAATCTCTCTATACCGCATCCGAGAATTTATAAGCAAAGATCTCGCGGTTCGATATATATCTCGTGTATACGATCGAAATGTAAACATGGATAATCGTAGCGTAGTCTTCTTCGATATGTTTGGAATCGCTTTTGGCGTGCTTGAATCGTCCGAGCTTGTTTTTGAAACATTCCAGCGGATACGAAAGCAACGAAAATTTAAAAAAAAAAAAACCAGAAAGAACGGCTTGCGAAATAAATGTTTGCAAATTATTATTTATATCCATATATATATATATATATATATATATATATATTATATCGTGTCGTATCCCTTTTCTTTCATCATACTGCGAGACACGGGTCGTTGCGTGATTGATCGCGTGTGCTTTTGTACTCTCTCTCTCGTTTTTTTTTCCTCTTTCGCTCTCTTGAATCACTCTTCGCGCGCACCGAGTTGTCACCGAGCATGCGAATCATTAATTAAATTGTGTCACACGGATTCGTGTCGTCACGCTTGAAATTGCGGACGAAACCGCAGTCGCAGGCAAGGCTTTTTTCCACATTTCGCGGCACACACCACCGAGCGTTTTCTTTAATAGCACTCGTGTATGGCGACACGTGCACGCACTCGCGTGCCGGAACGCAGAACTTTCGCGTGTCTTCCGCATACGACGCGACCCGCGGGACCGATAAAGCGCATTCAGATTAAAGCTCCGTCCTAGGAAACTTTTCGTAAATCCCGCCGGACCTCTTTCCGTCTCTAATCGAAAATCTGCCGTAAAGTTTTTGCCTTCGGGAGGCCCCGTTCGCCGCCGGGGCGATGATAAAGTGTCTCCGAGTGACCAATTCTGAATACAATATCGTACAACTCGAAGAACACTCCTCTATGGTCTTCGAGAGCGGATTCGCCCGTTTTCGTGCCTCCGGAGGGCGATCATCTCGATTTATGTATTTTTAATATGTCGAATGAGGAAAACTTACCAAAATATAAGGGTCTTGCGTACACGGTACGTTTAATATAATATAAAGTTGAAGGAAAAAAAGAAAAAAAGAGTTGCACACATGATATGTAAATCGCGTGTATAACTTTATCGCAGCATCGCGAAAAAGTTATTATAGAGAAACTTATTTGTCAAAGAGAGATATATAATAAATATGTGTGAAGAAAACAATTCTCATCAATCTTTCCGAGAAAGGTCCGTTCTAAGATTCGAACATACTTGATCAAGGTTCGAATGTACTTGGAAGTATTGCTCTTGTTTTTCGAAGAACTACTTATAAAGGATTTGAACCTATTTCGTTCGGGTTCGAGTCTACTTGAAAGTACTGGGTTTTTTTTTTTTTTTTTTATGTAATCATCGAGAGAGTTCGAAATCATGCAAACAAATTCAAACCTACTTGTAAGATACTTAATCCCATCGCTAGTCAGTTCGAGATCGCCATCGGAGGAACCGCTCCGGAAAGAATTCCGCTCGCTCGACGGACATTTAAACGAGACATTTGAACGACAAGCCGTGTGTGTGTGTGTGTGTGTGTGTGTGTGTGTGTGTGTGTGTGTGTGTGATGTGTATGTGTGTCTGCCGTGCCGCGTGTGGCACGCGTGTCTCGTGCCGGCGTTGCATTCCGCATGCCCGCGGGAGGGCGATAAAACGTATGCAGATTAAAACATTTTATTTGAATGATAATATAACACTTGTTGATGCAAACGCGTTGGCCTAGGTTAGCATAATAAACATTATGTAGATCTCTCCGCGTCGCCGCCGCCACCGCTACCGCTATCCGTTCCGGCTACGTCCCGACATAACACAACGTTAAACTCCGCTGACACGTGTGTGTATGTGTGTGTATGTGTGCGTATATGTACGCGTACACTCGCCCCCCCCCTCACCCCCTGATCCCTCGCGGAGCCCGTTACTCTCATCCCCCCTCCCCCTCCTCCGTTACTATATTCACGAGACGTTCATTCATTAAAAGCGGCAGACTGCGTGCATTCTCAATTTTATCGATGCTCCAATCGACTTTACCGCCGCGTTCCCCTTTCACTCCGTACGACTCACGGATGCGGACAGCAGCCCCCCTTTTCCCTCTCGCCGATTCCTAACCGTAACTAGGTCTCAATTTTTTTTCTTTTTCTTCCTCGCGGAACTTGGTCGGTATTTTGATAGCTCTGTTCGATATCGTTTATATGTCGGGGCTCGCGGCGCAGTCGCGCCGTTGCACGTGCAAGATCGTCCGCAAACATCGCGCGGCCTCTTATGTAGCGGATTTGCCTTTATGGTATTACATTTGATGCGTCAGCCACACTTTATAACCGTCCTGTTGCTCGTGGCTGTATTCCTTCGGTAACGGGGAAAGGGGGAGGGGGAGAGGGGATATATATACAAAGTGGAAAAATATTTTACTACACGACACGGTCTGTCAATATATAGGTATATATATATTATACAATATCTCGGATTCTCCATCTGCGATCGGAGCGATTTCGCGAAGATCCGCGTCACGCATCATCTGCTCTCAAACGTTCGCTTGCAAAGGTTTTTTCTCATTGGAACGACAAGATTGCAAATTGATTAAATATTTTTCACAAGTTGTAAAATTTCATTCAGATTGTGTTAAATATTATATCTTATGGAGAAGACACTCTTTTTTCGCGAAAAACCTTAAAATTCGAATAAAGTAGCGGAAAGAGAGGCTTGAAAATGGGATCGAGCCGTATTCTATTGTATTCTCTTTCTCTTTCTCGTAGTACGAACTTCAGTAGCGGGCAGACTAGTATCGTCATTCCGGCACCAAGTGGCCGCGATAATAGGACCTATGACACGCATATACGTGCACGCGCGCGCGCGCACGCCTAAGTTAAGTGGCCGGTACTCGCTGAAAATAATGTCCAATTCCGACGTAACTGCACCTATGACCCTGACCCCGTGGTTTTTTTTACCTTGAGTGCTCATTCGGATATCCCGGAGAATGCTTTCGTGTGTGTGCGTGTGTATATGTGTTGCATTTGGATCGTGCTTAATCTTAGAAATGCACATCAGTGTCTATAACAGACAGTTTCCTCTTCTTCTTCTAAAAATGTATGATGATAACAAACCTGCGAATATTTCCGTCAAGATCGCATTATTTTTTGACATCATGAGAAAATCTTTCGATACGTGTAGTTATTTTTGATCTCTTAAAATATTCTTTTTTGAACCTCATGTGAATAGAGATTGCCGAGCTTTTTGGAATTGCATTATTCTTACAATGGAATTCAATTGGAACGAAGTTCGGAGGTCGCTTCGAATTCAATCCGTGATGAGCTAGCGTCATTGCGTGACTGCACAGATTCTAAAGAAGTGAGTAATGCTTATCGCGCGCAAGGAACGTCCCCCAGAACGTCCTGCAGACCTTGTAACGTGCACGCGCGAAAAATGATTGCGGAAGATGCAGACACGTGTACAAAGCGCTTAATGAATTTATCGATATCGTTACGGCGGTTAGAGATCTCGTGGAGAATCTCGTGGCAGAAAATTACGCTCACCTGTCAGCACCTGTCAATTTCGCTCACGAATCCAGTGTTCTGCATCAGACGACGCGACGGCGATCCTTTTTTTTTTTTTAATCTTATGTAAATACATCTTCCTCTCTCTCCCTCTCTTATGAATAATAAATATAATACATATTTATATATTTTTTTTCTAGCCACACGTGCTACCAATTACCCGAATCCCAATGTTAATGCACGATGCATTCTAAAAAGGACATTTTATGTATATCTCGCTTTTTTACGAAATCGTAATAAGAAGGAATTAATTTATAAAATATATGTACGAGTTTTACATTAACTATTCGCACGCGTGCGCATAAGTCTTTTTTTATTTTTTTTTCAAGATAAGGAAGATACATCTATATTTTACTAAGTACGCCATCGTGTCCAACGACTCCGTGCATAAACATCCGTCGGATAGAAATCGTTTACGGAGCAAACGATCCTTTTCCTAGTCGGGCAACGAGACACGGCTCCCCTCGGTCCCTCTTTAACGTGTCCGTCTCGTAAACAGCACTTACATATATATACATAGCCGGGCGCGAAACGCAGCTCGTTGAACGGAAGGAGTCGCTGAAACGTAGCCGGTGCACGCGTCGGAGTTAAGTGGCAAAATAATGTCTAATTCCGACGTAAGTGTGCGTCTACGCGTCCCTGACCCCCCGTTCAAGCGAAGGGTGACGGGGGGGGGGGGCGGAAGGAGAGGGCCGAGAAGGAAGGGGAGACCGGTCAACCCCCTTCGGCTCCCCTTTGTCCTTTTTCCATCCCCCTCGAGTCCCAGCCACGACTGTGCTCGCCGCTTTCAGCCTGCGTTGCGCCGCAATCGGATGTAAATGCCATGCAAATTTCCAACCGGGGGGGGGAGAGAGAAGAGATAGAGATAGAGAGGGGCCTGTGCGAGCACTCGGATGCAGGTACACTATCGGCGTACACCCGGCTACCGAATGTACCGGGTGGCGGCGATAAACGGGCCCGACAGCCCCCCCCCTCTTTCCCCCCTTCGCCTCTTCCCATTTACCCGCGAGGGAAGGGGGGAGGGGGGGAGAGATCGAGCACGAATTCCGGGCGCGGAACCTGCTGACAAATTTAATGGCCGTCCATTAAATCGTCTAAACCGCGATAGCGACGAAATATTTACCTGCGGGGGAGAAAAAAAAAGGCGACTTCGCCTTCTCCACTAACCCCCTTTTTCGATCTTCATTCCGCGTTCCTCTTTACGAGCGATTGGCTCGTACACGATTATCGCTGACTCGCAATTTAACGAGGCCGCTCTTTTTCTTCTCATTGACAACTTAATATTGTATATTATTGAAACGCATAAGATGAGTAGGAAAAGATTAAAATATTGAATGGGGCGCATAATTTTTTGTCTATGACGTATGCATCTTGCTCTACTTTTTTTTCAAAAAATACCTCACCATCTTTTATACAAGTCTCTCTGTGTATAACGAGAAACGGTCGATTTTGCGTTACGGGAAAACTACCGGGAGTGCTCAAGTTTCTTTCGCCGGAACTCAATTTCTTACACTTGCCAACCTCTTCTTCTTCTTCTCTCTCTCTCTCTCTCTCTCTCTCTCTCTCTCTCTCTCTCTCGCTCTCTTTCCCTTGCTCTCTCGCATCTATCCTCGAGAGAATTTGCCATAGGATTTGCATTTCCATCACATCGATAGGAGCTCTTGTAAGCGCGTCGGCCTTTCATGGACGTTCCATAACTTTCTGGACGTCTCTACTTTCCGCTGCCTTCGCACTTTATTTTTCATCAACGACATTATTTCTCGACGATGTGAAAATCATTTATTTCAAAACAAACATACGATTAGCATCGTTCACGGGGAGAAGATGTGAGCTCTATGAATTAAGGAAAAACTACCTTCTCTCAAAATAACTTTTAATTCGCGACAAAGTTAAATGAATTTCGCAAACACTTCTAACATCACAGACGCTTGAAAAAAATCTTTTCTCCGTATTTTTTACATATCCAAGCCATGCCTTGCGAAACGCGAGACGCGGAAGCGTGTCGGAGCAGATGGAGAGATTCGTCCGAAAAAAAACCTTACAGCGGCTTTTCCTGAAATCCAATTCCAGATTCGGACGGCAGTACGGTCCAGATCTTGTGCGAGGTGTAGGGTGAGGAAGTTGATGTATCGGAATATAGGAGGGGCGAGAGAAAACGTGAGGAATTAGCGGTCGGACGCGTGCGATGCGGACGCAGTCGCATTGTTGTCCGGTGGCATTAGCGGCGGTAACGGTACATATAGTAGGTGAGAGAGGCTCTATCTCGACTAGAACGCAAAAACACGGAGAGAAAGGGAGTGCATCTCCCCGTGTGTCGGCTCTTTGTCACCTTTGTTTGCGTTATAAATAGGGGGAGGCAGAACGCGTGTGTGTGGGGTTCGCGCGTCGATTCACGGCGCCATCGAGAATTTTTTCAAGTACACGCTTCGAAACTTCATTATCAAAAATCTTTCTCGGATATAATAAAGACATTTATTTATTTATTATATTTTTATATTTATTTATTATTATTATATTTATTTATTATATTTATTATTTATTATATTTTTATATTTATTTATTATTATTGTATTTATTTATTATATTTATTATATTTTTATACGTATTTATTATATTTATTTATTATTTTTTATTATATTTTATGCGCACCTGCACACTTCTCTGAAATTTTTTTTTGCGATTCCTTTCGCTAACAATGAGTAGAGTTGTAGGCTTACGATCGACAATCGCTCTCAGTAGCATTATCGACATTCTCGTGCACAAGCGAAGCTTGGGTTACCTTTCTTGAGATCTCTCGCGGTTTCCCGGGCTGATCTTCCGTGACCAAGGATCGTACACTGCAGACTCATTGCGGATTCGTGACTCGTGCAATAGCGTGCGACGAAGATCGTCGTGAGTCACAACACCGGCGATAAAGTTGCAAGCTGGAGGAATCGCGTCCTTAGATTAATTGACTGCGGTCTCGCGCGGTAGTTTCGCGCCGGTGATTTTCCGCGCCGATCGTTGCTTCGCGATTTATGTTATCGAGGTTGCCTCTCGCCGTTGTTTCGTCATTTGCGTTGCGTAAAAAAAAAATGCATGACTTGTTAATTTTACTTTATAATACGCATAATTAATTTGATCTTCACCCAATAACAAATGATTGTAAAACACGGGAGATCTTTGATTAATCTGCAGAAAATATATAATATTTCCCATTATTAGTAATATGTAACTAATATGATTAATTAATATAATATTTGCGCAAAAAATTGAGTAACGTATTTTTTTATCATGTTTACATAAGCTCGCAAGATACAAACGTAAAGATAAATTGCAAGGCAGTTTTATCGTGTCATTATAGTTTCGAGCTATGTGTGAGCTCGAAAATGTATATTCCGTGAAATGTAATTGCGAAAGCCTCTAAGCGACATTTCCTTCTATAAACATACCAGACTTTCCTGATTAGGCGCCAGCATGTTTCATGCGTCCCGCTTATTTCCGCAAATGATTTTTCCCCACGTCTCTCTGAACATGCGCGTCGTGCTTGTTCCACGAAAGAACGCATTCTACCGGCGTATGATTAAATAGAAATTAATTCAGGTTCACGATAACGCTTAATATCCTTGCTGTTGACCTCTATAATTTTCAGAAAAAAATCTCGTATCAATTAATTTATCACGTTTTTCTGTCGCCCCTTATTATTTAACCATTAATCACCCTTTCTTGTTACCTTGACTCGCTATATTTTATCGTTATGTTATGTTATGTTGTGAGAAACGAACGATCTTATCAATCTCGATTACGCAACGCGCAATTAAAAAAAAACGAAAACCGGCATTTTTTCTTACATCTCCTTAATTGACGAAAAAAAAATACATACGTATCTGTTATATAAATGTAACTGTTAAGGAGAGGAGAGAGCCGGTGTGTATGTCATCGAGCGCGGCGGCTACCGGGTGTCCCCTTATTACGCCGCCCCGACGTGGAATGATGGAGCACGCGCGCGTTTTCGCCAGCTTTCCGAGCCGATTTTTGGCACGATGCCACGCTGGCTGTTCTCGCTTCGATCGACGCCTTTTGTGGATACACCCGTCACAATGTGGCCATTGTGCGCGATCCATAGTTTTTGTCCGCGCGCATTGCTGCGCTCTCTCGATGGCACACATCGCCGTAGTTTCATCCACGCTATGGGAACCGTCGTTTATGGGGGTCGCCATGACGCAGCTGTCCACGCCTAGTGACGGACGGAAAACCGTCCAGACCGCTCGGCTCCGAAAGGTGCCGCTTTTCCTTAACACGACGTTGAAACGATGTTTTAATTGAAACGTCGATATACAAATTGTCTCTAATCCACCACATTTTTCGATGAGGACTTTGTAGAATATTGGTTACTAGTCGATAGATACATGTTCAGGGTTCCGTGTAACAATAAAGATTAACAACTAAGACTTTAGTAAAGTTCTCAAAGTGAAATGCACATTTAGAGATAAAATTTAATATTTATAAAGGTAATATTTAAAGAAAATAAAGATTAAATTACATGCTCTCAAGTGAGATGTGTAACATCAAACAGGAAAAGAAATATTTATTTCCTGTACTCTGAATCATTGCATTATAATAAATTATTGAGTCGAATAGCTTTGAAATTATCGTATTTTAATTGTAATATCTTAACTGATACATAACTCTAATCTTAGGCCCAATTTTTACTGAAACAATCATTATATAATTTCGCGACAGCCACGAATTTCGGTATCGATAAAAAACGCGCCATTCGATTATCGCGGCAGCCGATCACGTGGCTTCGATGATTCATTCCTTTTTCCGTATTACGAGAACGAGCATAAATTTGCTTGTATCCGTGGGCACGATTTCAATCTCGGTCTTTCCACAAAAGAAGAACCCGCGCCCGTAAAGCGTGCAATAATTCTCCCTATTCTACATGGTGTTCATTAATTACGGATGGTACGCGCAAGAGGGAAAAGAGAAAGAGGAATTATGGATCCAGCTTTATCCATGCATCGCGCCGGTCCAAGGCAAAAGGGATGTATGCGTTCGCGATATTTTTTTTTTTTTCATCCTTTTTGCTGGTACACGTCGTGATAAAGCTCGCACCGAAGGATATTTATTGCCAAAAAAATTCTTATGGCCGTTCATAACATGCGTCTCGGCACGCGAGAGCCAGCCGTTTGAGCAAAATGTTGCTCAAACGATACAGCTGTTATTGCTCACATACACACTTTGAAATATTATTAGTTATAAATTTATAATAAATTATTGTTTATAATAAAACACACGGTCGTTATGCGAGATTGAGATTTTGTCACTCTAATATCGAAATCAAAAGCGATATAATATCGACAAATTAAATTTTCCTCGCTTCAAACTTCGCCTACGTGAGAATCTATCTTCTCGTACACCTCTAGTTTAAAAAACTCGAACAAATATTTTAATTGTCGAGAGCACGGGAAAATTTCTTTCCCGTCGACGTCTTCATCGGTGGCGTTGCAACTGGCGTTTCATCGGATTTATCGGAACAAAAACCGAGGCCTCGCTCGCGCAGCAGGGGTCACGAGTTTGCTAGAGAAGCGGACAAAGTATCGAGCAAAACACTAATGCCAAATAAAAAAAAAAACAGTTTATAATCCGTAGAAGTTAAGATCGCGCGACAATGGAGTCCGCGGAGCGTACTAAGGGGCTCTTACAGGATTACATGAAAGGTAAACGCATTCGGTGCATTTTACCAACCAGGATCCCTTCATGAGACATGGAATAAAGAAAACGCTGGGCAATCACTTTTGTTGACAAAAAAAAAAAAAAAGAAAAATTGTCAGAGAGAAATTCTATCTTCTTTAAGAAAAATCGAGTTTGTTTCGTCAAATTTCGAGAAATTTAAGAAATAATTCTGCCGTAAGCATATACATTTGGTATAAATTAAGCGTATATCGACTTTTTAATCAAACAAACAATTGTCTCGGCACAATCACAGTTTCGATTAGAAATATAGCGCCGATGAATATAAATCTCTCGAATATTGATTTTAATATCGACTACGTACAACCGTAACAATAACCGTAACGAGAGTCGCGGATACGAGAGCGAGCCATTACGAGAAATTCCGCGGAGGTGTAATAGCGTTGAAAAAAAAAGGCGACGTAACACGAGATGCATCGAATGCGATCGAACGATGGGTCTTCTCGCGCGATTAGTAGGCGAATGGCGCGGCGTTTATCCGTTAAATACGACGTTCGGTAGGATACGTAATAGCGGTAATTACCGTGTCAGTAGCCATACTCACCGGTATCGATGGTCGCTTCCTACCTTTCGCCGCTTAATTATGCCTCGTTAAGATGTCGGAGATACAAAAAGAAAAAGAAAAAAAAATTTGGCTCGTGAATTTATTGTTCTCTTCAACGAGAGAATTTCTGATTTTTTTTTTTCTAAGTACTCGTATAATAGAAGTGTTTCCCTTACAAATTTTTCCCTTACAATTTTTTCCACTTATAATAGAGATGTTTCCCCGGCAAGTGTTTTCCCTCGACACTTGATTCCTCGGTTACGCTTCTGTTTCCGTTATGTTTAAAGATTATCATTCTCTCTGCGATACACATCGCTACCGGAGGGCGCGATGAACTCTATTGGATTCTTCGGACGACAAAGTATATGAGGGCCAAACAAGGCGAATTTGAATAATAATGGACATTACAATAGCGCGTTAAAGAGCTGCCGGCCACTCTCGCTTCACTGACAGCTCTTCTCGTAGTACTGTCTCTCTGAGAACCTCTGGTTAGCGTGAGCAGAACTTCAGGAAGGTTCAAAGGGAGCGACCGCTCGCGGCCCGGGGCCTCATCGCGCGCCGTTTTACTCCAAGAGAGAGAAAGAAAAAGAGAGAGAGAGAGAAAGAGAGACAGAGAAGGCACGAGAGCTTCCACCGAGGAGCAAAGGGGTATCTCTCGCCAGGCGAGCGTTTGTGTAAAAGTTTTCATGTACGTGCCGATGGCGTGGTCGTGGTCGAGGTCGAAGGAGGAAAGAAGCTCGACCCGATGAGACGATGAGGTGAGACGAGCCGAGGTGAAGGGACCGGGGAGCAATAGGGTGGAGAGGGGGGGGCGGAGGGGGGACGAAGGGGATGCGTAATCCTACGAGTATGCCGGTTCGGCACGATCCTTTTCGGATGCTGCGTTGCGAGAACTCGAGCGTGCCAGCAGAGGTGTCTATCGTTGGGATCCGACGAATTGTCTAGAAGAGAGAGCCCAGAAACGCGGCTTCCGGTGTTCCGCCCTTCGTTTCTTTAATGGTTCGCGCCAGGTACGGGATCGCATCGAAGTTTTTAGGTTTTTTTTCGGTTTTTCTATTTTCTAAAGGAGTACGTGCTTTTTCGACAATTTTCACCAACCTGTCCTTGCAATTCAGTCGTGGAACATAAATCAATGTCACAAATACGAGTAAGGTGCGGGGATTTCGGATTAAACTTGCCGAAAAAAATATAAACTAAATTGTCTCCGAGATTTCTCAAAGGAATGCAGAAGGATTTATACAGTCGGAAATGACGCGATAACGACTGTGCTAATAATTAAGATTGCATATTACACGCGTGATTTTATTCGTGATAATAACGACGCACGATAATATCGCGATATCTGGCAGAGAAATCGTTACTGTAAACTACACATGTAACAACCGTTTCGAGATCAGAGAGAGAGAGAGAGAGAGAGAGAGAGAGAGAGAGAGAGAGAGAGAGAGAGAGAGAGAGAGAGAGAGAGAGAGAGAGAGAGAGAGAGTGTTTATTGCGCTCTTGTCTTTTATTTTATCGCCAAACTGCTCGTACGCGATTCTTACGGAAAAAGAACAATCCGGTGTAAGGTTTCCGCGAAAGTGAGATACAACGATCGCGATCGGCCGATTAAAGATTAAAAAGAGAGCCGGAGACGCGGATAACTTTGCGAACTTAACAGCTCATCGCTTCGTTTCTCGCGCTTTATCGTTACCCATCGATGTCTTTATTATCCTTCGTTAAGCGATTCCGATTTTCAACGTTTCTCGATTCCACGATCATCTCTCGGCTGTTTTCTCTACGAGAGCACGGATTCTCTCGCGAGGAAGTTTCCTAAGATACGGAGCCCACGTTTCTCGCCCGTATCATCGTTCGCTTCTAATTTACGCGAACTTGAGTTAATATCGTACAGGTCTTCGTACAGGAATGTATTGAGCGTGCAAATAGCCAACTACCTACGCACGTTCGAGCTTAGAAATTGCGTGCGTGGCTTGCTGTAGTATTCCATATCATGTTCGCGTATACTCGTCGCTGTCTTATGCGGAATCGTTACGAAGAGATTCCGGTCCAACTAGAACATTGTAAATAAATAATTAAAGTATCGACAACCGCGCATATATAGGATGCCGCGACAAGACTGCGCGGAAAGCTGCTCTCTTTTTCTCTCTCTTTCTCTGAGGGTTTCGCAGCGTGCGAGATTCTCCCACTTTGGAATTTAATGGTGACAGATCGATCGTGGAATCGATCATGACGATGTCCTCGAAGGGTCACGCGGCTCGTCCTTGCACATCGGTGGTCCCTTTGTCGTCACCTTGGTAGAGTCTCGGGAGAGAAAGAGAGCGAGATAAAACGGAACTGTCGTCCTCCGCATAGTTCAAGGGGTGATTCGTCACGGACGTGAGCTAACGACGACGACGACGACGACGACGACGTCGGCGTTCCATCGTAATCACGTCACATCGACGTCCACCATGCTCGATTTTTTTTCCCTACATCAAGATACTATCTAGCGACGTTGTTACTCGCATACCGTTGAGTCTTTCATGTCGATGAGTAGTGGACTGTCCGCTGCCGGACACTACCGGATCGATTATGCTGATGAGAAAAACTCCACCGTACGAGAGTTTTTCAAAGTCGGGAATCCAAGTCTCATCGAAGGTCACAAGTTTTTTCTTTTAATATAGATAATGAATAGTGGATGGGATTAAGTATCTTACAAGTAGATTCGAATTTGCTTGCAAGTATCATAAATAGATTTTTTAAATTCTTTATAAGCACTATTTCGAACCTTGCAGGGACTTAATCTAAAATTCGAATATAACTGTTCTAGATTCGATTATTTCGGAATATATGAAATATTATTTCTTACGAGTATTATTCGAATCCTAGAAAATGAAACTTGATTATTGGATTTTTAAGTACACATTGAACTTGATCCCGTCACTAATCATGAGCGCGATATTCATGACGCGCGAAAAATATTGATTTCTAGAATGAGAGTATAACGCAATTATATCAAGCGACATACATGATGTACATGTGTCCGATGTAAAAAGGATCAAAGTCGACGCGGATATTTGCGCGATGGAAAGCATTTCCATTGGCTCATCCTGGGAGATTTATGAAGCGCGTGCTAGACTTTATCGTATGAGCTTGAAAAAAAAAAGCGAAAAATATATCGTGCCAGAGATGACGACGGAGTGAAAGGAAGAGTTAGTTCGAGTCGCATCCGTCATACGGTTGGTATTTAAAAATCCCGCAGACTACAAAGATCGTTTCTTCCCCCCCCCCCTCTCTCTCTCTCTCTTTCCGTGAATGTTTTTCCATTACGTAAGAATATCGCTTTACACGACAGCAAGGAGAATCCGCCTCGTTCTCCCGATCGCGGAATAGAAGCGATGACAGGACGACGACAAGAAGACTGCGGCGAAATTCCCTTTGGCGCGCCGTGCGAATAATTGCACGAAATATCGATTTTCGACAGTCGGCGGGGCGTGTTCAGGTTCTTCTCCGCCTTGTCCACAATGCTTTTACAGGCGCTGAAGAGACGCTGGTCGAGTGTTCGAGGCAACAAGGTGGTCGTTCGGAGAAGGCAAGAAAAAGAGAGAGAAAGAGAGAGAGAGAGAGAGAGAGAGAGAGAGAGAGAGAGAGAGAGAGAGAGAGAAACGAGCAGAAGATCAGGTAGAGGATAGTCGTCGGCAGCCCGGACTGACCAGCGGGTGCTCCGGATCCGACTGGACCGGTTTTGCTTGGATTCCCTAGGAGTTCTAGCCTTCGGGACTTTGCAAGACTGGCTCTCGCTCTCTCTGGGATCCTCTCCGATGCTGACCGGTCAGCACCGGTTACCGGTCTACTACGACGCAGAGAGCAGCGCGGGATGAGCTCTCGTCTCAGACTCCTCTCCCTCTCTTTCTCTCTCTCTTCTCTGGACTTTTTTTCTTCTTTCCTCCTCCCCTTCCTTCTCTACCGTTCTCGTCCGAGGAGGAAGTTTCACGCCGCATCGCGGTTCCAGCCGTGCTACCACAGCTAGATTTCAACGTATCATTTATCATCGGCCGCCTCCTGCACGCGCTCCTGCCTCTCTGATGACTTGATATCGAAGGCGACACTGATACGTCCGACTTTCGTCTCGTCCCTGTGTGTGAATCCTGCTATAATTCTAGATTTCCTAGATAGATAATCGCACCAAAGGTGTGATTAGAATTTACCGGGGAATCGCGATCTCTTCTGATTTTGCGTTAGCCCGATCATTAGTTAATGTCATTCGGTCAATGTCGTGGATCTCGATGACTCTCGGGTTTCTCACCGGAAGAAAATTACGTCGCGATTTCGTCGTCAGTTAGGGGGGGGGGGCAGGGGGTCACGCTTTTTACCCTCGTTTCGAGATGTTTCTTCAAGGTGTTGTCGAAATCCAGTTTAGAAATCGAGTTCAGCCTCCTGAAACGGTTCCGTGCGACCGTTATAGGCGAGGATGGCGGAGACCTTCGTTCTGGAAAGGTGGACTGGCCAGCAGCCAGTTGCATCGCGGTTTTGTCCACTTGGCAATATGCGTGAAAAGAGGCGGTAGTCGAGAAAAAAAGAGTTGCGCGCGGGCTTTGCTCATAGGGTGGCAGAAGCTCTTCTCTCCTGCTTCATTGTGGGAACGTCCCGATGATGGATTCGGTCATTAATTAAGCCAGCTAAGTGGGTACCTCCTGGCTCATTTTTTAGCCGCGTTCGAGCAACGAACTACTTGATACACAAGACGTCCATCTCTCTATATATCATATTCTTGTCGTTTATTTATTATTTAACCGCGCACAACAGATTAAATTCGAAGCTTCTCTATATAACCGCTTGTTTACTCTCTCTCAAGCATTAATATACCGGATTAATTAACGCGTTTAACACCGCCATGAATTAGCGCTGACCGGCAATAACATAAGAGAATTATGCATACCTAATTCTTTTCCGCGCGATCACGCGGCGGGTCACGCAAAACTTATGCGCCATTGAACGTGTTAAATTATATAATTATTTCTACGTAATAAATCCTTCATACGTGTAATATTTTATAACTGCTGATTTATCCGCATTAAGTTTGAGGGGCTATAACCCAGCTCTCGCGTTGCATTAACAACTTCATTATGAGACCTCGTAATCTGCACGAGATCTCGTACCTAGAATCAAAGTGCAGAAAATGCGGAAAGAAAGAGGGAGAGAGAAATCATAAATTTTACGTGTTTATATAAAATTCGATAAAGTTAATAAGACTCAAGTTTCAGACCCGCAACCTTGTCGAAAGATTTTATGAGATATATATTTGTTAAAAAAAAAGTATAGATAAAAAACGAGAAGGAGATACATTAACATTTCACTGCTCGAGTATATTCGCGCTGATGGTCCGAAAAAGTTATTCAGAAGAGCTCGCAAAGCTTGGCGCATGTTCCTAAAAAAAAAAAAAAAAAAAAAAAAGACACGTAGGTCAAACCTCACCGAGTAATCGGTGGAATTATGCCACCTGCATGCTAACATTTTTTTTTTTTTTTTTTTGCGCTTGCGTGCGCGACAGGTGATACACGCGTGACGCTCGTACGAGATTTCGGGAAATCGTGCGCGTGGAAGGGCGCGGCCGTGAAGTGGAACGTCGGGGATTACCATCGTTGTCCGGCGCTTTTAAAGGTCCCATTAGCCACGGCACGTCACGCCGGTGGTAAAAGAGCGCAGCTGATGAATAGCGCTATATGATCGTCGCGTTCGAAGGGTAAAGTCTATCCCGACCGCGCCACCATTCATTATGCCTCTCTTTTACGAAATAAACCGGAGGCACGCACGACGCTTCCGTAATGGCATTTACGTAATCGTCGTGGCTGTCATTCGGAAAAATCGCCTCGACGATGTATGAGGCTTTTCGAATAAACCTATCGTTAAGTCGGTTACGTCCAAATTGTCGAGGTTTTCAAGAACTTTTTTTTTTTTAACACTCGTCCTAAGAATTCTGAAATCTTCCAATGAGAAACTCGTAATATGGCGTTAATATGATTTACGTTGGAATAATATTTTACAGACGGTGAGATTATTATGCGAATTTCAATGAAGCCTCTCTCTCTCTCTCTCTCTCTCTCTCTCTCTCTCTCTCTCTCTCTCTCTCTCTCTCTCTCTCTCAAACTTCGTGATTACTTTATTAGCGTGAAATAACAAACCGAATATATACATCCATTTTTATTTATGCGATCGCCAATCACAAATCGGTGTGCCGGCCTTGATGAACGTCGTTAAACGTGCGACTATCACAATATGACGAGCAACGAATACATGAAAGCACTGAATTAGAAATCAATATGAAACGATGCGGGACACTAACGGCATCTGATGATTAATAGTAAATGCGTCGACTTTTTTTTCTCGTCTAATTTATTCGCCCGCGAGATCACATTTTTCCGGCGTGCACGCCTTAATAACCGTTTAATGTTGTGCTAATGACGGCACTTTGCCGAGACTAATGATTTGGATCGTCCAGCGTTAACGACAGCGTCATCAACATTCAACAGTAACAGAGCCGCTGTGCAACCGCACACGTCGATTACGTTGAAGATGAAGATTTATGTAAAAATATTCCACCGCTGAATCGCGCTAATAATACGAATTCGCTATTTCATTACAAAAACAACAACGACTCTCTCAGACCAATTTCTAATCCACCGTCCGTGCGCGATTATACTTTATAATAATATAATTAATATAATCCTAATGACCATGCGCTACTTAAGCGATTAGATAATGTATATAATCTGTTACAACGCAACCCTTTTTCTAACATCCAGTCGGCCGGCTGTCATTAAAGCAAACGTGTAGCAACATATATAGCGCCAGTTGCGCATATTTTACATTTGTATGTGTCATTTTGGCGAGAGATTCTCGATTCTTTTGCGTCCGCGATTTTTGCAAGCGCGAAGGAAGGAAGAAAGTATCGAGATTTGTTATAAAGAACACATGGATTTGACATATTTAGTAATTTATTACTGATAATAATATAATCTCGGTAAATTCAAGAGAGTTTGATTCGTAACTTTCTGATTTTTTCTTCACGCGTGAGAACGATTATTTAAATTTTTATCCGAATTATACTTTATCAGGCCCTTTTATCGCACGTGAAAATTTGCACGATTCGCGTGCGAGGCGAGGCGAGGCGATCGCGGACAATGGGCCTCGTTTCCTCAAAACGCAGAAATTAGCATTGCCTATGGGCAGAGAAAGGGAGTAAGAGAGTTCGCGGTGAAAGAGAAAAAAAAAAATACCGTTCGATGCAGGCGATGCATCCGTGTAACAATGATAATTGCAAGTTGTTCTCCTTCCGTGGCACCGATCGCGCGCGATCATCCGAAAATAAGTGTTTGTAATGGCATATCTTCCTTCCTCTCCCCCAGCGATTCGGCGGGTCTTTCTTCGTATTGCTGCCTCTCTTCCGCCTCTCGTCCTTCGGACACACAGCTATCTTGGCTCTTCGCGTATAAGAGCCGCTGCATATTTTGATATAGCACGCTCCAAGAATGACATTTGTTTGTTCATCTGCAACAAAAACGCCGAACGATTCATTAAGATTTCTCAGCGATTGAAATATGAATTTCGGTTCTTTCATTTATAATATCATATTTATTGTATATGGCACATTTCTCTCTCTCTCTCTCTCTCTCTCTCTCTCTCTCTCTCTCTCTCTCTCTCTCTCTTTATATAGTAATATATAAACTCAATTTATCGTAATACATAGAATGGGCATAATAGGAATTTATAAAAAATGATAACTTTCGAAAAAAAAAATCTAATAGCGACTATATTTTCTTCAACGAAGATTTCAAGTCGGTTTTATTGAATAGTAAACTATGCTGAATTATATACGAAGGGGTTTTGGATCTGCCTGTATATCCGCGGATTCCATCTCGTGGGCCCTACGGTGTAACAAGCGAACGCGCATAATGATATTAATCAGGGCGGTGTGTTCGGCTTCCTTAAAATTGCCGGCAGGCTCAATTTCTCACTTAAAATCTAATTAGAGCTTGCCGGAGCTCGAGCTGCCGTAGGCCGACCAGAGAACATATAAGGAGAAGTGGGGGGGAAAAGAACAGGATCGAGAGATACAGAGAAAGGGAGAAAGAGAGAGAGAGAGAGAGAGAGAGAGAGAGAGAGGGAGAGGGAGAGAGAGAGAGAGAGGCCCCTTTCTCCCTTCCTCGAGCGTAAGCGAGCCGCGAATTTGACCTCGGAATAAAGACGGATCCCAAACCTTAAGGCCCTACTTTGCGAAATTGCAGTTTCCTGCCCTCGGATTGCCGATCATCCCCCGGACCCATTTTCGGATCCACCGAACTCGACGATGGGCCCCGAACAAGCCACAGAGAGCCGCCGAACTCGTTCGGGGCCCCCCGAACAAGCATTCAGCGATCAAGGATCGGTCGTCAAGGTTTTTTGGGACGTCCGGGATGCGTCAGGACACTCGAATGGACTCGACAGATATCGTCGAATTTGAGGTGAGATATTTTCTTATCTTGTTGCGAGCAAATTCTACCTTGCCGTTTAAAGTTTAAGATTTTCAAACTTCCAAGTCTGAACAGAATCATGATATATCAGGTTATTTAGAAAATGAAAAAAAAAAAAGAAAATATTCTTTGATTTTTATAGCTAGAGAAATTATCTTGTCATGTTTCTCTTAATATTTTTTTCCCGGTTATATGTATGTTTCTGGATTTTTTAAAATTATTAGAACGTCTAGAACTAGAGAAATGTCCCGACAGCTGATTGATTTACGTTGTGCAAATATTCGCGTTTCGGGTTTCGTTCGTTGATAACGATAAAATACGGTTCGCGGTTTCTCCGCGATCGATAGGCGAGTGTCACTCGTTTTCAGAATACGTCCATGTTCGACGCATAATTACATGTATCGTGCGCTAAATCACGAGAGTTGCGCATATCGAGGGATGTATAGGGAGTATGCACGGAGGACGATGAATAAAAAGGAGCGAGAGAGGAGGGGGTGACGGGAGGAAAAAAAAAGACGGCCAATCGTTAGCAAGGTACAAATTTCGCCATTTGCCGCAATAAACCTTCGAAGCCGCTTGTAACTTCTTCTTATGGAAGGTATGAGTAATCGCCTTGTTAGCCCTTATGGCCTATAGCCCTCGTGCTCACTCCCTCATCCTTGGGAGGGACAACAACAGCAACAACAACAGCCGACGGATGCATCGATATAAAAGAAGGAAAAAGAAAAAAGGAAGGCGAGAGAGAGAGAGAGAGAGAGAGAAAGAGAGAGAGAGAAAAAAATAAAGAAACGATAGGGGTACCAAATACACGCGATATGTGTACCCCATCGACACCGGGTGTAACGAGTGAAGCAAAGGAACTAAAAGTCATTGTAAAAGGAAGAGCAACCTGAGACGGATGGAGACAGAGAAAGAGGGAGAAAGTTGTATAAGCAGGGAACGCAGGAAAAAAATCAATGAGGACGACAGATAGAGAAAGAGACTATAAGGGGCTGAAAGATACAAGCAGATAAGAGAATGGCGGATCTCGGATATTCCCCTGGCGCCTCTTTCCCGCGTGCTATTCGTCTATTTTCCATGTTAAAATCGAACTAGACTGTGTATATTGCCGCTCGCATCTTGCACGTCTCGCGTCACTCGTTTGCGAGACGCGCTCCTTAATTAATAGCACGTTAATAAAAGGAATGGCTTTGATAGATGGGACGAGAAATCGTCGGCGAGTCCGAAACGCTTGCACGCGATATGGAAGGTACATGTTGACGGTATGTAATATCGAAGCCTTGATAAGAGATAAGAGTACCTTTTTACAGAGCACTTGCTCTCGTTCCTTCCCTTACCGAGAGGTTTTCTTTGGACATGATTCGAGTTTGCTCCCCTTAAAGAGAATACGATCGTTGTAAGCCGATATGAAACTTGTAACGTTATGTATTATGCGAGAAAAAAATTTTAAATTAATTAACGCATGATTAATTAAAGTATGAATATAGTAAAAAACATAGCAGATTCAATTAATTCTGTAGCGTATCACACTATTTAAATTGACGCTAGATTCGCGTAAATTAGCAGAGTTAAATTTTAATTTTGTTATTTACTAGTTTTTATTATATAATATATATATATATATATATATATATATATATATAAATTGGGAATAAATAGTACGTAAATGAAATCTTTCTGGCGAACGACACAACTGAGACATCAACCGTGAGCGATTGTGTTTTGACGAAGAGGAATAAAAACGGGGGAAACGAGCGAGTGAAAGAGGGACGGTAAACTTTATTCTCGGCAATATAATTCTTATTCTTCTATTGTCGCTATCTCGAAACAGTACGAAGCGCTTATCGCCGTAATACTGATCGTATTTGGACTACATTTTTTATGCCGGGCTCGTGCCAGCTGATTTGTATATAGCCAGTGGTTTAATAATATTAATATATGCGCACGTAAATCGCGAATACACGAATCAGCTTCTGTCTGATAATTATCGTAACAATTATCGTCGATATCTCCTGCGATTGACGGCAATCGCGCGTTATGCTCATTAGGATTAAAAAATTTTGACGTATCACGATGACGTATAGATATATATATATAAAATAATTTGAAATATAATATTTTAATATTAGCAATTATATCGAATCAATCATATTGAATATAATCATATTTAATTATCTAATTAAGTTGTAAATTTGTATATAGATACAATTTCCAAGATCTTTTTTTCGAGAGACACTAGAGGTCTCGTGTTTCTCGCAACGCGAGGAATTTCGCTCGAAACGGGTTGTCCGTCCGGGCTTGCACGACGCCTTCGGAATTTCTTTTTTCCTCGTAATTCTCATCGAGGACCTCCAACTTCGCGATACTACACGCATGAACGTATACGCGCGCGCACACGTGCGCGAAGAAGTCGCGTGGCCCCATATGTTAAGAGGAAACCAGGGGGGGGTCTGGCCGAAGGACAGCGAATGGGGACTAACACTGTTTTATCGTGTAGCCAATTAATAACGTTTCTCCAGGGTTCCTCCAGCTCCTCTCTCTCTCTCTCTCTCTCTCTCTCTCTTTTTCTCTCTCCGTTCGCCGCCGTCCAGCAGTCTCCTCTCCGCGAAGAAGAGATCTCGCTTTAGATATCTTCTGGCTCTCTCTCTCTCTCTCTCTCTCTCTCTCTCTCTCTCTCTCTCTCTCTCTCGACCCTTAGACTCCCCAAAGACGACATCTCGGGCTCCGTAACTCGTAGCTCTATCTCGCGCTTTTTTTATTTGCGGTGTCTACTCTGTTAAAGCGTCACCGACGCAAACGAAATATTAACGATTCCGTATTTAGTCGCGAAGAGACGCGAGGAATAGTGCGTGCGTCGGACATTTCGAGAATCTCCAATGAGAATAAGAATTGCCTTTGTGTTTTAGCTTACAGAGTTGTGTCTCGCATCGTCCTCCTGCAAGCAATCGTTCTCCAGAATCCAGTCGCAGCCAGGCATCGTGTCTCAGTGTGGAAAATACATAATTACATAGAATTACGGTATAAGTTGTGTTAAATCAATGTTAATCGCTGTAGCGAAGTGGGGTATTATAATAAATACATTATTTTATGTATATCTGCGTGTCTGCCACTGTCGTTTTCCCTCGAGGAAACCGCCCTCCTTCTTCCGAAAAAGTTCGAAACATTTCGAAAGTAAGAATAAGTTTCGATGATCGAGCGAGAAACCGATACGTCGATTATCGGGTAAAATCCGGTTGGATCTCGATTAATTGGATCGCGGAATCAACGAAACTCAAGTATAGGAAAAATATTCAAGTCGTGACAAGACTACCACACGATGCGGAGTCGAAATCTCATTCGAGCACGCGAGGCTCGTCGTTTAATTACAGTCTTCCAAAGTCGTTTAGGAATTTGGCGACGGACTCTACGTCCCACGGAATTTGTCGAACGCTTGTCTAATTCCTGTTCTTCTTCTTTCGCGCGGTAAACGGATCGTGTTACGATTACGAGGCACGGTCGTAATCGCTTTTAGACACTTTCGGAGCTTACGGCGCGAGGAACTTTTCTCCGGGAACACAAAGAAGCACGGCTTTTCTCTCTCCACACGGTCGTTTCTCCATCGTGTCTGTGTGCATCGAGGGAAAGAGCGGCTCGTAAAGAGCGCCTGCAACGGTCCGGCATCTGCGATGCGCAATTAACGAAAGGGTTTTCGCCTCTCCACCCCCCCCATCACCCCCCCCCCCCAACCCCCGACCGCCGCCATCCAACCCTTCCCGTCCTTTTTCTCCGCAGCGGCAGCTTAAAGACAGGCCGCCACACCCGCTGACAAGACGTTTGATTTATAACAAGCTTTTACTTTTTAATTCCGACGCAAGTGTCACCGGGTTTTTTTTTCCTTCGCCTCGGAGCTGCCAGGAAACTCGTTGCGTCGCGAACGCGTTACGAGGCGGCCTATAATTTATGCACAGTTTTATTTAGCTCCTCGAGTTTTGCGTAATAATGTTGAACGTCAGCATCGAGATTAATCGTAGATGTGAAAATCTCAATTGCACTATCTGTCGAATTGCAAAATTAACACATCGTTATCTACGGACGAAGGATAGGTCAATTTCTTGAAGAAATATTTTGTCATCGCATTTTTTTTTTTATATATATTCTAATAATAATAAATTTTTAGTGATAGATCTATAGCTTAATATAAAAAAATAAATCCAACCATATAACCTAGGCTTTTATTAAATCCTTAATCGTATTTTCTGAAAAAGATTTTTAAAAAAATTTCGTGATGTGTTAATGATACGAAATTTAAATATACTTATTTATCGCAAGAGAAGCTCAAGATAGCTTATTAGGGCATCGCCACAAGTCGCAGAAATAATCAACCGCGCCGCTTCTCGCGCAACTTTTCAGTGAGTATCATCCCTGTAGCTTTAATTGTCGAAAGATAACGCCGTGGGAGGCAAGAAGAGCGGAACACGAGGAAGGAAAGAGGCTAGAGATCGTGTCGTGAAAGTTTGAAGCTCTCGGTGGGTTCGTGCTTAACTCGGGATTTGGGACTCGAGGGGTACTTAACCCTCGGGATGGGTTATGAAATGACTTTATGGCAGATCAGAGGCTTGCTTTAGATTGCATAAGGGGGTCCAGGAGTACGCGCGCAGGGGTACGCGCCTCGGTTTCCATACGACGTCATGTCCGAGACTGGGAGAACGATCTTCCATGATGATGACAACGAGGAGCCAAGCCCGGGAGAATTCCGCAAATGGAATCCTGATTACGAATAATGTCGTCCTTGCGAAATCTCGTCAAGCTCGTCATTCATGGATCGGCAGCACACCGATATATCGGTAAGTAAAATCTTTTACTCAAACCTGTATGATTTAATGTAAAGGAGTAGTTTTTTGTATGAATAAGTGGAGAAAAATATGTCATAATCTGTGATGAGCTATTATAACTAGCGCGCAGATATCTCGCGCAACGTTCGCTCTGGAGCAAGGGTTATCCGGTTTGAGCACCCTTTTTATAGGTTTAAGCGAGCCGACCGGAGCTGACGTAGTCGGGTTCGTAATCGCGCTACGTAACATCAAACTGCCTGACTTTGCGCGATTATACGCGACACATTCGTTGCATCTTGATACTGCGCAGACGTAATTTGTCTCAAAGGGAACAAAAGAATTAATTTGATACAGAGATATTTTTATATCCCGAGAAAGTTACACGAGTATTTTATCGCGTGTCTTCATTATGCACATTTATGCGTAAACTTTTCGAAATAGACGGGCGTCACTATATAATTCTGCATTTAACAAGAAGCGGTTAAAGCTGACGTAATGAGGCAGATGCTTCCAGCATACACAACAATACCTGATCCAGTATTTAGATCGTACTTTTCAAATACTGTTTTTTCTTTAAATTATATTAATTATTTACTAGATTTACTATCTTTATTTACTTATTTACTACCTTTCTAGAAAGATTAACAGATAACAATTACGACAAATTTAAATCTATCTCCTCTCTATAATGTCAAAGCTACAATTTTACATTATATTAAAACGGCTCAGTAATTTCAGTATAATTTCAGTCAATAAATACAATTCCGATTCGTAGCGTATTGTAGAATCCCGATCAATTACGTCCGGATTACGTGGAACGTCGATCGTTTTCCCCGATGAAATACACATCGCGCCCGAAATTTTCGCGGCGAGCCGTCTCTATTTTGCGTGACGGTAGATACGCGAGATAGTTCAGGTTTGAGCACCTCTTTGTGTAATTTTACGTTGCCGTGGGGTGGCTAAAGCTAACGCAGTGGGGTAGATGGTATGCCCAGTAGCCAATTCCCGGCTTTGGGCTCGACTCGGCGGGTCCATTCATCGCCGTGCATTACGTGACCGGTTTACCAATCCAGCCCTTCCTGCACCACCACCAACCCCTCCCTCCCCCCTCGCTACCCCCGCCACAGTCGCCGCCACTATCACCACCACCGACGCCCCCGGTCTATATACCTCTTTTCCGCTGCGAGGGCCGCCGGGTGTACGTACCTGTGTGTACGTGTATCTGCCAAACAACCCTCGGAGTCATATCGACCGGCTCGAATGGCCCAAACTCCCTTCGCGATTCTCCGAAAATTCTCTCGTAAACGATTTTCCAAGGTTTGATTCCGCTACCCGTTCCATCCCGCTCGAAAAAGGGGGGGGGGGGAAAACTCGCCACTCAACGATCTTCCGTATTTCTCGCGTCCTTTATTTCCCCGTCGCGTACGAAAGGGACGAAAATAAATTATAAATTTGTAGCGTGAAAATTCACAGTCATAAAGCATTAGTCGGTGATAATAATTGTAATTTCGGGCTCTGAGATCCGGAATACTAGTCGCGCTTATATGAAAGTTTAGGATGAACTCGCCGCAAAAAGAACAGCGTCGACGAGTTTACACACACCCACACACACATGCAGACACGCACGCAGACAGGTCGCTAAAGTAATTATTCCGTCTATAAAACGGCCCGGCACGAATTTCCGTGACGAATTGCTCGCGATATTCAGTGCAAGCAAACGAAACGCCCACGAAGAAGAGGCCGAACCGGCTGAATCCTCGAACGAGAGGAGAGAGACTTTCGAGAGGCAAGTCTTCACGGGAGGGCGTCACGTCCTGCGTCCGATGACGACGGCACGTTTAACTTCGAGTCTTGAACGAAGCAGAGCCCGGGAAGGGGAGGGGGAGAGATGGGAGAAAAGGAAGGTTCACCTCGATCAGCTCGGTTTCTACACGATGATGACATGTTAATGTATGGATGCGTAGTACATAAGCGTGTCTGGAAGGAGGCACCGATAGAGAGCACGCCGATGCTAAGCACGAGCCAAAGCAGGCAGCCTTCTCTCTCCTTCTCTCGTGTCCCTCCGCTGGGCCCCGCGACACCCCTTTCGCGTCGGAGATGGGTTTTTCTTTCGGTTCAAGACGAACGGGCCCGGACGTCGTCCCGAGTCATTGTCGCCCTGCCTTCTTCATCTGCATACAATGCTGGAGACATCCGCGAACCGTCCTCTTCCACGCTCTTCTCCTCCCGTTAAACTATCTCCCCTCTCTCCCTCCTCCCTCCGTTCCGACGTATCATCGGGATATCGTTAATACGACCGTCCGTTGAAATTATCGAAGGAGAAACTAAAATGAACATGCCTGAGTATGGGCAGAGAGGCCGGGTTTTGGATTAAAGATGACGTCTAAATTAATCGAGCGGGCTTTCAAAGCGTTGAATGTCGCAAGAGCTAGTCCGAGAATTAGAGGAGCGGCTTATTAAAGGGTGTGTCTAAGTGTATCTTCCTCCTTTATAATTCTTTAAGTAATATGAAATATAATGCTGCGATGAATAACGTGGACGCGTCGAACATTGTCGAAACTCGACCGTTGACGTCAATTTCAGTCAGAGGAAAGGGAGAAGGAAGGGAAAAACTCGATTAAGAATCTGACGTCGGGATCATAACTATTAGTCGCGCTCCCTTTTGAACTAAATAGAGGCAACAGTTGCGGTTTATGAAATTAAATCGCCGCTGACTTCTGGAACGAAAGTCAGCCTGTGACGCAGATCATAATATTCTAGCACATTCTTATATATATATATATATATATATATATATATATATATATTTGGAAAGAATCTCTATTATTCTCTTTCTTACAACTTTTTCGTATATAATACGTCATTTTATGGATAATATGAGCGCGTTTTATTTTTGCGAAAACATTATTCTCGTGAGATAGAATCGATTTTTTCGCGATTAAGTGTGCAAGAGAAACGGCGTCCATAATACTGAAAAACTTGTAGAATTTGTGTATTATTCACTCCGCAAAACTCTCGTTTTAATAAGAATTCAAGTATACGTAAGGACCGTTCTCGTATCCGTATCTCGCGCCGCTCCGATGTTTTATTCGGAGTGAAATAATGTGAAAGTTTTTTAACAACGACGGTGAGAGGAGGGGAGAGGGGGATCGAAATGTGTGCTGCCCGCATTTGTCAGAAAGGCAGGATTTATTTTCGGAGGGTTCTGCAGAGCGACACTCGGCCACGGTGTATAATATCCAGCACGAGTGCAGCCACCTTTATCTCTTCTATTAACCCCCGCGAGGTAATTAAATTAAATGATCCACGGTCCCTCGATCATCCGGCTTGTAAGTGCCTATTTATTCCGGCACCCTTCGACGAAAATGAAAGCTTCTGCGGACGCGTGCTACACATCAATCCAGATTCAAAGAAATGCATGCCTCAAGTTGCATCGCATACTTGTATGTTTTTTTTTTTTTTTTTTTTTTTTTTTTTTTTAATCAAATATTTTGATTCTTTTTCATAACGTTAATTAATTTTGAGAATAAATGCAAACTCTCTGCGCCAGTCGAAATAATCTCTCCTTGGAGAAATTAGAAAAAAATAGTTTTTATATAAATTGCATGAAAAAAAAGATTTTTTTATATAAATTGCACGAAAGAGTGAATTCGCAAAATAATGCTTCGTGCTTCGAGATTTAAGTCATGATCGCAAAATCGTACCGGATAATCTAGGCGGTCGTTTCGCATGCCACCGCGTTATCTGATTCGCCACAGGAATTTCGAAGGATGAAAGAATTTCGAAACATCTGGGTCGAGCGGCGCGATCGCTCGTTCCTTCGCTCGCTCGCTCGTTCGCTCGAGGAATACATAGAAAACGCTTTCGTAAGGTATAGAGGGGCCCCTTCTGCCCCGAGATCGACCTTCCGACGAGACGCAAGCCGCGAGAAAGAAAACGGGGGGTGGCACCGAGGGGGCCCCCGGCACGCCACGGTTGCGCACGTGTTAGATAGAGGGTCGAAGCGGGCTGAGAAGCTCCCGAGGGAGCTACGTACCATTTTGCATAAATCGCGAGACACCCCGTCGTACCAGAACCTCGGGGAGATTCTGGAATAGGTTGAATCCACCGGCGCTGCACGATCAGAAGGGATGAAAGTGCCAGAGGTACCAAAGGCACTCGATATTTTACTCCCTTTTTTTTCTTTTTTTTTTCCCCTTTCTACCGCGCGCGGCGAAAAATACGCATGAAAATGTTGAGATAGAATTCCACCTTTCCGCTTCGTGGAAGGCGGTGCTGAGCTTAAATGATGATTATCGTTAGATTCGTTAACGGTTGATCACTAGAGTTGATCGTATATATGTTGAAGATGGAAAAAAGGAAGGTCGAAAGGAAAAAGGTAAAGAGCAATGTGGCAATATAGTCAACCTTCGAATTATATCTAAACAAAATTTTTGCATTTTGCGACACATGCAGACTCACACATACAGAAATTGCACAAAATAATAAAATAAAAAAAAAATTCGTTGGATTATGTTCTAAAAATGTAGTTAAGAGATTTTCGATTGTACAGCGGGGGTGACTGGGAAAAATCATATTTATACAGCGAGATTTACCCTTCCTCTCGTGACGCAGCTTAATTCAACAATAACGGCAATATGTTTTCCTTCTCGTTGTAACGGAGCAGAATTGTTTTATAGCCAGCGCGATAACTTTGAGCCGACTCCTGGTATGATGGGGATGCGTGTTCCCCGCGTATGTTCAATGGGGGGGTGTGGATGCCCACGGTGGCCCGAAATGAAACGCAACAATAGCTCAGGGTGTAGTTAATGCTCGTCCTTTCGCGGGGATCGTCAGGCCACAAATTATGTGTCTCTCGAAACTTCTGTTTTTCGGAGGGTTGCTGCGTGTTTTTTTTTTTTTTTTTTTTTTGAACATCTGTACACGATTTTCATTAAATTCTCTTCAAGTTTATTTCGTCAAAAAATACATATATACGTGTATATATATATATGCGATCAGCTGACAGTGAACTTGTCGGCATGCAAGCAACGACTCTTCTTATCTCATGTTTGTTTCTAGAATAATGGCGTTTATTCGCCGATGTCTATTTGCGGAAATTCGTCTCTTTTTGCCATTAGCATTGGTACTACTTCTACAACGTGTTCGCCTTTTTACAAATGTTGTTCGTGGTGGCCGTTCCCGGAGACGGGGATCGTTTACGAGCGCGGTCGAACGATCGACAGACTGCGATCGGTGATTGAATGCCCGATAAGGTGACTCCCGTAAAACCGGTAATTCCGACATGTTGTACTTTGGGTACTGCATCTCGTTGTTGCATCACTTTCGCGACGGGCTTGTGTTATGCTTGAACCTTGATACTTTTTCTCGATCGATCAACAGATATGACGACGCTTAATTATAAGATTCAATTCACTACAAGAATAGATCATTGCCGATTATCTAATATTAATTATTTGTACACATATGATTAATTAGAAATTAAAAAATTATATTTCGCAGAAGTTATCTTTTTCAGAAATTATGTATGTATATGTGCGTATTTTATATATATATATATATATATATATATATATATATATATATATATTTGTGTGTGTAGTAATTAAAATATTTAAATCTTGTTAATAAAATAATTTTCGGCCTTATAACTGTTTGTGGATCAAGTAGCCTCGCTTATCAAATAGCCAGCGAAATTTCCAGTAAAAAAAAAAAAGCGAGATACATGATCCACCGAATATTTCATGAAAGTAGCTCGTACGCCGGGAATTAATTTGCTTATCTCGACGTATTGGCGACGAGATAACCATTTGTCGCGGTTATCGGTTATTGCTCGACACTTGAGTGCCACTTTGCTAGATTGAGGGGCAACACAGAATTTCGGGAAAGGTGTCGGGGATGCGTGATTCCGGCAGATGAGCGGGCAGGTAGTCGGTCGGTCGGGCACAGGCTTACGCAAGGCCTCATACCTATAAGTTAAGATTAACCTTGCTTAGCGGGGCCCGCGGGGTGGCGGGGATCCAAGGGGGATCCCGAGACCGAGTAACGAATGAGGACATTTGACGGGAATTAATTTATGTCCAGTTTGGTAACCGAACGCGAGATAGACGAGAGAGAGAGAGAGAGAGAGAGAGAGAGAGAGAGAGAGAGAGAGGAGAAAAGGGAGAGCGAAGAGGGGGAAGGGGGAAGGGGGGAGCGAAAGCAGAATACATACAAGTATCATCGTACGCTCGCGCGTTCGACCGGAGACTTCGGTTTTAGGGAATAACAAGTTTTGTCCCCCTCCCCCTTCTCCTCCTTATTCTTCTCTAGCTTCGCTAGAGATTCCGGTGTGATCTTCGAGCTCCCCAACCCGCAAACCTACAGGGTTAACGGTGAATGGACCATCGGCGTTGCCAAACCGGACACAACTCTGTGAAACTCGTTTTTACGTGGAACTCGAGAACTTCTTCTTTTTTTTTTTTTTTTTCTTTTCCTTCAGCAGCTGCCGGAAAGGAGGGAGGGAGGAGATTTGCTTTTTTCGCGGTGTCATTGATTCGGATCTGCGCGTATGATTCGATTCGCAGAGAATCTCGGAGATGGATCCTCTCCGAGAAACATCCTGGGACGTTTCTGCGTCAAACGGGCGCGCCGAGAGATAGAATCGATAGGACAGCTATTGAAAAATCTGTTCTGAACCGATCTAACGAGATAATCGCATTTCTCGAGCATGATACTTCGTTCGTGTTGAAAAGAGCAATATTATCGGATTGATTCTACGAGAAGATTTTACAACGATTAAGGAAACTTTCATATTTCCAAATTATTATTTTCATTGAAAAATCAGATTGAATATTTATAACGATATTACTCGACTCTTTTTCGCGCGCGCGCACACACACACACACACAGTTAATATAAAATATAAAACTATTAAAGAAAGAGAGAGAGAGAGACATTCTAGTATTCTCAAAATATATGTTCCCACTCCTTGCTTGTCTTCAACAACGCATACCGTTTTACCTGACTTCGTCGTTGCCGTTCGTCAAGCCGCGAGTTAAATCTATGCGCGAAACGGATCCTGCGAAATTCCATAAGTCGTGAAATTCCGTTCGGAGACGCGCCCGTTCCTGCCGTAAATTAAGCGGTTGGCACAGTTTCGTGGACCGCTCTGTCCACAGATACGACTCCGTCTACAACGCGGCTTTAATATACCGGCTTGTACTTCTCTCGCAACCACGTTCCGATACGCCTTTTATCCATCGGCAGGAGAGGGCAAGGACACCAGGCCAGATGCCTCAAGCTCCACGAAGTCGCGTCCTCGAAGGCCGGAATAAGGGTTGCGAAAGAGAGTAGGCGGGGGGAGGGGGAGGGGGTAGAAGGGGGGCTTGTGAGCCGTCGCGATGCAACGCGCGGTGGTTAAGATCGCGAGTTTATGCGCATTCCGACAGCGCGCGCCGTTTCGTCGGGATATCTTTCTACCTTCGCGCGTCTTTTTTTCGCTTCCTATACTAGTAACGACGCCTTTTTCCCCCCCGTGACGTCCCCCGGATATATCGGGTTTTGGATATCCTCTCGGATCCGATTCCAGATGCCGCGAAGTGGGTTACCGGCTCCGATGCCGCGTCCACGTTTCGTGCGAGTAAACTCGACGGATATATAATCGTCCGATGGCCCCCCTTCATCGGAATATTCGATTCGACGACACTCGTGTTCCCCGGCTCGGAGTGATTCTTACGCCCTTTATCGCGGCGAATCTTTATCTCTGGATAAGGTGCTGGGGAAGAGTTGTGCCGGCAACTGTCGTAAGGTACTCGGGAGAGGACTCGAGTTTTATTTGCTCCTTAGACATGACGCGGCTTTTTATGGGAGTGCGCGATGCGAGTGTCGATTTTTATAGCGTAAAGGTAAAGGCGAGTTGTCGCAGGTGTTAATGCAGTTACGCGCACGCTAAATTCGCGTTGAGTTATAAACCTCGCTCGATCGCCTCGATAGTTGATAGCGACGAAAGAAGTAGACGGAGGGAGAACGAAAAAAAAAAAAAAAAAAAAAGAAAGAGAGGAAGGCCCATAAGAATAATCTCACACGTTAAAAATCGCGTATACTCTTTTCTTTTACGCTAACGGGTAATTTTTCGCAGGTTTCACAATAAATCAGTTTTTAGATCGAATCCAGTTTCAAAAGTGGGTTAGTGTCTTCCGGTCAGATGTTTATAACGTTATGTGGTGAAACTGCCCGATTCAATCGACTAATTTGTCCTCCACACTTTTATGTTACCTGTCCGTTCGACGTGCCGGAAATTATCAGTCTCGATGAAGATCGAATTTTTCACTTTCTTTTTTTCTGAACCGTTGGATCGATAAATTATTGATCGGGATATACTGTCACGCAAGGTTTATTTACGAGGTTTAAAATTTTCGTACATATTGTGTACGGTTTAGCATCTAGTGACCAATGTCAGTATTGCATTTATGTATCTCTTATCATATAAAAAGTGTTTCGGAATTTTTTAATATTTATTGTAAAAAATATTTATTTCTGTCTATAAGAAACATACTTAACGTATCACAAGCATTAAAGATTAAATTATTCTTAATGAATCTATCCACTTTCTATAGAGATATTTCGCAATAATATCCGACCAGCAATAAGAACTTGTTTAAAGATGTAAAAGATTGAGATCGATGATAGAGTTTTTAACGCGAAATTATAACGCGGCTCGCTGTTATGATTTCCACATTCGCGCGTTACGGAGCAACGTTAGATGAGAAAAACATCCTACAGGGATCTCTCGCGTGAATACGTAACATGTAATTTTCGCGTGTTGCGCGCTCGTCGGAGCAGCACTTACGTATCACGTCGCTAATCGATAAGCGGTTAATTAAGCGGCGTTACGTACGTCGCAAAAAAAAAGACATCTTTTATGCAGTACGAGACAAGTCTGGTCTGGAGCGCGATCTGTGCCAGACACTCCATCATCGCCATGAAGAATCTCTTTTAAATCGTCCGTCTAATTGCGATTTGACGAGCTCGCTCTCGCTGGACCCGCGGCTGTTCGCCTCTTGTCACTCATTGTCCCGACCATCGTTGGTCATTAGAAAGCATGATCGATGATCTAAGCGCAGGGCGTTATATACAGAAGTCCTCAAACTTTACTTAAGGCCCGCGCGCGGTAGGTTCAGTTTAAAAAATAAATCTTTTAATTTTTGATACATTTTTATATATTAAATCGATATATGTATATGTATAAAGATCTATTCCTTTATATAACAAAAATAAATATTTCGAGCGATATTTCACCGACAGTCTCCGGATTCCAATATTTATATACACCTCCGTTCGTTCTCGCTGCGAACCATTTTGTACGTAGGACGGCTCGTTAAAACCGATCGGTCGATTTATTTATCGCGAGCGAAGAGAAGACGGCTTAGAAGAGATTGGTCCGAGCATCCGGTGTCCGGATCACCCGGATGATTGATAGTGATTTGGCGGATAGTGATCTAGAGACGCAAGGAAATGTGCTCCTGATCGAAAGGAAGAGAGAGAGAGAGAGAGAGAGAGAGAGAGAGAGAGAGAGAGGAGAGAGAGAGAGAGAGAGAGAGAGATTCTGGGCACGAAGAGGAGAGAACGGCGAGAAGATAGCGCGTTAGGTTCTCCTTGTTCGGTCAGCGAGAGGATAGACTAAGACAGTCCAAGAGGCAGAGAGAGGTGACTTCTGCGGGAACGTACAGGAAACCTATTATCCATGGCGGGCAACGGCTATCGGCGAGCACCATCTTTCTGTGTGGGTGTCCGCGTTCGGACGCCCTTAAGACCCCATAAGTCGAGAGCAGCCACCCCGTCGAGAAAACCGCCCCCGCGGAGTAACGCACACACCACTAGACACCTCCTTAGACACCCTTTCAATTTCCTATATACCCGATAATCATCTGTCCGACCGGATCTCGCCGCGGGGAGGACATCGCCGTGTGCTCGCGTTTCTTTCTCTTCCCCTGATATATATATATATATATATATATATATATATATATCTTTTCGGTTCATTCGTAGCTTCCCTCCAAGGGACCCCGATTGGTCCAGATAAATCCTTTATCGGTGATGAGCTTGATAGAAAATCCTTGCTCGATGACTTATATTATTGTCCCTCAATTGCTACGAATGATATTGTGGAATAAGTTATACAGTTATTGGAGAACAGATGGAATTATGAATCGAATAGAAATTCGCTCTATTATCATTAATTTAAAAAAATTAATTTAAATTAATTATTTTTCTATCCCTTTCCTCTCTTGTCATAGTTACATCACTGTTAATAATTATTTACTTATGAACATGCAATTCGTAAATATTACAGAGTTTTATTCGATACGAGCGGAAAGAGGGAAAAAAAAGGGTTAAAAGTTATTTGGTTTTTAAATGACACGAGCGTTCGCGATAAAAAGTGTCTATATAATTACGTATGCAAATATAATCGATGTCGCTCGTTCGATTCTTCGACGAGCGAAGAAGCCACCGGGAGAGTTCTTCTGTAAAGAAAGATCGCGGTTGTAACGGCTGTTCGTGCGCGGAAGAGAGATCGAGAAGGAGCCGCGGACATATTGTTTCCCTCGCGGGGTGTAATCTATAGCGCTTAAATTTTCTAAAGTACTCAATCACCCGGCGTATTTTCATGCAAACGCCGTCTCTCACGGGGATACCTCACCCCTCCCGCCGGAGAGGCACGCGGAGAGAACGGACGTACAATAAAGCCGTGACGTATGAATCCACCGGCGAAATAAACTTCGCGCGCATATTATTAGCCGTTATTCCCGGAGACTTATGCCGGCCCCTTAACCACGGGCTCGTAAGGCCCCCGAGGTCGATACATCCGCGCGTATCGCAAACGTATCCTTCCTATCTGCAGGGTCTATATTTCAGTCGTCGTTCGTGATTTTAATCTCGATATATGAGCGTAGTGTAGACATACGAGGAAAGCTTCGGCTCTGATAAAATATTGACGGATGTATGAAATGTACCGAATATTTTATCTTTTCTTTATTTTAATATATATATATATATATATATATATATATATATATTAAAATATAGAAAAAATAATTACGTAATTTGTCGGTGAGATGCGTCATCTTTGAAAGAGAAACGAGATTGTTTTATACTTATAGCATTCGGCGTTAATACGTCTCCGTGCATACTTCGCGCGGTGCTTGAAAAGACGCAGCGTGTAAACTGTCCAATAAGTAAGGCCCCGAACATGGGGCCTCACTTGTAGACCTCCGCTCCTTGTACCTTGCGCATACATACTGTTACCTGCGTTTATAACGTATGGCGCGCGCGTACGTAGGCGCGGGAGAGAAAGAGGAAAAGGGGGGGGGGGGTGGAGGGGGGCGAGAGAAAAGGACGGACGCCGGGCCCGGCGCTATAAAGAATATCCGAGGGACAAGAATAAAATCCGGTTGACTTATTTGAACCGTCGCGATGGAAGGACGGGGCGAGGAGGAGCGAGCACAGGTAGCGGGAGGAGGAGACGCGAAGAGAAGATTTGCGAGATTGGAGAAAGGGGGAGGGGGGGGGGGCCCTTATACGAGCGTTCTCTCGCGGGGGCCCCGCAAGCAGGGTCCACAGAAGCGGTGGCCGAATACTGCTATATTGCGCGACCTTTGTGATCCGAGCTACATGTGCCCACACACGTTAGTAGTACCGGAGAATCCTCTCGTATGGGATTCCGTCATACGTACAGTAAAGACGTTACGCGAAATGTTTCACTCTCGAGAGGAATCTTTACGTTTCTCGCTCCCCCGAATATATTTTTCGTCGAGTGTCATATATAGAGCGCTCTCTCTCTCTCGTTATCTGCGAATTCTCGTCGTTTGTCGAACGTCGAGTACTAGTTACTATCTGCGGTCTGTATGTAAAAGGCTTGTATCCTTGATTCGTTGACCATGCCCCGATAAACGTCTAGGCTTTTCCAGAGAAAGGTATTCTCCCGCGATAAAACTCACGTTTGTTGCAACAACAAGTATGCTATTTTCGTATCACGTTTATCAAGCGTTAAATGATCTGAAAAGATCGCAAACTACACGACATACATATATATATATATATATATTCTCATTGGTGAACTATAAACTTCTCATCTCACGACCGTAAAAATCAAAGATTTATAAATAACACTGAGATAATCGAGAAATAGTAAATAATAAACAGTAAGATTTTCAATCAGCGAAGACACTTTGATTCAATAATTATTCAAAATTTGCGCAACTCGCAATTGTCATGCTAATCGATAATCTCGAAAGCGATGTCTCCCGACTTTATCCCACAAGTATCATCGTGAAGATTAAACACGCGCGAAGGCGCTCAACTGTCATCCCCAGATTTGACGCGCATCAGCTGATCCGCGATCGGCGACGCGTCGAGTGCGTCAGGTACACGTGGACGGGTCCTAAGAGTGGTTGAAAGGCGCTGCGGCACTAAGTGACGGTAATTATCGTAAAAACAGTGATTTTTCGCAGTATTCTAACCGGCTATTTTTAGAGACCGAGTCACGTCGAGTCCGGTCTCCTACAAGGTTCTCGCTTCTCGTGCGTGCACGCATGACCGGCGCGTCTAGGCGACATTCTCGCGCGCACCTCTCTCTCTCTCTCTCTCTCTCTCTCTCTCTCTCTCTCTCTCTCTCTCTTTGTGTGTGTGTGTGTGTGTTGGTGTATATACCTGTGTATGCGACCGCGCCAAACTTCCTAGTTTCGAGAAATCGGTCGTCTGCCGATCCGAGCAACACACGCTTTCGCACCGAATCGTTCTCTTCCTTTTGTCGCCATCTGTCCTGAACACTCCGCTGACATCAGCTTTCGCCGGGATACAGATAGGCTCGAATACGCTCCTGACAACCGTCGCACGAAGCATAATACTCGGATAATTAAGGTTGTGTAAGATTTGTTTTGACCAAGTCGAAGCCGATTGGTTAATCGACTTGGTGTGACATGTGGTCATTTTTTTTTTTTTTTTTTTTTTTTTTACGAACTATGAGTGAGCGCATATATGCGATGTTTACACGAATCGTTTTATAAGTGGGTAATCAATCGATGTCGCTGAGGAATGTTAATGTGATATGATTTTCCCTGACACGCAATTTTATTCGAGGAAACAGACGTCTCGATTAAATCTATATTTAATCCATATCCAGCACGATGAAAATATCGTCGCTATCGGCTCGGATTTCGGGATCACCACGTGAACGGTTGCACGTCTTGAAAGAAGGCTACGATCTTTCCTCAACAGGCTACGTCAAAAGCGTAAATCTACGAGTTGATGCAAAGAAAAGCGCGAAGGGAAGAGGCGAACGAAGGTGGACGAGGTCGAAGACGAGCAGAGAGAGACTGACAGAGAGAGAGAGACAGAGAGAGAGACAGAGAGAGAGACGAGACAAGCGGATCTTTTCAGAGGCGGGAATGTTTATCGACGCAATATTTGCTCGTCCACACCGCCGGGTCGTCTGTACGCGATGGCGGAATTTGTTTAATTTGTTAAGTGTTAATCTTATTTAATTTTTTCTCCAAACCTCACGCGCTCGCGGTACTCCCGGGACTCTACTCTAAATACCTGGGCAAACATCGGGAGCAGGCGACGTATTATTGGCTCCTTACCATTGCGCAATTTCGTCATTTGCTTCTTGCTTGCGTCTCTCTCTCGAGAAAGAAACCGAGATCTCTCTCGCGTCGGATTTTATGCGTTTGCCCCTTGAGATACTATTTGTTTCGCGATACGCTATTAGCTATTAGGAATAATTACCATCTCTCTCGAGCGGTTGCATCGATACCGGATAATGCAATGCATACACCCGGTTGGTCTATGAAGAATGTCGTGTAAACATTAACCCCATTTAATCGACATTCATGCATTCCTTTCCGTCCGACAATCGCGAAAGAGAAAGATTTATACGCGAGTTCGTTTTCGATTTTTTATCACACAAAAATAAATTATAAATTATGATGTACGAAAGTGTCTCTCTTTTCTCTATCTTTCTCCACTTATGCACGAATGAAAGAGGTGTTTATTACATCTTTATCTCAAGGCCTATTAAATGTTAAATATGTTTAATGAACGTCTCGTATTCCTACTTTCCCTTTCAACGTAAGTCACTCAAACTTCCAATATAAATCGACAGACTTACGAAATACATCGCGCGCGCTCTAGTTTTTACGAAGTCTCACGATTTATCAATATCGATCGCACTAATTAAAATCCTTGGAGCGAAGCGCTTCGCGCTGTCGACGTTAAAACCGGTCGACAGCCGTTATTAAGCGTATTCCACGCAACTCGTTCTACTCAGTAAATCCGATTTTACGCGCATTGGTACAGCGGACTACCGGAATGTCCTTTCCACTCTCGTTATCTAAGCATGTTTTACGCACCGTCAGATATCAGAACGATGATGCCCAAACGTCGTTCTGTCACCGCGTATGAAAATCGACTTATCGAGCATATCGAGAATGCGCGAACGCGAAGGGAGCGATGACTGATTGAGACGCGGATATTATGTCTCTCGAAGTACTCTCTGTGCTTTAGATAATTAATTAAAAAGCGTCAAAATAATAATATCAAAGTCGCCAAGTTAATAAGTTGTGTACATTTTGAAATAAATAAATTACTTTAATAAGTGATAACGTGAAACTTAAATTTTTGTTTGCTTTATAAATTCTCTCGTATTAATTGTAGAAATGATAACCGAGTATCAGCTGATAAGACTAAAATGGTTCTATTATGGTTCGTATCGAGGGCTTAATAAAAGCTGGATATGTTTTGATTACGACGCGGTTTTCGCGCACGCCGTATATTTCGCTTTCATTAAATTTCCGATATGGATATTATCAGAGATCTTTCTTTTCTCAATATCTGGTTCGCTAGTCGAGAGATAACTGTACACTCTGCCTTGTAGCACCATACACTGGTGTTTATTAAAGTCGCCCGTTTCCAATTAATTTCATCGATTAGCTAGCGATAGTAACCGACGACGATTCGTGTCTCCATTCGCACAGCGTGTAACAAAAACCAGTTATCCTCCGATAATTTAATTAGATTCAATCGGAGGATTAAATCTTCCCGTTACTTTTATTCTTACGCTTAGATGTGTGCACGGAACAAATATAACGACGTTGCGTACGAGCACTTTGCATTTTTCAAACCGCCCGTCCATTCAGAGTTTTATTAACGTCCACATACGCATTAAGTATATTAACATATTACATATGTAATCTCATGATTCACTTATCGATAATAAAGCATTTGAGAGATTTAAAATCTTCATATACGTCTCGTATTTGATTTATTCGACGTTGCTACTTCGAGTGCACCGGAAATAACTTCGTAAATATGGACGCGGTAATACTGTCGCTCTCGAGAACGACGAGCGGAATGCAACCGATTCCGCATCGATTTAATTTTTTAATAACAGGTGTCTTTACATAACCGCGTGCAAAACATCCGCGCGACGCCGGGCGCTTATTAAAACTGCAATTGCTATTGCGTTTCAATTAAAATTTCGCCACTCATATCGAATGCTGTATTCGTGTCTCGCCAATGAAATACGTATAAGCCCGAACGTACGTGGCCGAATATTGGCGAACGTATAACGTATAACGTGCGAGATGATGTTATACAATATAACAGGCTCGCGCGCGCGCGCACACACATAAAATTGTCAACGATTGCGCAATTACGTTTTATGTTTTTCATTATTACGTTGCCGTAATTTGTTGTTCGCAGCCTATAAGTTACTAAAGTGCACGGTGTGTTTATTATTATGCGTCAGCGTCATAAATTGCATCTGCATTATTTTACACCGTATTTAGCTTGCATTTAGTCCCATCTCAAATGTTTGTTCTCGCTATCGCGCTATCTCAACCTCGCTCAATCGCCGCTGGCTTTTAACGAGTGCCTTGAAATAAGCGTGCTTACGAGAGAGAACATGCTAAGAGAAGATCTACATCTTCCAGACACACACATCGCGGTAGATCCTCTCTGCTTTTCGGGTACCGAGTAGATCAGCATCCTCCTGGACGACGAGAGAGAGCAGGACCTGCGATTCACATCATCTGACCCACACATGTGAGAATTCCGCCTAGTTGACCCGACTTTGCCGCGACACGTGCACGCAGACACACACACACACACACACACACACACACACACACGGATACTTGTAGAAGCGGCGCGCCCACTCGCAAGAATCCGCGAGTCGTCTGGTTTTGGCGAACATAACGGATCGCGGATAAGGCGGTGAGAACCGTTGGCGAGGTTGATTTTGCGCAAATTTATTGCAGATATCCCGTGGATTTTTTACGACGATATATTCGGCGTCGAAAGTTTCGAATGCGGCTTCCCGTTCGGAGAAAATTATAAACACGTGGAGGGAAGATTGAGGTGAAGTGATGCGACGCACAAAATGCGCGCTATCTCGAGACGCAAGATGCAAAATGACACGTGAAAGATGTTCATTGATATGGTTTCGTATATTTTATACGATGAGTATATGTATCAATGATGGTACAATTGTATCAGATTCAGTACAATCGATAGTAGATGGTACGCTAGTACAATGATTTTTTTGATACTTTTTAAATTTTTCCTGCACAAAAGAAGAAAAAGTACAATTCATATTTTATGTGAAAGAGATTACAAAATAATAAGAAAGTTAGTACACCGAACAAATTGTCTTTTCCTAGAATTTCTAGCTAATGATATTTTTGTCTCCAAAAACAAACTCTACTATCGGATATCGGATTGTTTTACGTCGGATGTGTGAATTCTCCATTAAGTTTATATCAAGATGCTATGTAGCCAATGAAACGATCGAAATAGTATCTTAAGATAAATTTAAGACAAAATATAAAAAAATTTTTTTCAAAATATAAATAAGATAAATTTAAGATTTAAATGCAAGCTCGGACTATAAAAAAACATCCTTAATTTTCCCGACTTATATAAAATATTAAATTTATGTTGATATATTATCGGTGGTACAAAAGACACCAAATCTGGTACATTTTTAGTACAATTGAAGCTAGATTTTCTGACAACACTGGTATGTACGTTCAAAGTTGCTCGGAATTTCGCGAATTTGGTTGCTTTCGGTTTAATTTTAACAACGACGGCGATTAGCGGAAACTGATTACATTTTCAATTCCACAAATGTAATACGCGTGTAAGTATTACGAAACGAAACAACGTCTGTCGGAGAATCTTCGGTATCCATCTGCGACGCTTTACATCGAACGGTACGAATTTTAATTAACGAGTCCAAACGGGGCGAGTACAATTCTCGCGAAAAAAAAGGACACGATTCTATACCACCGCTCTTTCACGCACATTTTATTACGATCATAATTTTCTTAATGCGCAGATAAGCATTTCGCTTATGCGATTTTGCAAGTTCAGTAAGATGTCAAGTTGCATTGTTCTAATAAAAGCGCGCGCGCGAGCGAGCGTCCCGTTTTGTCACGCTTAATGAAGTTAACAGCTCCTTGAATAACAGTGTATAACAGGCTTTCATATTCAGCGGTCAGTTCGCATTAGCATTACACATTCACCGATCTGGTAGTAACCGCGCCGGCCTTAGAGCCGCCACGTATTAATCCTTCACCTTACCGCGCCGTCATTAATCACCGCTTTATCATTTTCATATCATTTTAATACAATATCTCCTCGAGACGCAAGTGCAGGCCGAATCGATTCCCAGACTTACTCTTAGAACGGAGTTAGGAATACGTTTTCACCGATTATTTTCGATTATCAATCTCTGCTCACGGAATATCTCGAAAATCAATCGCATTCTCTCTCTTCTCTCTCTCTCTCGCCTATCGGACAACTATGATGCGGAAATTGTGAGCCGCGCCGCACGTTCAAAGATGAGAGTGAAACGCGTTCGCCGAAAACTGAAAAAGAGTTCAGCTTCCCCTTCGTGTCTCTCGCACCGGGAATGCACCGCACGTGCATATGCACACACGAACGATGCATACGCGGCATACATTAGCATAGCTTTGCTCGGCACGGGCTGTTTCATAGGTGGTTAGGTGGCACGCGACCGTGAGAGGTTCGGCGTGGACGAGAGTGTAACGCTCGAAGGCCGCAAGGGGAAAGGTAGAAACACGCGGAGGAAGAGAAGAAGAAGAAGAGAGAGAGAGAGAGAGAGAGAGAGAGAGAGAGAGAGAGAGAGGGAGAAGGATAGAGCATTTTTGGTGCACGCAATATGTTTTTTGTCGGCAAATAACCCTAAACAAAAAACCTCCCCCCCGGTAAACGCCAATTGGCGCCGTGGCTCGCCTAACTCGCGTGCGAGAGAAGTATGTCGAAGACCCCCGAAGAAAATCACGAAGAGACATACGCACGAAGGGGGGAGGGAGGGAGGGGGAGGGGGAGGGGGAGAGCGCTTCGCCCGGTCGGTCTTAAAGGTTTTAATGTTATGCGGGATTCTCTTACCCCGTGAATGAAACGGAGAGCGAGAGAGCAAAAAACAGAGAGAGAGAGAGAGAGAGAGAGAGAGAGAGAGAGAGAGAGAGAGAGAGAGAGAGAGAGGAACTCAGTGAGAGAAGAGAGAGGAGGTCTGGGCTCCGAGTCTCTCCGGCGCTCGTAGGAAGCCGTTAGCCCACTTGTTCGTCGTATACTAATGAGAATGAAAATGAGATGACTGCGTTTATTTTAATTTCATCAGGTGCAAAGGACGTCGGCGCGGGCTACACCTGCTAAATGATGCCGGTGATGACCAGACGCATTTGTATCCGACGCGTTTGTTGACTCGCGCACTTCCTGTCACGTTTCACTTTTCCGCCGCTATTCAGGTGGAATGACATTCCCGATCAGCTTCCGGCTTGCCGCGAAAGACAAACGTTAATACTTATTCATCGAAGAAGGAATCGTGTGTTCGTTTATTTAATATATATTGAATAATTTTTTCCTCCATATTAAAGAAAGATTTCCAAGATTTCTAAGATCGATAACCAAAAGCAACGAGCGAAATCGCGTTTGTTTTCGAAGGATCTAACGTTTTAGGCGAATCTGTGTTGCTTTCGATCAAACAAATAAATGTAAATTCTACAATTTTTTACAATAATGACGGATGATTCCTGAATTTCACTGACGGATAACAGCCACTCGTTTTATATATTTTAAATCGCAGAAGGATATATAATAAATCACACAATGAATTCCGTGTCGAATGAAACCGTAAAACGTATCCGTTAAAACTCGAGAAGACGCGCAAACTGATGACGAGCGAATGACGTGGAAGCGAGGAAAAAAAAAACGGTTGAGGAAAAAGCTCTCTTGACACATCGGCGTACGCGCACGGCGGTTACTTCTTTTGCCTAACAAAAGGGCCTCTAATGCTCTCCCGCTCTCGCCGTCTCGCTCTGGTCTCTCGTTTCGCCTCTCGCTCTCTGTCACGTTGGTCCTGAAAACCAGCGCGCGGTCCTAAGGCTGGTATGAGAATATACTGCGACGTGTAGACGGACGAATGCTTTTTACGTATGCACAATTGTCTCCTGGAGGGAGAGCAGGAAGGAAGCGGAAAGGTAGGAAGGACGATATGGAAAGCCACGAGAAGGTTGAACGGAGAGAGAAGGGGGGGAGGTGAAGAGGAGGAAGAGGAGGAAGGTGCACCATGTGGCAAGTGAGAGAGAGAGAGAGGGTTTTAGGTAAAGGGTTTCGACGTTTCCTCACGGCGATACCGCGTTAGAACCATCTATCTCAGGGGTGTGATCTTCCTCTACTTCCCCCCCTCACCCCCCTCCACTTCCTTTTCCTACACGGGCGAGAACGGACGGCGGGGGTCACAATGGTTTGCATACACTTTCCCATAGGGATGACACCGTGTGCTCTCGCGGATCTTTATACCTGGACCTTTAAACGCGCGGCAGAGGTGAAGAAAAAAAAGAAAAGAAAACAGGGAAGAGAGAAGAGGAGGATACATAACATATGGAGATCTATGCAAAATCGCGGCCCGAGAGGTACCTGAGAGAGGAAGGATATATCCCGCCGCGGAACCTTAACCGAGGGGTCACCCTTCTTCTCCACGGTGTTTATTGTTCCAGATCGGAGGACGAGAAGAAGGGTTGAACGCGCGCGCGCGCGCGCGCACGGGGGGCGCTGGCCTAACACCGCCGCTTGCTACCCCCTTAGAGCAGCTCGCCCTCTCTCGCTCACCCTTTTTACCACCTTCTGGCAGTCACCCTTGAATTTTAAATTATGCAACGACCGAGGCCAGTGCCACGCCAGACCAGGTATATTCAAATGGGCCATATTACCTGGGCTCTTCCTATTCAAACATCCGACTACCTCGTAACCTTCTCTATCCTCTCTCCTCTGTTTCCCCCCCTCTCCCTTTCTCTATCTCTCTCTCTCTCTCTCCACGGTCTTCCGATCATCGGAGATTTATAATGAAAGCGTCACGGTGCACCACCAGCGAAGACCGCTGCCGAAAATTCTCACGGTATCTCCCGTGGCTGCTGCTTTGCCTATCAGAATAGTCCGCGGGGGGAGGGAAAGCTTGATGCGCATCTTGAGATCTATGCGATGTTTGCGATCTTGTGCCGATCCGTTTAAAGGGTTCGATCCATCCGTCCCCGAACGTTTTCTCCCACAGAAAACCGTTGCGCGGATTCGTTATTGGCTTCTAACCAATATATCTTTCAACGGATTTCTGCCGATCAGCTGACGGATGCAAATTGCGCGTTTAAATGCAGCGTCATCGTGACAGTTAAATTCTGCGGATATCGAGACCGTTTTTTTTTTTTTTTTTTTTCCAGACCCGTTTAAGCGATAATAAGAACAAGATATCAGCATTATAAAGTTAAAATCGCGAGGTTCTCGCGTTTCCTCGGGGAATAATTTTGAATATGATTTTCACACGCATGGATATTCATCATTATGCACATTTTTTAAATGATCAGTCGCGTTCTCTCTCCACAGCCGCGCCTATTAGAGGTAGGAGTCCACCACGTGCCAATGTTTTCCTTCGGCGCGATAATCAGATACGTCTGGTCCTACGGTGGGTTAAGGTCATCCCCCTTGTCGCGGAATCGGGAATTAATGCAACACATCGCGAGGATTGGCCACCTAAAGCCCGGCGTAATATGCAAATGTCGAGGCCGGCTCGCGTCTCGATGAAACGAGGAAGAGAGAGGAGCTTCCCCCACTCTTCCCTCTGCCTTCACGCTTCTCTTTTACTCTCCCTCTTTCCCTATCTCTCTCGCTTCCTATCTTTCGCGGAGTGGACCCAGTATCCAGCTGGAAAAGGACGAAGGCACTTAACAGCCTTTATAATGCTCTCCGGTACGTGTTTCTTCTTCTTCTTCTTCTCCTTCACCGACTCGAGCTCTTCCTTCTACCTCCCGCTTTTTTTTTTTTACTCTCCATCTTTCTCATATACTCGGCCGTTCCGACAAATAAATAATTCATCGAGACTGCATGCTTTATGACGATTATGCTAATCCACGTTGAACCTGTTACCGCCGCTCGCGCTCGCACGCGCGCATGCAATGGCCTGAATGGACGGTCGCAGGACGAAGGAATTGTAGATCCTGGGCGCGCGCATCCCCGACGACGACGTCAGAGATGCACCTTGCGACTGCACCCCGCAAGGTCCTTGGCCTCCGACAGATTTTTCGACAGATTCGGGAAAAATGGTAGAGTGGGGGGGAGAGGAAGGATCGACAGGTGCTGTTCAAGATGCTGCTTTCTCGAGAAATGTGGGAAACCGATGACCCACTCTCTCTTTCGGCATGCCGTAGGCCCTTTCGCCCTTGACACAATGACCTTTCTTTCTCTCTCTCTTTTCTCCTCTCTCCCAAAGTTAAGTCTTCTCGTTCCATTAAGGTTGCGCCACGTGGAGGAGGCAGCCGTGGAGGATATCGAGGAACACGTCGCAATAAATAAGTGTCGGGATAAAATGCGCGCCCGGTAAGCCAGTTTCTTCTACGCCTTGTAATTTCTTAACTTCACCAGCGACCGCTGGTGCTGGACGAGCTTGATTGTCCTTCGTGAGACCGTCGTGCTCGCGCACACTCCTCCGAGGACAGAGCTATTTTTTGTACACTTGAAATTTTAATAATCCTTAGGTATTTTCGTACGCATCAGAAAGACGCGCGATTCATTTGCATTTCGAAGCGCGATTGATTTCTATTTTACAACACGGGGGGGGGGAGGGAGAGGGGCGGGGACCCGGTTACCAGCTCACAAACAACAAGATAACCTACCTCGAGATGGTGGCAACCTACCGTTCGGATGATGGTCCGAACGTAACACTTACGGGTATCTTATCTCGGCCGGACGGATAACTTATTAACTGTCGCCACAGCGTACTCTGCCCAAAGACCGCTATACGGTGTCGCGGTAATAACGTAGGAACGTTACACGTGGAATGCGCCGAGGTATATATCGAACGTCGCGATGAAACCTAAGTAGGTATCCGCGCGAATAGTGGGAGACGCGATGGCGTTTCGCTTTACAGGCCAACCTCCGAGACCGCTCGATTCCCAGCTGGATTAGACTTGTCGTCGTAAAGCAGCTACAAAGACGACGACGACGACGACGACGACGACTACGACGCGTCGACGGTCGGTGATTTCTTCTCTCTCGCTATGTAGCCGGAAAGAGTCGGGAATCTCCCACGAGGAGCGAACGATCCCACGCGTGGGAGGATCGTCTTGGTCCTCGTGCTAGTTGCTAGCTAGAGAGGACCGAGTGTGTTAGCGTGTGTACTTTTAAGCGCCTTTCAGCCGACGTGTGATACGAAGACCCGGAAATCGTTGGGGATTCTCCGTCGTTCTCTCTTATCGCATTCCACCTTCCTCGAGCGATGAGTGTTATTAGCATTGGCAGTTATCCAGGACTATCTAATAAATTGTTCGCGAAAGAGCGTGAGTGTGTGTGTGTGTGTGTGCGTTTATGTTTAGAGCGCACCTTGTCTTGTCGGTCCCTGCGAGATGTTCGCGTGGCTCTCGCTTAGACACAATTTCTATTGATTACGAAGTATCTTGGAATTCCATTGATCTTGTGCCAATAAAGTTTGAAAAAAAAATTATTGCTTTTTCAAGTCAAAGTAATATAGTACTCCAACAGTTAAAGTATAAATCTCTCTCTCTCTCTCTCTCTCTCTCTCTCTCTCTCTCTTTCTCTCTCTCTCTCTGAATTGAAAAATATATTATAATATATAGAATTGAATATTATATATGTATATTGAAAAGTATATTCAATTCTATATATTATAATATATAGAATTGAAAAATATATTATATAATATATATTTTTATTTTCTGACGCAAACTCTCACGTTGACGCGATCTGACAGTTGCACCGAGTTTACAAAAGATGCGACGATCATATGCTACGCTTCTCCGTCGATTTTTTTCACGGAGAAATTGTGTCACTATTCCAACGACTCTCCTTAAAGGTGGAGCTCGGTGTTCGTGGTACCTTAACGAAATATCCGTGGATCAGACAACGCTCGTCTGAATGGAAGACACTCGAATCTTCGGAAGACGAGGACACCCGATCATTCTTATCCCCGATAGCGCGTAGACCAGATGCCCACACACACACACACACACACCCCTCGCTCGAATTGCGAGTCTAACCCCCCGGAGGGCGGTGCCCCGACGCTGATGTAGCAGGTAGAGCAGGTAGCGGGCCCCCCTTTCGCCCCGGCTGCACCCTGCGTTTCCTGCCCGACCCGAGGGTCGCGTCGCGTCGCCTCGACGACGTCGAGGATATCCAGGACACGGCGGAGGAGAGCGTCAGTCAGCCAATAGCCGCGGCTCGAGTTAATGCGTTTCTTTTATTATGCGACCCGACGCAACTCGAGCCTGTCGAGAGCGTATAGCGTATAACGCTGCCGCGGTTGCGACATCAGACCGGAACCGTTTAGGGAAATGTCCCGCTACTGTTATTCAAACGAGGGTCGCGCGTCGAAAAAAAAAACCTACCGTCCCGCGGCTGCCCCTTTGCAGCGCGTAGGTAAGCGTATGCATATCGATCATTCTTCGATCGAATGAATGAACGCGAGAACCGACGACGTTAAGTCCGACCCTCCACCTCTCGTTACTCGCCTCGAAGGCGCCAACGGTTTTTCTTTCTTTTTTTTTTTTGTGGCGGTATCTCGCTAGCGAAACTTCTCGTACGATCCTACGTATGATCCTCGCGGTGCGATAAGGAATATTAGTACAGTTATACATATTGCGAGAAATGTGTATATTTTTCTTTTTTTGTCAGAGATACTTCATTAAATATTTCGCTGAAAATAATATATCTACGAGCGTTCGCTACGAGAGTTCAGTCTTCAGACAGAAATAAATGTGCAGGTTTCAAGGTGCCGGCTTTTGAAACGCTCTGCTATCTCTAAAATGCGCACGTTTCAACGGACCGCGACTTGACGTGCGTGCGTTTTTAATCAGCCGCGCTTAGAAGGAGCTTGAATGCCGGGCTCTCTTGCGAGAGGATTCTCCTGTGCAAGCCGCAAGTATTCCAGAAATCTCCCTCTCCCTTTCTCGGCCAACGCACGATCAGACCACGTACACGATGAAAAGGGCAGTCAGACGTGGCAAGCGACATTGTCTTCCAGCGACCTAAACTTATTAGCCTCCGGTTTCCGGTGGCGTTAAACGAGGGCTATTCATCGGGTGTTCGTTCGTTCTCGCCGTCGTCGTCGTCGTCGTCGTCGTCGTCGTCGCGTGCAAACACGGGAGATGAAACGTGTGGGGGGAGATTGCCGACCAGAAGCAATTCCAGAGCAGTCACGGTGCCGGTACACGAATTCTCTCATCTCGATACACGCGTCCGTCGTCGCAGAGAGATGCATGCGCGCTCTCCTCTCCCCCTGCCACCCCCCCTCAACCCCCCCTTCCGGCCGTCGAGGACGGAGACGCGGAGGCGCTGCGTGTTTGTGTTTGAGAAGTAAATTACAATAATTGAATAGACCACTAATTCCCCCTCGGCTCTCTCCATCGTACGTTCTCTCCCGCTCGCGCTCTTTCCCGCCGTCTCGGTCTGTCTCTTCTCTCTCTCTCTCTCTCTCTCTCTCTCTCTCTCTCTCTCTCTCTCTCTCTCTCTCTCACGTGGAGCCAGCGAAGGTTAACCACCAGCCACTGTCTCTACAGCAGGCACACGCGGTGCGTATCCACGCGTGTTGCACCGGTGCTGGTACATCGCTGGCAAAAGGGGCGCGTGTCGCGCGATTAATTTCATTTGCCGGTCGCTCTCTCACTCTCTTTCTCTCGTTCTGGCGTGGGTGTGGTACGCTAAATTTCCTCCTTCTTTTTTACCCTCGCTCGCTCGCCGTTTGATGCTTTTATTGTTATGCATTTCTCTCGCCTGCCGAGGCGGCGATAATACGACCGCATTCGCGCTGATCTTTTGATGCACGACGAATCGAAACTGTCACCCGCGTCTGCGATTGAGACGTCGCGCAATATATACCTGTTTTTTTTTGTTTGTTCGCGAGGCAAATTTGATTCTTGACATTTCTACGCGCCGTAAAATTTAACGAGAAGTGCCGGCTCCTTTGTTTTTGCGATATCTATCTCGTCGCATCCCATGTTAAAATAGAAGTTACTCGAGAGGCATACACATTTTTTTTTTTTTTTTTCAATGTATGATAATCAAATTTTTTAATGTATCGTTGCTTGAGGGATTGATACCTCGCAAAATACTGCGTCACGTATAAATTACGCGACGCTTTCCGTTTTCACTCCGCAACAACACCATAACACGTAAATGTTATTGGGTTAAATTATTTTTAGATATTCTCTGGAATCACGGAATTCGCTGAAGCAAGACAATTGCTGCCGTTACAACCGGACGTAAAGGCACGAGATAGCAGAGATATATACGAGATAACGTCGAAAAAAAAAAATCTAGCAACAAGAATGTCACCTGTTTGTGCAAGTGTTAACGTTATCCCGCAACGCGGATAGAGCACACACTTGGAAAGCAAAACAGGATATTACCGCTGTAGCAAAAAAATTTCGTCTTGGGAAACGGCTTTTATCACTTTGATTTATGGCCTCGATCCGCAGCTTTGCGCGACGGACTACGCGTGTGTAACCCCATTTTTCAACAAGTGCTTACGTAGGAAGTGATCGGATTCGATGCCTTTCGAGATAAATAGATTGCGCGATTTAATTAAACCGCCGTATTAGCGACGATTATATCGCTGCGAACGATAATGCTAAGGATTTCTCGCGACGTATTATCGCTGAGTGTAATAACGTCGGAACGTTTTCCTCCTCGCATCTTCACTTAAATACGTATCTAACATTTCGAGCCGCTCACTCGCTATCGCTCGCTATTCAGTTCCTGTAACGATCTTGAGATATTTTCGTAATAAACTTTTTTTTTTTTTTTTTTTTTAGATAAACCTCTCAAGCTTGGAGAATATCGATTGAAAAGAACAATTATTGAATCATTTTATTAAATATTTCAAAAAGAATCACAATCTTTTTCCGAAAAAATTTTGACGATACTAGACGCGACTAGAAACATCTCTACAAACTCTTTTGAAAAAATAATACAATAAGAATGCGTACTCTTCGAGTGATGTCAGTCATCGCTCACGTTGCTGCTCCACCTCGACATTCCTGCGAGAGTGCCGGCTTATATTCGCGCATAGTTTTAAAACGCTCTCGTGTATTGTACACATCTCGCAGCCTTCCACGTGGAGGCGAGTAGAAAGACATATTTGTAGAGTGTAGGAGCAAAGTGAGGCCACAGGATAGATACAAGAAGAGAAAGGGAGAGACGAAAGACCGTGTGTGGAGGTGCACAGAGACAGGTCGATAGGGAGAACGAGAAACAAAGAGAGAGGGAGAAAGAGAGAGAGAGAGAGAGAGAGAGAGAGAGAGAGAGAGAGAGAGAGAGAGAGAGAGAGAGAGAGAGAGAGAGAGAGAGAGAGAGAGAGGAGAGACCCGATGAGAGGCTGAGGTTCTCCAACGCGCGATACTCCGGTCGCCATTACTCCGCTTACGATTCGTTCCAACTTCCAAGTATTCGTTATTTGTTTGCCCGCTCGTCTATTTCAGCGGATGCTGCTCCGTGGTCCACCTAAGTCCGAATACCAGGAATTTCGACGTTACATAGACGATCCGTGTGTGGGCGCGGATGAGAGAGAATCGCCGATAGAGTCCCCCGAAGAGCGGATTAGCGGCTACGCGTTTTCTCAGACCCCAATCAAGGTCGATACCATGAAGATACCGTTTTTTTTTTTTTGCACACGTTAGAAAGAAACCGTGATCCTTCTGTCAATGCATAATTTTTCATCTTTCCATCGATGTACGGATACGCGGGTACCAACCGCGTGTTTTTGACACGTTGCACCGCGACAATTTCTTTCCCGTTATATTTTAGGAGGTTTCCGAATACAAAGGCTCCTTGTATTTTTTTTCGGGCGGAGAAAAGTTTCGACACATTTTTGACATTTAAAGTTGCTTTGACGGAAGAGTTAAAAGAAATCTAGAATATGTATTCTTATTCCGGATTGATTTCTGCCATTGAGACTGCCACCGTTCTCTTGTGCACGTTCCTTACTTTAATTCCTTGTTTCGAGGATAGCGACCGGAGAAGCGCGTTCGATTTTTTTTTTTTTTTTCATGATTTTAAATCATCTCTTCCTTCTTAGATCGCATCCGCGGCGCGACACGTTGTCCTCGTAAAATCGGCGACGCCGAGTGAAATTGTTGTCGCACGACGTGATCGGCGCGTTTAACGCTCTCGCATCGTCTCGTCGTATATCGTCTCGTCGTATGAGATCGCCGCGTTTAATCCTCGTTTACGGCTTATCGCCGTGAACTTGGAGCTACGAGAGAGAATCGCGAACGAAATATAAAAAAAAAAAAAACGCAAGGCTCGTGCCTGTGCGACATCGCGCGTGATAATAATGCGTGCGTCCTTCTCCCACACGATTTTCAAGGAGTCAGTCGGAAACCAGTCTGAAACTACGTCGGGATCGGGTTTAGCAGGATTTTGGCGCTAACGTGCACGTTGGCCAAGCCGAAATAGCTCGGGAATGCTCGCGGCTAGAGGCAGAGAGCAGAGAGAGAGAGAGAGAGAGAGAGAGAGAGAGAGAGAGAGAGAGAGAGAGAGAGAGAGAGAGAGAGAGAGAGAGAGAGAGAGAGAGAGAGAGAGAGAGAGAGAAAGAGAGAGGAGAGCCGGGCTTTCGGGACCCGGTCCCCGGAGTACTGGCGACTGGCGATTATAAAGAACAGTAAAAAAGAAACGAGAGAAGAGGAGACACGGAGGGAGCAGGAACAGGCGAGGCGGACACTCCGCGGAGGGAACGAGACGGATAGGAGTATAGGTGTATAGGCATCGTCGTTGGATGCGTTTAAAAAACCAGTTGTGCGAGCCGAGCCGACAGCGACGGCACCACTCGTTCTCTCGGGCACCGAGAAAACCGGCGAGAAGGAGCGCGTGGGCCGCACCGGGTCCTACACGGGCCCCGCGCGCTTTCGGGGGCCCTTCGCTCTCCCTTCGCGGAGACGCTCGGCTCGGTCGTCTCGACGGACTCGCCTCGACTCGACTCGACTCGAGTCTCGCGATGATTTTACGAATCTTTATGCAAGAGCGGCATAAAGGTAGAAATAGAGATAGTAATGGCGAGTGGTGGAATATTTTGGTCGATTCTTTAAATTATTTTTTTTTAATAATAAAGAACAAGCACGAGAGAGAACGGTAGCAGTCCGGAAATCAATCCGGAATAAGAATTCATATTCTAGACTTCCTTTAACCCTCTTCTGTCAATGAACAGGTACCCAAAGCAACTTTTCTCTGCCTAAAACAAAAAAAAAATACAAAGGGCTTTTGTATTCGGAAATCTCTTAAAATATAACGGGAAAGAATGTTCGATGCCTAGCAGCTGCTAAAAAAAAAATTGTCCCGATGTAATGTGCCAAAAACATGATTGGTACCCGAGTACTCATACATTGATGAAAAGGTGAAAAATTATGCATCGACAGAAGGGTTACATGTATCACAATCCAGATTATATATCTTTCTTTCTTTAAACGCGGCGAGATGTAATGACGACACTGATATCACTATTCTATAATATCGCTATTCTATGCGTCGATATTTTATATTCAATAGAATTTATGCAAATCACAGTAGCTGCACTGCTCGAGAGAACCTCTTGCGGAGAGAGTGGATCAGATGGATAGCCACGTGTATAATGAATATAAATGAAAGCGCGCGCGTACTCTCTCTCTCTCTCTCTCTCTCACACACACACACGAGCGGATGTGACTCTGCGCATTTTACGCGCGGTCAGGTGATTTCGGTGACGTCACCGTCACCGGCCGAGAGATTACGAGGCGCAAGATGCAACCAAAATTATGCAAACACGATGCAAATCCCGGAGCGCCGTGACGCTAATCCGCGTCACAATATTGGAGGTAATTGGCCAGCAGCCTCTGTCGCGGTGTATCTCTCTAGCTTTCTTCCCTCTCTTTCTCCGCCGTCTGTAAAATCTACGGTAATCCGAATGTCCGGAAATTCGTCTTTGGAGGTCACGGAGGGACTCGGACGAATTCGCAGATATACCGCCTTACGCATATTCATAAAGAAGACGAAACGGGTTCGTGCAATTTTTCACTCGCGTTAAATTCGTAAATAAAATGATCGAAACTTTCTGCTTGTGTCAGAAACAGAAAGTCACACCTAAGTGCGATCTAAAAGAGAACGATAATAAAATTATAGATTTAACGCTCGGAATCGGAATCAATAAACATTACATAACCAAGGGAAAGTGTAATTTTTTTTCTTCCTAACGAAGCAGTCGACTGCTACAGTGCTTAAATATTAATTTTTCAAAGTTCAGAATGACAAGTTTCAAGATCAATCTTCAATCTGTTATATATTATCCAATCTCGTGCTCAATGTACAAGCCGCATATGTTAACAAATTGCAAGTCGCAGCTGGAAGCTTGAAGAGTCCTCGTAGGACTAATCGCGAAAGATCATCCCGCGTGTCTATCTAGCCCTTATCGATCCTTGTCCACCTTGTCCCACACGCAGCAAGGTACACGAAGGGGGTTACTCGGTATGCCGGTGCCCCCGGGAGGAAAGGCGGGCGGTTTCATTCATGCCGGTACCCCGCAGAAGAAGAATTATCTCGGTCGCTCCGTTATCTGCGGCGGCGTACGTGCGTGTGCATCGGGGCTAAAAGTAGTCATGAATCTCGAGAGAGATATCGCGGTCTCGAGTGAAAACCGAGCGAGAAAGAGGGAGAATGAAAGAGGGAGAATGAGAGAGAGAGAGAAAGAGAGAGAGAGAGAGAGGAAGGCGAAGGGCAGAGACGAGGAGACATGCTTTGGAACGACAAAGACGGGAGAGGAGGGGGGCGCGATCTTCGCGTCGCGGCGTCATCGTGGGGGTTGATGAATGACCGGCGGTCAGCCACGACCACGCTAAAGTTATCTGGGTAATCTAAGGAGGAGAGAAAAGGTCCCACTGTCTTACGGCGGGTTTTATTATGGCGCTCTCCTATACTCGCGGCAACAGCGAGGTCAGCGAGGCGGGCGATGCGTCGTTTATGCCGAGGCCTGAAAACGAGACTGGGTCAGACTCGCGGTTGCATCAGAGATAGAGAAGGGACTCCCGGCCACCCTACGTCGATGAACGACGGCGACGGCGACGACGAGCGAACGTATACACAAGGGCGAACTGGGAATTTCTACCGTTCGAGATCTTAGAGTCCTTGACCCACTATCTATCGATATTCGTTGAATATCGCACGCGTGTATCTATAGCGACATCTTGCCACTCGTATTCGCGATGGGCCCTTAAGCTATTTCGTGAGATCGGTAATCCCGTACGAGGGGGTAAAAAAAAAAAAATGTAGCGCGATCGCATCCCTGCGGATTCTTTTACCTCCCCGTCGGTAACACTAGAGGAGGATCGCTCGAAATGGATCTTGCATGGGCCTTAAAAGTGGTCCCCGCCGTGATCCTTTTTTTTTTTTACCGACTGTCTTGAGATCTTTACGAATCAATAACGTTACTAATAATCTTAAACAGGATGTCTACTCAAATCTTGTAAAAAAATTCCTTGACAATTCCCTGATCTCTTCCAGGTATTTTCGTTTAAAATTCCAAGTAAAATAAGAAAATTTTTGTAGATGCAGCTTCTTAAAATAAGTTTCTTTATTGTATGCGTTTTCTAATGTTTTCTATTGATTTACGATTGCAAAGAAAATTACCAAGAGTGCAGTTTCTTTTCTGGCATTTAATATTGATTCATTAATCGTAAATTAATTTGGACAACAACAAAGTGCAATATGTCACTATATCTAAACGCTAAAGAGATATATGCAAAAATATAAAACAAAAAATAATTTATTATAAACGTCTTAAGAAGTACTAATTTATTAAAAAAATTGAACAATTTTCTATGAAACTTACATAAAACCTTGATACTAAAAAGAGAACGTCAATAAAATGATCAGACACAATTTTTGAAAAAAATCCCTGAGTTTCAATAAAATTCCATTAAAATTCCCGACTTTTTCAAAATAAAAAAAATCCCTGACAATCTCCGGTTTTCCCGGTTTTTCCAGGGAGTAGACACCCTGTTAAAGTAACACACTGTAAATTTAACATCTATACATATATTGTAAGACCACATAATTTCTTCGATTAAGGAAGAAAGAAAGCTGCTGAGAGAATCATTGAGCTCTCTCAATATTTGACATACAGATTATTGACATAAATTAAAAATTACATAAAAATCACACAAAAATCACCGAAAAGCGAATGGATAAGATTGCCGACAGTCTCGCGTGTTGGCCGGAGAGTTATCGAGAAGTCATCGAGCGTGTTGCGCCGGTCGACTTTTGGAAAGGTCAGACGGGTTTTCGCTACCCGTTAGCCCGGCGCCGAGAGTAGAAACACACGCATACTCCGACTCTAGATTTTAAGGGGATTATAAAGCCGCGTTTGACCCGCAGCTCCGACCGGTTCATTAGAGAGATCGCTCTCTCTCTCTCTCTCTCTCTCTCTCTCTCTCTCTCTCTCTCTCTCTCTCTCTCTCTCTCTCTCTCTTTTTAACATGCATACCGGCACACACGGATACAAGCTTGCGCCAGGAAGGAACGAAGAACAATGTCGATCTTGGCCTTTAGTTTAGAGGCACGAGAGGTTCTTCTTCACGGCGGCGCGTGCCCGATCACGCGACGATAGAGGACGATTAACGACGAGATCCGCTGGAACAAAAAGCGGGTCCCGTCGCGGTTAACCGGGGGCATTAGTTCCCCAAAATGATGATATTTCGCCGCGGGTAATTACATGCCATTAAAATTTCGTCTCACGAAACGATTCGGGCCAGAGCGCCGCGCCGGCGAGAGTCTAACCGGTCAACCGATTCGCCCCGTAATTGCCGTTGGAGCGAGTTTCGATTGGGACTCTCGGGGCCCCCCGAGACAAGAAAATGGGCCAACAATGAAGACAAGCGTGGTAATTATAGTCAATTACAAATAGGACGGCCTTTACGTAATATTAATAAGATCGCTCACGGGTACGATAATTAAAAAGCGTGCGCTTCCACGCGATGCTCGTCGCGAATTGTTGAAAACAGCTGACAGCTTGCGACTGTTTCAGTAAACTCAACGATGAGCATTCGGTATTCTATATATATATATATATATATATATATATATATATATATATATCAAAATAATGAATAGAATAAACTGGATTATATATATACATATATATGTATATTTAATATAGAAAATATATATATATATATATGATCCAGTATTTTATTCATCATTTAGATATAAAATGCTTCGCCGAAACTGTACATACTGTCATCTATCTCTAGCGGTCGTCTAAATTTTATCCGGTCTTTAATGCGAGATTTATATAAGCATGTAAAAAAAAATTGACGCGAATAATCGGATAGCCGAACACCTCCGTTGTTCGATCGCAGCCGATTCACTTTTTGCACGCAGAACGGCCTTGTTGGCGATGACGTCAGCGAAGACACAGGTCTGTCGAGTATCCTGTGGCGGATTCGCTCGATGTTGAGCAAAAAAGGCACTGCGTAACAAGCAGCGTTACAGCGATACGTGTACCTACTTACAAGGAGGTCGCGCGCGCGAAGAAAAAAAAATAAGTCAAGACAGAAGGAAAATCCCAGGAGAAACCCGAGCAAGAGCTTGCGTCACGCTTCTCTCCGGCTTTTCACTTCGACAATTCTCGCGACGGACGATCCTGCAGGAGATGATCCTCTCTCCCGAAACGGTTTCGTCCTTTTTAACCGCGATATCTCCCGATTACATCCTTCCAAAATTATGAAAAAAAAAATTCAAAATAATTATTCTCTCATCTCGATTTATACGTATAAGCTCGGACTCTATACTATCTGTATCAACCTATGATACGTGTTCTTATGTATCTATTCATTGAGCCATTGTACACGATTGAGAACAGGTATTGAGTAAATTAAAAAAAAAAAAAAATAGAAAATTATCGCTCATTCCATTCATACCTACTAATGAAAGGTGTAAGTTGTCATAACGGTCAGTATACGCGATCGGCCGACTATTAGCGGCACGCTCGGATCACGGCAATTTTCGCAGCAGCGGCAATAAAAATATCCTTGAAGGCGCGCACAGGTGAGTTTAAACTGCACGTTTAACTTTAAATGCCTCGTACGCAATCGCGCGACGTTTCTTCATCCTTTTCTCGAAACACCTTCACGTACGCGCGTCGTGAGTCACGCTCGGAGGCTGAGAGATACGCGGAAATAATAAAGCGCACGTATATATCCACAGGAATCGGTTTTAGAATAACGATCGAGAGAATGGCGAATACAGCGTAATTCCCATTCGCTTTTCCGATAAGAAATTACGAATTGTATCCTACGCTATTATCTTCGATCTCGAGAAAGAAAAGCGGAGACAAGTCGCGTTTTCGCGGCGAGATCGTATCGAGAGATCGATGCGGAAAATCCGTGTCTTTCCGTCGAACGGCCAACTTTTTTTGCTCATTTATATCTCACTTGAAATTAATATACGTATGCAAATATATAACGTTGACCTTTCGAATTAACGTCCGATCGAGACGGGGAAGAAATCGGGAATCGATGGCGTGAGGACTGGTACTACGCGCGTTAGCGCACTTACACTGTACGCCTTATATACTACACGCTCCTCGACACCGCCATTCACCGGATCCCTATGAATGAACAGGGACGAACGCACGACGACGACGGCAACTTTATACGCGGCGCGTTGCAGCGCAAGCGAGCGAGCGGGCCGAGAGAGCGAAAGACGAAGAAAGAGTAGAGGAAGGTAAGCGAGAGAGGAGAGGCAATATATGAAGAGCGTTTACGGGGGAGAGAAGGAAGCGAGATTTGTGCAAGTGAAACGTATGCGTGCGCACACGCGAGCGTGGTCGAGCGGTTTCACATTGTGTTATTATTCAATAGCGATAGAGTAATTGATCTCGCGCGGCATCTGTGAGCGGCGCACACACACACACACACATAAATATATATATATATATATGTATATATACATATTCGCGGCTCCAGCTGCTGCGGCGAAAACGCGCGCGAAAGTATTCGCGCCGGACGGGAGCGACGGAGAGGAAAAGTATATCGTTTAATGACTTTGATATGGGAGGTAGGCGCGTCCCTTCACGCGTGTAATCTTCATTATTCACGCGATGTGTCTCGGCGAAGCTCCGGCTGGATCAGCGGGAGAGATAGCGATCTCACCGAATCGATATCTTGATCGATAAATGCCACTTTCAAAGATGAACTTGATTTTTTTTCTCTCGGCGAGAATTGGTACACTCGAGTTACTTTATTCGAGAGCTTTTTATATATATATATATATCTGGACATAGTGTATGTCTCGGATAAACAGCACGTCGATGTGGACCACCTATTAGTCGCCAGAAATTTATTAAAATATATCCCAGCTTTTTTCCTTAGCACACACACACACACACATGCATACACATATCGTTCCTAATTCTCCGTAGAGAAGATTTGACTGACGTCGATACATTGATCCGTCAGTCATCGATTTTTACTTGAGTAAAACTAGCTATTGTGTCGGCGAGATAATATTTCGTCAAGGATGCGAATATGTATGTAATATTATTTGACATTTGTCAGCCTGTAGCGTCTACGTATAGCGTCTCTTTCGTACGGAATCTTCTCTGTCTCTCCCGTTGTACCAGACACAACGCACATTCCCGTAAGTATAATTCCTCGCGTGCTGTTTGTATGCACATGTAAATGCCCAGGTATTGTGTTTGCCGATGCTACAGCGCTATAGGAGAGACTCTGCACAACGTTCCGATTCACGACGTCGCGGCGCGAAATATTAGATTTTCGCCCAATCGCGCTCAATTAAGATCAAGATATTATCGATCGTATTATAATATATAATAATAACAAATGGTTTTCGTGAATGCGCGAGAAGAGATGAGAAAACGAGTCTAGTCAATCGCTTAAAAAATGGTCTTTTTTTTTTAAACAATTCGGAGCAGTTTTAGAAATTTGCCTGGAAACTACCTAGAGAAATATAGCATTTGTCTGGAAAGAAACTACCTAAGAGAAGAGAAATTCGCTGCACGTCACGTGCGGGACCCACGCGAGAAGTGCTCCGATGCGGCGCGGACGTCAAAATACGTCGCTAGGACGAGAGGGCGAGAAAACCGGGCGATCGCTTACCCGAATATTCCGTTACCCGATGTAAACCGATGCAAATGTCGCGATGGATCGAATTCCCTTTCGCGAGACGATATCGCTTCTTCTCGTCGATGCCGCAAGACCGACTCATCTCACAGGCAGGCACCGGCTCTTGTGAAGCGGGCTTAATACCAGCCACGTTGCCAGCTGAAACCATCCCGGGGCCCGACAACAGGAATGCCGTGTGTTAAAATGCCTCCGTATCTGTGTGTGTCTATCTCAAATTGTGTGTGTGCGCGCGCCTCGCGAGACGGACGCGTGTGCGTGCGCGCGACGTAGGATGCGTAAAACGTGCGTCTGTGTCCCGTCTCTCTTTCTCTCTCGTTTTCTCTCTCTCTCTCTCTCTCTCTCTCTCTCTCTCTCTCTCTCTCTCTCTTTCACTGCGTGTGTGCCTCGAGCCCAGCATCACCTGTCTTCCCTCTCCCATCTCTCCCCCAGCCATCCACCGTCGCTCATCCCATCTCTCCCCTGCGTCTCTGGGAGACTTCGTTCTTTCTCTCTCCTCTCCTTCTCGTATCTTTCATCCTCGACTTCTTTCCCCGGTGTATCCCGACCACACACAAAAAAAAAAAAAAAAATTAGAATCGAAAATATATCCTTGTGCGCGCCACGGATCTCCTAGAGGACTAGCCTTTAAATCCCGAGAGTCTCTCGAGAGAGAGTGAAGGCACCTCCCGATACTCGCGCGATGCCTCTCTCCTTCGATAGTTAAAAAGAAAAAAAAAAAAAATTATTCATTCCCCTATTTTTACGCCGATCGCGACGATCGCGACGTCGGCGAGGACTCTCTCATGGACAGCGAATACAAAGCGAATTGCCGCTCGCGCGAGCGGCCTCAGGCGAGATTTCCACGTGGCAGTGGCGGTCGCGTGCTTGCGTTTACGGCCGTTGCGGTTTTGCGGTTCGCACGCCGGGGCTGATCGTTTCTTCGGTTGCGTTCCTGCCTACCGTGCGCGTCGCGCCGCAATAATACCTCTTGCGTTACGCGGGAAAGCGAGACGCACGCATGTTACAGACGGACGGCGGCGCGCACCTGCGCGCGAAGATCGTTAGCGGCCGCGGCGCGCCGTTGGAAAGCACGGAAACAATTTGAAATAAGGACGATATTTGCGGTCGCGGCTCGTGTGCAGCTCGTCCACCTCCCCGCAGATACGAATCTGCGACTCCGAGAGATCGCGGCTCCTCGAAGTAGTTCGCGAACGACGAGCAACGTCTTGTATCTTTGGAATCACGGACTTGCGAAGTTAGCGTTGCAGCTCCGCGAGTGGCTGCATCCCGTTCTCGGATTCGCGACATATGGTCTCTTTAATACATGATTTGAAAATTCTGCTTTATTTTATTGAAGAAATTTTGATAATAGTAAATAAAGAAATTATTAGATGTAATATTGATGTAATTGTGTAAAGTTATTTAAAGGGTATCTCATATATGTTTAAAATATTTTGGGAAAATATTTCGTTTCATTTTATAATTGTTTTAGTTTCATCAAAGTTGGATTTTAAAATGGTAGAAAGGTTTTTATAGATAAATAAAAATAAAATTGGCATGTTTAATAAAAATAATAATAGTAGATATTTATTTAAAATAATTTGGGCTAATTTAATGTAATAATTTAATGTAATTATAATTTAAAAAAATTTAGAAATAATAAATCTTTATTTGTAAAGTATATGTATATATAAATTTTATGATTTATTTATAATTGTATTAATTTATAAATTAGAAAAAATTGACGAAAAATAGTTTATGAAGTAAGAATATTAATTTTGGAGATTAAAGGGGTAAATTATTTTTTTAATTAATAAAAATTATATTATTATAAGATTAAATTAATACTGAATTGAGAAATAAAAATTCAGTTAAAATTGGTTAATTAATTAAGCTGATGTGTGTTCATAAAGTATTATATCTATGTACATAATAAAATATCTCATTTATATTATACGAGAAATGTGTCGAGATCCAACTGTTGTTTCATGGAAAATCAATGATTGTACACGGCGAGAGTACGTGATTGTATATCGGTGTATATCTTCGATCGACGGCAAGAAGTCGGCGCGTCGTCATTATGCAACGCACTTAATTGCGCTATAATTACAGTCGACACAACGTCGAGTGAATCATATTGAATATCGTATCGTCGCGCGAGTCGCTTTTTAGCCTCAACTAATAACGCACTTTTCCCGTCGAAGCGATTAATGCAAGGAAAATACTTTCGGCATCGCGTGAAATATCACGTTGGTCCGTTCAATTCGCCTTTTTTTTCCGACTGCACACGTCGCGCTCATCCCCTCATCCGACGATTCCGTGCCTACTTCTTCGGGGCTCTCCAAGTGAGCTACGAGCTAAACGTGCCCCGGGGGTCTCGGGCGGGCCAGTGGGCCCCACTTTTACCCTTCACCAATTTCTCCTCGAACGCATCTTCTTAGACAGTGGCGAGACTAGCGTTCTTCGTGCCCCACATGTATAGCGATGTTAGACGAAATATCCCCCCAAAAACATCCTTCATACGACAAATTCAAAGTATTTTGAAAATGTAAAAACAGAAAATACAATTTTATTCAAATTATATAACATACATGATATATATTCTTGTAAACTTAATTCAAGTTCAGGATGCAAAAAATATTTTTAAAATATATAGGTATAGAAAAATATTTTAGCTAATTATATATATTATATCGTATTTTCTATTCTACGTATTCTTGTAACCCGTATATTACGAGATGTAAAAGAAAAAGATATTTTCCGTAAAGGACACCGACTCGCGAGTCTCGACTTTAGAGCCAACATCCCGTAACTTTCTGTTCCGAACAGATCCACGATGCGACGGCGCGTTTCCATACTTATAGCCTGTATAGTTGAGGAGAGAAAGAGAGAGAGAGAGAGAGAGAGAGAGAGAGAGAGAGAGAGAGAGGCCCTCGACCTCGGAACACTGTTACGTGTCAGGTACCATAGCTATACGCGTGAATAAGTTATGGTCGGTCTGCCATATCCACGAGGCAGCAGCAGCACGCGTGCATCAGCTTCGGTGTCACGAAAGCTCTCCTTCTTCTCTCGCTCGAGATACGTAAGTCGCGCGATTTCTACTATCCGAGAAACGTCACATCTGTTACGTTTCTCGTTGTGACTTCACCGTAAACGTATGATTATTATTAATAGTTATTTTTCCGATGCTAATCATTTCGTCACGAGACATCGATCACTGAAAAATTAAATATTTAATGAATTCGGACGCGAAATGATAAACAATAAGTAAACCTTTCGTTAAGAGATAATAGAAGCTGAGAAGATAAGAGAAATTTTCTATTGAAAAATCACGTAGATAAAATTTTAATTCTGTTGCATTTTTCCTGCAAAAATAACAATGGTAAGAGAGAGAGAGAGAGAGAGAGAGAGAGAGAGAGAGAGAGAGAGAGAGAGAGAGAGAGAGAGAGAGAGAGAGAGAGAGTAATACTAGTATTAGTAGTAAATAGTACAGTGCAAATGTAGAATTTATGAAATATCTTTTCCTCGGAGAATGCAAATGCAAGTATGCGCGATGACTGTTAGTGAAATGACAAAACCGTGGAACAAGGAAGAACGGAGAAAGGTGGATGACACGAGGGTGTTCCAAGGACTCCCAATCGCGAACGGGTGGCGCGAGTCACCCTTTTCGAACGTAATTCACGTTTCCTGCTCGTTCGAAGGTCCTCGCTCACTCGCTCGCATTGTCCTCCGAGAGGACTTTCGCTCCCCTTCCTCTTGTGGCGAGCCTTTGAGTAGCTCCCGCATTCTGCGTAGCGTCACTTTATAATATTTACAGCCCTCCGCCAAATTCCTTCCGCGCCGTTTTATTTCGCTGACTGGAAGAGAAGGCGGTCGGTGCCGTTTGCCTCCCCTTCACCCCCCCCTCCCCCCCGGTTCGGATGGTTCCAATGGGGGCCCAGCCACCGCCTTTGCTCGATTTTCTCATCTCTGGTCTGAGTCGTGGCTCGAGGGAAAGAAGGAAATAGACGTGCCGAGCAGAAGGACCAATGTAAGAGGAAGAGAGAGAGAGAGAGAGAGAGATAGGTTACGTGGTGAGGGGGAGAGACGAAGGGCGCGTGTGCATCTTCTATTTGTTGGGCCCCTCGGCGGTCCCCCCCTGACCGCGGTCTCTCTTATAAGCGCCCGATGGGGGCCCCCAATCGGACACATGAAAGCCAAAAAGCCGAAAGTTGTCGTTGATCTAGTGCTCCACCGGCCGCTTAACTAGGGCTGATACCTTCGGATAAGGCGGGAGCCCGCGCCGGAGGACCCGTCGATGTTTCGATGCTCGAAGAGAGAGAGAGAGAGAGAGACCGCCGTCCTCGTCATCTATTATATCCGCCATCCACCCTTTATCGAGATTCTCAGAGCGCGCGAGGCCTATCTCTTTCCACAATTCCGCCGGCTTTCGTCCGTCCGCGCGAGGGTGGACGCGTTTCTTCGGTCGCCGAAGATCAATGAGGATCGTCCCTCGATCGGGATCGAAGATACAGAAATCTGAAATTTCTTGCTGCCTCGCGTGCGGTTTTGCGGACGGCAAAAAAAAATTTCGCAGCGCTCTAAATTGCGATGCAAATGCTGATGCAATTTAGAGATTATTAATGTAGACTATAACCGGTGTTACTTAAAAAAAAAAAAAAAATCGGTAATTGAGTAATGTTCGATTAGATTAATAAAGTTGTCAATTATTTTTTAAATAATACACATGAGATTTTGCATTCGAAATCTCCGCGCGGATTAATTAATACATATGCTAAGAAAACTCTTGCCTGCTCCTTGCCATCTCTATTCTCTTTCCGAATAGCAATTTTAATATTCATACAACTATTTGTCGATTAAATTTTATACAATTATGTGACAAATTGCGATGTTAGAAACGAATGTTGCGCTACGAATGAAATGCGTGATTAATAAAATATACATTGTAAATTTTACCCAATTACCGCGTCACCTTCATTTCAATCGAATAATGAAAATTACTCTGAGAAGTAATCGCAACTTTGCGCGTCGTATCCAGATTGACAAGTGACAACATTATTTTTATTCACGGAGCAAAAAATGTGCAGAAATAGTGTTAGTGTAACGTGTTCGTTAACAGTTAAACGGATCGCAATTGCGACAGCGTATTTATCATTGAATTAATTAAATCGGCGCGATTGACATTGTGCTGCAATATTTATGATATTCAGTAATGATTTTCATTATGCATTTGTTTGCATACAGTATACAGTGCTTCAGAGAAACATAACTAATATTTTTTTAGAAGATACAAACGAGTAAAAATCACCAGCGGATTAATATTAATATACGTCAATTAAAATCTTATTTCATTGTTGATAATTCAAAAAGAACATCAATGAAAAGTGTATACACATTTATTTACTACGCTCGTAGAAAATGCTCGGAACTACACCGACGTTATAATCGCGTGTGCGAGCAACTGAAATGTATGAAATAAATTTGTGTGAGTAACTAAATTAAGACATAAATCATGTGTGCGCGATAAGAAACTCGATGACAGCTGGACATATGGTTAAACGATTATGTCACACCTTCGGTGCGATGTGCGACACCTAAACAATTGAAAGTTGTGAAAAAAGTATCGACAGTATTTTGCTTCAGTCATCTGCGTGCCGAGATCGAGCGGTGCTCGCTCGAATTCGAGCTCGAGCCTCTTAAGGAAATAGTGATAAAATAAGATAATGCGAGGAGGATAGAGAAGGATGCGAGAAGAAAATCCGAAACGTCAATAAGACGCGAGATGTTTCGCGAATCTCGACATTTCTATTGGATCGAAAATCGAGCGACTTTGATTATTGGTCATCGCTCGAAGAGTCTCCGCGTGGATCGAGTCCGCGCGGATTATTTAGGTCAGGAAATTCTCATGCATCTCCCAAACTACAATTTTTCTATTAAATTATGAGAAGAGAACGACTATATAATTATTGGCTACCGAGCGATAACTCCGCGTGGATTAATTAATAGACATTAATACATATGCTGAAAAAACCCTTGCCTGCTTCTTGCCATCTCTATTCTCTTCCTAAATAGCAATTTTAATATTCATACAATTATTTATCGATTAAATTTTACACAAATGTATGACAAATTGCGATGTTAAAAACGAGTTTTGCGCTGCGAATCGATTGCGTGTGAATGCGCGTTTAATACAATCTGCATTGTAAACTTTACGCAACGCATCGCCTTTATTGCAATCGAATAATCAAAATTACTTCGAGAGATAATCGCAACTTTGCGCATGGTATCCAGATTGACAAATGACAGAATAGCTTTCATTCTCTGAGCGTACTGCACATAATGTAGCATGCTCGTTAGCAATTAAACGGATTGTACTTGTGATGTCGTATTTATCGTTCAATTAATTAAATTGGTGATTGACATTGTGTTGCAATATTTATGATATTTGGCAACGATTTTCGTATTATGCATGCTTGCTCGCATCCATATCTTCCACACAATGCCTCAGAGAAACATTAACAAGTTTTAACGAGTATTTTACTTTAAACTGAATCAGTAAAAACGCTCATACTTGTTCCTATGTCTTAGGTATGTTTCACTGATTGTGGCAGTAAAATTTAATTGCAGAATCAGTAATAATCGGGGAGAAGAACACGTATAACTATTCCAATTCAAAATTATGTACACTTTTTTACTTTTATGATGTGAATATAAACTTACAAGAAATGAACAAGACTCTTGGCAAAAAACTCAGATATTTCTTTAACAAAAAAAAATGTTATAAATTTATATCTCATATATATATAATATTATAATATAAAAGACGCATTTTTAAGTATTATTGATTAAAACAGCTATCACTAATTGATTCTTTCGATGAGATTTCACTGATTTGCAGTGATGTACTTATAACTGAGATCATCAGTGTGACTAGTCACTGCTTTTCAGTAATAACTGATTCCATTTAAGAGAATAGAAAATGATTAGTTAATCAGCTTGTATAGGGCAATCGTCGTTCAGCGCGAGCATAAAGCACTTCATCATCTCGCACGACCAATGTCGTCGGACTCGTACAATTTAATCTCGACCGGACTCCGGGTTTGACGATTATTATCGGAACATCATGTGTATATATATATATATATATATATATATATATATATATAAATAAATATATATTATATAAATAAATATATATTATATAAATATGTATATATATATAATTATATTAAATTATATATATAATTATTTAATTATATATATATATATATACACATATATATGTATATAAATTATATATATATAAAGTATGTGTGTATATATACTTTACGGACAGATTGTGTTTGAAACACGTGTATTGAAACGCGCGCTTGCATACATGCATACATATGTATATATGTACGTATGCGCCGTTTAAAACTTGGCAGTCAGCCAAGATTCAAAGGATCGTGTTGCAATGTTCTTCTTCAAGGTTTTTCGTGCCGCGTGAGCGCACCATAGAGGCGTCCCGTAGGCGTCGAGCGTTAAACGCATTCCACCTTAGAGGTTACGCGTTGCGAAACCGCAATGCGTGAGCGTTGCGTCTCGTTAGCCGCGATTCGCACGTCCTTGCCTCAAGTTCACATCGGTCACGACGCGCTGTCACTGATAAGGACAAGTAGAAGAAGAAGAAGAAGAAGAAGATCGTCGTCGTTCCTCCCGAGAATCACGCTTGTATACGGAGACGGATTAGATACGGCGGATACATCATTACGATGACGTGGCAATCGATTGATGAGAGAGAATTAACTCTTTCATATATCTGATTCTCTATTTATTAAGAAAACGATCGGGACGATTCATCAGCCGTTTCTTTTTTTCTTTTTGTGCACGCGTCGTAATTTTTTTTCCGCAACTACATCGATTTAAATTCATTTCTATCCATGACGCTTTCGAGTTCCGACACTTCTGTGAGTTATCTCTCGATGAATTTCGGAACTTTTGGACAACCTCGCGTGGCTTCTTTTTGTAGAATATTACATATATTGTATATACATATAAAAGTATATATATATATATATATGTAATTTTTATACACGCAAACGCGCTTCATGTCCCAACCGGGCAATAAATATTACCCGGTAGGACATTCGTGAAATTTCAACGCCTGCATCAAGGCTGGCAGAACCTGGAGATCGCGGAACGCTCGAAATGTCATCCGCCGCGCTAAAAACAAAGGAACGCCGACGATAATCGAGCACTAGGTGCCTCGAGAGACACGCGTGTTGCCTTAAACGCCTCTGCTCGTCGTCCTGGAGGAGGCACGTCTCGACGGGGTTCGAACGAGGTCGGGCGAAAGTTCAATTTATGGCCACGGTTCAGGATATGGAGAACGGCCTGTTTCTAAATTCAAGCGGGTCGCGATAATCGTTATTAACATGGACGAGAAGGCCGAGGAGGAGGAGAGAATTTCGGTTCTACTCGCGTCGAATCGCCGATTTTATCCTACATTCCTCCCGCGCCTCGTAATCGAAAATTCGCCGAGCGCCGCCGTCGAGGAATTCGCGTCCCGCGCAATTTCTTTCCCGTTTTTCGTTTAATCGAGACTTGCTGAGGCAGATGCAATCTATGCGCTCTCGGATTCGGTATTATAATTCCCAGGCTCACCTGTCATCTCTCCTCTTCGCGTGTAGCGACCGTATAAAATTAGAAATAAATAAATTTTGTACAATGAAAGCTCTCGCAGAGTGTCAGCGTTACGCTAATTGTGGAAACTGCTTTTAAACTCGGGAAAAAAATATACGTACATGTATATGTATGTGGAAAAAAAATTAGCGTCTCTACACAAGTATAATATTGCATCTATTCGCAGGTTTGCCAAGCTACCTGGTGTGGAAATGTTCGACGAGCGGCCAGAGCCAACCAAACGACTTCTACTTATTGCGTAATTTCTCGACGACGAAGGCGAGCAGGATCGCAGGTCTAGACTATTTCTATATGTGTGTGTGTGTGTGTGTGTGTGTGTGTGTGTGTGTGTGTGTGTGTGTGTGTGTGTATGTATGTATATACATACATACAAATGGTCTTTTATCAACTGCATATATATATACATAAAATGAATGGATATTATGACGCTAGAAGATGCGATAAAGAAATCTGGGACATTTATTCGCGACAATGAAAACGGGATAATTGACGTAAGCCATTATTTCCGTATTATATCGGCATCGAAAAGTCAACTCACCGAGATTATACCGGTTCTAAAATCTGGCAAAATACATATAACGTATATCCAAGACACATCCGCGTGCGTAGCCGCCCTTTTCTTTTTTTATTCTCACTGCGTACGAGTGGCTCCTTTCCTCTCGCGATTTACCTAATCGAAGTTCTCTCGATCGACAAGTTTTTCGCGGATCGATAACGAGATATCTCGCGCGCCTGGAAATTTCCTATGCGACTCGTCACGCAGGATGTTGAAGAAACGCAGTACAGGTAGTAGTCGAGAGTGCTTTCATAAAGAATGATTACTAGACTTTGCAATTACAACAGCTCGCGATATTTATCCTGATGAGGAAGCAGGTATCATTCATACTTGAACTATGGATGATTTTAAGTGTGATAATTTCCTTCTCTTAATTATAAATGACCCGGAGATATTCAAGTGTGCGACTTGTCTATGATCGTCTGTATATATACCTATATAAAGGTGCGATTTCGCAACTTTATCCGGCGTGACAGAATCATTGCGACGATTTGAGGCGAATGCGAGTGAATTGTCGTCGATCTCAAGGCTCGCATGTATGAGAGTAGGCAGTAGCCGGGACGATCGAGGCTCGATCGAGATAACGGGAGCTTAAACGTACCTAAAGCGGTTCGTCTAACACGACGCACTCAAAGTGGAGCTCAAGGACGGCTGTCTATATAAGGGTTCGCTCTCCACCACGTCGGATTCCGATACCAGTGCCGATTAGATCCCTTCTTTAGCGGCCAGGCTCGCACGGGCGTTAGAGCCCGTCGAGAGATTAGAGTCACTTTTTAGCGGGAAAAGATGGTAATCCGATTGATCGGACGGTGGACAGTCGTAGAACGATACGATAATTGCGCGATACATTTGCGTACATCGGCCGTCCATCTGCATTATCTCGTTAAGCCCCGCGATCTTGTTAATCCCTGATCCGTACGTTGACTGAGAAAATTACAACATATGTTAGCCTGCGTGTCCAGTTTGCATTTTATAAAGCGCGCGAGGAAAGAATACTCTCCCTGCCGCCTACGCCGGAATTGGTTTCTCCCTCTATCTCGGGTATAACGATAGTATCGGCGAAATGAATTTCGGATATAAGTCATCGTGATTGTTCGTTTGGTATAAACGGAAGCCAGACGCGGCATCGTGGTCGACCTTTTGGTCGGAGACCTTAAGTGTTGGGAGCGGCTCTATGATGAAACTGGTCGTAGAGACCACTTGTTCCGCTGTCTTCTGGAACCTTTCTGACGTCGTTGCACGGCCTAATATTCTTATATGAGAAATTCAATAAGACAGCTGATATATAATATTTTTCTTACTGTACAAAACAGATTTTTAATGATTTTTAATTTAATGTACAGATAATTTATTGACATATTTTCTTGATCTTAGAAAAAAATGAAACCTAGAACTTTGAACTTTTCTGCTGAAATAATTATGTACGAGAAATGATAATGTAAAGATTTCATTTTCGCTCTTTACTCGTGACTTGTAACACATTAATTATAGAAGTAGAATAAAAATAATATATAATAATATATATTAATTGTATCACACATTAATTAAGGAAGTAGAATAAAAAGAAAGAGTGAATTTTAATTTCCATTCGAGAGACGGGTGGGAAAAATGATATTGATGGAAATTATCTCGCGATAGAGACATTTGGCGTGAAATTTTCAGCTCGATATACGAACGGTATTTGCGGCCCCGGTCTCTAAATGAACTTGTCCGATCGGAAGGGTGCCGGAGGTATTTATGTGCGGCGGTTGCTTGCCGCACGAAAGCCGCAAGGTCGGGCCGCATTAATAAAACAAACACAATGTACGACGCAATTCTGCATACAAGTAGGTTGTCCGTCCCCGAGGCGATGGTTTCCACGTACGATCGACAGGTACTATCTCGGAGTCCAATGGACATCGAGTAAGTCGCTTTGGTATCTCTATCTCTATCTCTATCTCTCTCTCTCTCTCTCTCTCTCTCTCTCTCTCTCTCTCTCTCTCTCTCTCTCTCCGGCTCTTTTCTTCGACTCCCTCCTCTTCGGACGCGTCGTCGTTTCACAATGGATTTTCGTGCAGTCCAATCTCTCCGAGATCATTTCGCGATAGTAGCGCGGATTTTAACGCCGTTCCAGATAGCGATGACTTTCATCTCGATGTGTGCTCCGAAGTGGAATCGCGACGAACGCGATTGAAAGAAAAGTGATGATTGAAAAAAATCGCGAGGCATTACACGTAGCATAAAACTAATATTTTAAATACTAATGAATAGTTCGATAGAAATTGCAAAATAAGCCTATGGAAGTGAGTATTTAATAACGCAAATCATTCATTATTCATTAGAGTGACGTAAAGAGTTCTTATTATGTATATATTTTTTCCTTTACAAAATTGTAAAGAATTGCTACGATCAGATTGAGCATTTCTCAAGTAAACTTCTACTTCTCCGAGAAAAAAAAAAATTGCTCTTCCACCTAATGTATGCTATATGTATATTACGAAAGTGAATCTCTCCCTTGATTTACGTCGATCTGAAATATCGTTACGACACGGCGGACATTCAGGAAGCTGCAGCAGCAGCAGCAGCAGCATCATATCCGCGCGTCTCGTCGAGGTGGTTGCGATTAGCCCAATGTCTTCAAGATCCTCTTACGACTCGTGTGTGCCACACCGCGTTATTATCCAATGCATTCGTAATGGGCACGCTCTCGCTCTTTGCTCTCGCCAGCCGAGTCTCTAATGAATGGCTCGGCGAGGGCACGAGACATTCATGAGACGCGTAGAAACGCACATAAGGCCTCTCTATCTATCCCTCCCAGAGTCTCCTCTATATCACTCTGTCTCTGTCCGCTTGGCTTACTAGCGTATTAAACGTGTATTTATGCGCGAGCGTTAGGGATACGCAGTGTTCTTTTGATATCTGTCGTGTGATTAACTTTGTGAGAAAAAAGAAGAAACGATGTTGAAATAGAACGAACAACTGAATTAACAGATTTAACTTTTATGTCTCGTTTCAGTGTATAATATTATAATTATATTTTACCGAATATAAATTCCAATTAATCGAGCTATTTATTTTGTTTGAAAACGCCACGCTTTAGCCTCGGTTTAGCCTTCTGCATCAGGAGATTTGAAATTATGTGTGACATTCAGGATGCAAGAGGGACGTCTTAAAAAAAAAAAAAAAAGAGAAAGAAAACAAGGATAAAAGAAACTTTACGAAATTGCACGGCTAGAAACGATGTAGCATCGGTTCGCCTAATAATTTTCTCGAATATCTACGGCGATCTGGTTCTGTCGATGATGTAACGACAGCTCGAAATGTCGTCGGCCTTCCAGGCATTCGTTCCCTCCAGTCTCTCTCGCGGAATCCGAAGATCGAGCCTTTTCCCTTCGCTCCTGCGTCCCTGGCATGTTTCCTCATCAACGTTTCGTAAGTTCGATCTGGGCCGCGTCCTCTTCTTTCGCGTTTCTTAAAATCTCAAAATCACCATCCCGACACGAATAGCCACGCGACTCCAGTCGTTTGGAGTCGAAGTTATTTTTAGCGAGAGAACTTCCATCAAAATTATCAGAATAATTTAATCATTAATATTTTGAATAGCTTGAATGATTAAATCTCACACACAAATAAAAGTCCATTCATATTAAACGTTTTTCGACATTAATTCGAGTTTCCAAAGAATCGCCTTATTTTAACTCGAATGTTGCGGAAATAAATAATAATAATTTTGAAATCCTACACAGTATCCTCAAATCAAACAGACGCATAATTTATCACCTTTCCATCGGTGTACGGGTACCCGGATACCAACTGCGTGTTTTCGACACATTGCATTGCGACAATTTTTTTTATAGCAGCTGCTGGGCATCAAACATTTTTTCCCGTTATATTTCAAGAAGCATGCCCTTTGTATTTTGTTTCGGGCGGAGAAAAGTTCCGACACATTTTTGACATTTAAAGTAGCTCAGGGTACCCGGGTAAACCGTTGACAGAAGGGTTAATCATCCTGGTAAATTCGAATATCGGATATTCAGTGCATCGTCGCGATATCGGATATATATTATATGCTTCCACGAGATTTTGACCGATGCGACGATCGTTTGGCGAGTGTGTGTGCGTGCGTGCGTGTGTGCGTGTGTGTGTGTGTGTCGCTCGTTAAGGTTTCTCGTGGACACCGATGACGTCGTTCGATGAACATTGCGACACGTAACGGCCGCGCTACAGCAGCTTGCACCGCGCCGGTATAGACATCCTTGAGTGCCCGTTTACGCCGTGGCAAAACTTGCGTCGTTTAAAACACGCTGCGTATATATCCGTCCGTCCCGCGACAGCCGTTTTTATTGCTTATCACCAGCTTTTATAGCGCGGCCAGAAAACCACCGGTTCGCGCGAGAGATCGCGTCATTTTGCTTGCGCGGCGGTGTCCGAGATCTCGAAGCTAATATAACTCCTCGCGCAGATGTACCGTCTCTTAAATAAATATCGTGCTTGTTTATATTCAAATATCCGCGCCGCGCACATTCCTTCATTTATACACGCAACGGCGAAGTTCATCAGTTGCGAAATTGGCTAATTAGCAGAGTTAATTGACACGAATGATCGATTTCTCCCGGATTACAGTTTCATACATAGACGAGGAGAGATGATTAATTAATCGCTAACTCATATGTCCATTGGCTGCAACTGCAGCCCTGACGTGCGACGTGCGAGGGCTTCTTGAAGTTCGACGTGCGCGCAGAGTCCGATGACGCAGTCGGATGGAAGTTGCGACACGAAACGAGCAGGCTCTCGCACGGATGGCGGCCATCCTTGAATAGTGTGCTCGTGGCTCATTTCAACCGCGGTAAAACGGTCATCATATACGAGAAACGCCCGTGCGCGACACAACCGGCTCGCTTGACTTTATTGCAGTCGCCGCGCGACCGGATCGTCCAGGCTGCCAACGTCGAATAAGACATTTGTCCGATGGAAGAAGAAACGTAATCGTCGTTGTTTTCTCGGTTCTCGTATCTCAAGACTGCTAATGGGAATCTCGCGTCCGCGACGGCAAAATTTCGCGACGGCTATTCCATCATCGAGCTCTTCTTCCATCCGATTCCGAGCTATTTAACCCTTCTGTCAAGGTATCCGAGAAAAAAAAAAAAAAATACAAAAAGATCTTTGTCTTTGGCAACCTTCTAAGATATAACGGGAAAGAATGTTCGATGTCCAGCAGCTGATATAAAGAAATTGTCGCGGTGTATTGACGGAAAGGTGAAAAATTATGCATTTGACAGAAGGGTTCAATTTGGAGCGAAGATAACTCGCGAAAGTGGAATTCCAGACAATTCACACACACACACTCCGAAGAGCTGTTTTAATTCCTTCCTATGATTGGGATTCTTCACGGGTCTCCGGAGGAGACCCCATTCAGATATTCCCTGTTTCCTGGCGATCGTCGGAACGAGCTAAACTTTTCGACCGACGGGAGCGTAAAATTAGCGGAATCTTACCGGAGGCTGTAAATTTCACACGAAAGCCGATCTTGTTGACCCTGATTGGATCAATGACAGAGACGGAGGATAGTGAGAATCTCTGCTTGCTTAATTCTCTAGGAGCGTGTAACGGCGTGTTAACAGAAATTATTAGCCGGTTGTCTTTAAATATCCAAAACTTGAATCGCGCGTAACGTTATCTCGTCAAAAGATCACTTAAGATTACCCGAGCTACGAAATAAATCTCCATTTCCTGTTACGATAAAAAAGGTCATGTATAAATAATTAGAATAATCGCGGACGATCAGCTCAAACATTTAGAATCAATTAGGATATCGAATATATCGCGATATCGGAATAATGTGACACCGCGATGTATTTCTTTACAAATTTATAGTTACAATTTTTTTCAACGTTCTCATAATAATTGTTAAATAAGCAGTTATTGCGTCTAATACAACTTTGTAATAATAATTATATTCATATTACTTTCGATTAATATTCTATAAGATATTCTAATGATGTTTACCTTCGTGTCAGAATCTCGATTGAATCTACTTATTGTTAGGTGCTATAGCGATCCTCAATTTACTATTCAAATACAGATTCTCGCCGCCTCGGTGTAAACAAGAGAATAACGACGAGATGAGTCAGACACGAGGATTCTTCGACGAGAAAAATGTCTCGCAGGCAACTATGATCCTGGTCGTCTTTCTAACAATAAGCGATCCGAACGTATCGGCTGCGATGACACGTCGCAGTGGTTATCTTTCTCTCTTTCTCTCTCTCTCGGAAGAATTCAATGATTTGGTTCGCGCGAAATGGACCAAACTAATGCGTCTTTCAACGAACGACGTGCGGATTGCAGCGCAGTCGCGAGGACAAAGACATAACTCTGTTCTTTCTCGATTAGAACCGGCGCCGCGAATGCGCGGTGACAAAGTAAGCGTTGGGTGCGCCGCAATCCGTAAAACGCACACGCACGCATTCATATGCGGTTGTCGGTCCACCTGTGTTCTACAACAGTGTGTAATTCACGTATCAACGCAACGCACACACGCCGGCCGCCGCGTCGCCGTCCCGACGACGATCTAACCGCTCACTTCTTCTCATATCTCGGTAGCCTCGTGTAGTTTCTGCGAGCAACCCGTGCTCGGCGCGTGTAAACATCGCCGATAGATCGTGTCAACATCAAGGAAAACTACAGGAGTTTTCCGAGCAAAATCATCGGCCGAGTTGGATACTTGAGGATACCAGCAAAAATTAATATTTAGTCCTTTTTATCCAAAATTCTTATGAAAAAGATTGAAGAAATTTCGAAAAATAAATACTATAATTATAATTTTCTTCTTGCAGGAGTTTCTAAGCAAAATCATTAGCGGAGTTGGATAATTGATAATACCAGCAAAAATTAATATTTAGTCCTTTTTATCCAAAATTGTTATGAAGAAGATTGATGAAATTTCGAAGAATAAATATTATAATTATAGTTATATTTTTTTTTCTTATAGGAGTTTTCAAGCAAAATCATTGGCGGAGTTGGATATTTAATAACACCAGCAAAAATTAATTTTTAGTCCTTTTTATCCAAAATTCTTACGAAAACAATTGAAGAAATTTCGAAGAATAAATACTATAATTATAATTATAATTTTTTTTCTACACTATGAATTTACGATTATCTTTATTATTTTTTTTTTTTTAAGAAAGAAAGAGAGAGAAAGAGAAAAGAGTTAATATAATTTTGTTTTGATAAAATTAATCAAACTTTCAGAGATTAAAAACACTTTTGGTTTTGGGGTTTTTGAATCGGTGAGGTAATTTGCTATTTTTGTCAATTTTCTAAGTATCCATTATATGATGAATACGATAGGCACGACTGTGCACACTTTCATATTATGTCAACGATTTGGCCTTGGCATACGCAGGAAAAGGTTGAGAAACATTGCCATGCGCGACGAACATGCGTGCAGCAACATTTAACCGCAGATATCCGTAAGTCATGTCGACGTTATTATTAGTATTATTATAGCGATATCTTTCTACGGATCTCAAGGTTCGAGTGTTTCAATATAATTGATATCTCTTTAAAAGAATAGCGTTTAAAGAAATATCAATTACCGCGCAATAGAGCGTTTCATAAATGCCAACAATTCGATTTATTATAATTACCATCTGTAATCTGCAATCATCATAAAGCATTGTCACATCGGCCGCAATAAATGCGATCTGCATCTATTAATGAAATGGGACATTACGAGATTTAGTCGCGTGAATTTTCCAAATCTGTCAGCGATTATAATTTTATTAAAATTACGTGAAATATATATAGTGTGTGTGTGTGTGTGTCTGAGAGAAAGAGAGAGACACTCCATAGAAAATTATTATCATAAAATAATCTTTCGGCAATTCTTCTCGTCAGCCACGATCATTTATTTACGAGTCGCGGAAAGTAGTCATCAGCGAGATATGCAGATCGTATGGTAATCGTTTTGTAAGACAGGCACGTGTGTGTCGCGTTGCACCTTGAGGAGGAGGCAGAGGAAAGGATCGAACGATGGAAAGAATCGATGACGAAGATTTTTTTAGTCAGCCTCCGTGTCTGAGGCGTAAATACACGGGAAGGTCACGAAAACAATTATCCGATAAAAAAATATGTATTTCTAAATTTCGATCTTAATTTATGTCTCTCACCGCCATAATCCTGCCGCGTAACGGAGATATAAATCGTCCCATCTCTTGCGCATCGTAAGACGATTATGCGTGACTCGACTAAGGACGGAGAAATATATATAAGTAATAATAAGCGCACTTTACGCGCTATCATTGTGATTGTAGTTAAAGCAAAAGTCGGCTTCAAACTTGCAAAAATGACCTGCAGCTGAAGAGTGAATCGTCGGCTGCAACAAGTTTCTTTCTCGAGACTTTGATATATCTTTTTCAATTATTCTGACAGATGTTTCAACGTTATTAACGTATAAAAATTTGTTTAACGTAATTGAATTTGGCATAAACATTACACAGCTAATGTTATTGAATTGCAGATATATCTTTTTTCACATTGCACGGCAAGGTAATAATAGACGATTAGATATTTATTCATTGAAGGGGACGTTACCGTTAATAAAAAAAAAAAAAAAAAAATAGCGATAAGTCAAAGTACGATAATTCGAGAGGACGAGCGGGGTACGAAACCGAACGTTACGCGTGTCGTCGCCTCCTTTACGAGTCTGCGGGTTTCGCTACTTAATAATATTTAGTAGGCCATTATTACGCGGTCGGGGCCCGGTGTTATACCGACGAAACACGGTACATCTCCGGCGCGATTCCTACGTAACGTCGGCTTACTACGTTACGCGTCGTCAAACTGGTTTATTTTTTTAGGTCGGGGCTTTCAGCGCTCGTCGAAACAGAGGAAAGGGGCATTTCGCGAAACGGGAAGGGCACGACGGATACCGGATTTTCCGGTATATCTAGACGTAAACTGCGAACCTCGACCGACAGGTACGTATGTAGGTACGTACGTAGCGCTGCTGACTTTACGTCAGCGGTTCTGGATTAAGCGGTTCTTTGTCCGAGAGCGAAGCGCGCAATTTCGCGCGAAGGGCAAGTGTCAACGGACACGAAACAACCGCGACCTCGACATCTACGAGCTAGATATTTCTCAGGATTAAGACCGTGCGCGAAACGCACATCTCGAACAGCCCGCGTAACAAAGTTCCAATTTCCTGTACGAGAGATGTTGGATCGCGGGGGAGGATGAGGGAGGGGGAAGGGGGAAGGAAACGACGATGCGGCTCGCGATTTTCAGGGACCTGAATTTCGCGGGTCAGTTGCGGTTTCCGCTCGGACGGCGCCTCATGCTTTCTTCCTTTTCAGGTCAGACCGACCGGACCCCTTCGTTCGCAGCCCGAATCACGGGCTCGCCTATTTGTTATTTCCTCGTGCAATTAGCGCACCGTTGCACCCGCGAAAATAATAACCGAGTGGTATCTCCGTCCACGTTCTACTTACGGCTCGCGAACGCGGAAGAGAAGACGAAGCGATGCCGATCGTCGATGAGATTCGCCTGGGCGGGCGAGATCCCCTCGATCTGTTGACAAATACAGTTTCTCGGGAGCGCGTGACAGCAGACGCGTACTGTCAGACTCACATTTCGCGAAAATACCTGCGCGATCGCCTCCGCTAACCGTGGCCGGACACGGCCGTTGATCAGAGCGGCTTAATCGGCGGATTAATTATTTATGAGGCGTGTTTCATTCGTTCATTGAAGTTGCCCGAGGCCCCCGCGAGATCATTGTGACGCGATAATGTCTTAATTAACGGCGGTTAATGTATCCCTATCGCGTAGGATCGTTTTGCTTCATAATGCGAGCGCGCGGGTCCCTAAACGGCAGATTAACCCGCGGTTAATAAACGCGTGGAACCACGATCGTGCGATCTGTCCATCCGTGATCGGCCATTTTTGCAAGCCCGGCCACACATCGGGGGATGAGGCCAATTAACCCGCGCATAGAGGGGACATTTGACGTGCGGTAATCGCGAGAATTCTCGCGAGCTTAAGTAAGTCCGATAAGATAGGCGTGGTATGCGGTCAGGTCGGTCACTAACTAACTCCTAATTAATTTGAGAAAGCTCGCGGCCGCGATCGTAAATTCTGCGCGCGACAAGTCGAGTCTCGATAGAGACGAAAAAGAAGATTATAGGCCCGGATGCATTTTTGGCTCTAAACCTCTTTGTAATTCGCCGCAAAAGTACATTTGCATTTTTCGTTCATTTATACGTTCCTGTATACGTATTATATTTTAAATCTTTAATAATTTTAAATTTAATTTTTTAATTTTTATTTTTTAATTTGAGAAATCTCCGTCTCTTCTTATCAGTTATTATAAATTACTCGTTATATAATTTTATATTCCATTATCTCACGCAGTAATATACTTTTTTTATTATTCAGTTTTGAATATACTTTTTATATAATTTTATATAGTTTTGAAGGCTCATGTTTATCATGGATCATAAATATATCGATGGCGGAAATGCGTTATGCAGAACCAGTCGTACCCGTTTTGCTGAAATAGTATCGTCGTCGTCGGGCACTTTGTCGACTACCCGAGTTTCTTCGCGTATGTAACTTGTATTAATTATTTTGACACGTCGGGCCCATGTTTGTAGGTACTTCGCGGGTTGCTAGCAGCGATAATTAATAGCGCCAGACGCGAATGAAATCATCGTAACGCGCTGTGACTGATTGCGTTAAAGTTACCGTGCATCAAGTCTTCCCAGTTGAAGGTACTACGACTGTAGGAATGCAAGATTAATACTGCCTGCTCACGAGTCTCGCGGTATTAGCAGGACTTCGTACTTACACCTATAATATGCCAAGTAACGCGCCAATTATATAGAAAACTACATCCAGAGTGAACTAATTATTGGAAAATCGATCGTTTCCGCATAATAAATTTCATCTAAATCTGTCGAAAAAGTTATTAGGATTACATACTGAGAGAAATCCTGGCGATATAAACAATAAAATACGTTATACGTTTTATGAATCATAAAATTATATACATTCTAAAATTATATATAGATTATAATTTATAATTTTTATAAATTACGTTTGTTGTAGTTATATTTGGAATTTTCACATTCAGTGAAGTTTATATAGCGCATTGCAAAATTTTTGTATTTCTCTGCCGAGAAGAATTAAAATAAAAAATGTTTAGAAGATTTAAAAATTTTTATCCCGTTTAAACTGACGTTTACTTGTCAGACACGTCGACGTCATAATGCGTGCAGCTCATGAACAGAAAGTATCAGGACATTAATTTCAGTTCGACACGGGGATAAGATAGTGAATCCGATTTTACACGAGGGGGGCCATTCTTTGATCTCCGGAGCACGAGCCGGGATTCTCTCTCTCTCTCTCTCTCTCTCTCTCTCTCTCTCTCTCTCTCTCTCTCCTCTCATCGATAATTCTATTATGTACGGTTTAATGTACAATTAACCGATCACTTAGAGGCTGACATTGCGCCGAGTCACGATGTCTTATTAAGTCTCTACCGAGCACCGGTCAGCCGAGAGAGAGAGAGAGAGAGAGAGAGAGAGAGAGAGAGAGAGAGAGAGAGAGAGAGAGAGAGAGAGAGAGAGAGAGAGAGAGAGCACGGCGGTAGAAGGTGCGAGGTGGCAGATGCGGTCTTAAATCCGGGCCAGGTCTCGGTTGGACCGCCGTCGATTTAACGATCGCCGATTTGCTATTTCGTATCTCCGTGACCGCGAGAATTATCGCGAGTCGTTAAATCGTTGATTTACTGTAATGAGAAAGGAGCATCGATACGTCATTCCTCTTCCCCTCCGTACATCGGGGGGGGGGGAGGGGGGAGATCTCGTATTTACGGCGAGTATGGTAATTATACGCGCATCTCGCGCGCGAGGTGTTCCGGCGTTAAGTACAAATCGCGATAAGAGCGATGAATTCTCTCTCCCGCTGGAACCGCCGCGCGTCGTTTTATTCTCGCATGTCAGCCGCTCACAAAGTAGTCACTGATTCAAAAAAGAAAAAAGGGAAAAAAAAGAAAAGAAAAAGAAGAAGGAAAAAATAAAGATAAATAAATCCTGCAGCTGCGCGTCGCAGAGATGACGCGCGCCCGAGGCGCTCGTTTCGCCGAGCAATTATCTTGTAATTATTGCAAACGGTAAAGAGAGAAAAACACGTGACGCGCATTCTAGCGCGCTTTTCACTCTCTCGCTTTAATCCTCGTCTTCCGCTAAAAAAAAAAAATAAATTGCGCTATTTATGTGACGGTTACTATTCGCCCGCGCGTAATCGATAGAACTTTATATGTTTGTGTATCGTTAAAAAAATAAATTACAATTTCAAATTAAGTATATGAAATAGATTTGTGATATGGCAAAAAGAAAAAAAAAATAAATTATCACATTATCGAGATGCTTCGCTATTAAAACAACTGCTATTCCTTCGGAAAAAGGAAATCCGGTGATTTTATATAGGAGGACGGTCTCTATATAAAAATGTATTACTTCCGCGGCGGAAATTCGAGGCTCGATCGGGGCGACTCGCGACGATCGGCTAATTTAAGAGTACATAAAGTTCGGCCACGGTCCTTTGCTCCCTTGCCTGAGAATCCGATTCTCCTCTCCCTGCAGCAACGAAATCCCACCTGAGACACATCGTGTACCATCGTCCCTAACGGCCCCCACACCGATGATATTTCAGTGTTAATTGCGCCCAGTATCTACCGCTCTCGAGTCCGGGGCTGACTTCTAATCTCGAGTTCATTAGGGACTCCTCTGCCCGGGACCAACCGAACTATTTTCAGATCGGGACACACGTATGGTAGCCCGCGTGCTCGTGAGAGGAACGGACAGGAGGGAAGAAGAAAAACAGGACGAGACGGAAAGGAGGAGGAAGAATCGAAGGATGGTACATAGAGCGAGCGGAAACACAAGATGCACTTCATACGCGCGTGTGTGTGTGTGTGTGTGTGTGTGTGTGTGCGCGTGCGTACATATACATACATATATGATTGTGTGTGGGTTGAATTCGGTATAAGGAAGAAGGACGAAGAGTACGACGAAGACGAGGGGTGAATACAAGGGAGAAGAAGGAGAAAGGGAGAGACGTGGAAGGAGAGAGAGAAAGAAAAAGAGAAAGAGACGTGGCGAAGGGCCATCCCCGATTTCCATTTTAATTGAACTCAACGCAACATCATACTTAATGCCAGAAACGCGTCAGAAACTCCAATTAAACGGCAACGCCATTTCACTTTATCTCCCTGTACATTCGTCCTGATTGCCGGACCGATCGTCGCCGAAGTAGCCATCGATTATTTCTCCCCCAGAATTTCTCCAAGAAGCGCTCCGCATGTGCGGAGGATTTATTTATCCTTTGCCGCGCGTGGATCGCGTGTCCAGAGCCAACTCTGTCCTTCGCACATTTAACGAGTCGAACATCGCGAAATTATCGAATGTCCGTCGATGCGACGAGTTAGGTTTACGGAATTAAGTGACGAGGAATATAAAGATTCCGAGTGGGAACGCGCAGTTCTCTCCTCAAGAATGAAATTTCTTGCAATTCGAATCAATTTAGCTTCAATGATTTATCACGCTTATAATACGAAAATATAATAGAAGCGAAATTCGCCTAATTTTAATAAAAAAAAAAAATTATAAATTTTTCTAAGAGAAAAATTCTTTAAATGGCTCGCAAATCAATCGCATGTAAAATATAAAGACTTTCGATTTTTCATTAACCTTCATCTAACTTTAACCATCGTTCATGATAAAATAGTATCCTGGATGACATGCCTTGTGCAAAAGTACTATTCTTAACAATACAAGAGAGCAGAATAACCCCTCTTCGTTCTCTATCTTCCTTACACGTCCGACGTTTATTTTTTACGTAAACCAACGAACAAATAGAAGCCGTAAACGGCTTTTCTCGACTAACTACCGAAACGCTTATAGCTGGAAACGATTATAGCGATAGGACGCGTTGACACCCAACATCTCCCTGACGACATTTTGCTCAACACGACGGTCGGAATGAATAAGGAAGCAGCGCGTGGTAACAGCGGCGACGGCGACGACGACGATGATGACGACGACGACGACGACGACGAAGAAGACGAAGTCGTCGGTAGTCGGCGGCGGCGGTGGCAGAAATGCCGAGGCCGGTCCGGCTTGATTTATTGACAGGAAAATCTAGTCGCAATCGCTCGCAATCGTCGAAGTCGTCGCAGTCATCGTCGTCGTCCTCGTCGTCGAGTCGCGGTCTTACCTCACCGTCTCCTGCGGCTGGTGTCCTTCAGTCGGAGCGAGGAAAAGACACGTGCAAGGATGGAGAGAGAGAGAGAGAGAGAGAGAGAGAGAGAGAGAGAGAGAGAGAGAGAGAGAGAGAAGGAACGAACACCGGTAGCTGTTTCGTGACTGCCAAGAATCCTTGAGGAGGATTTCGCCCATATGTTGTCACGACACCGAAGAAAATACCTAGCTCGGTCGATCTATCACAAGCGAAGCCGCCCGTTCGTTTTTAAATTCCTCAGATTTGCTCGAAAAATTTGAGGCTGTGTGATGTGCGATTTTGTTTCTTTTTTTCCTTCAGAAAAAATACGACGATCTTGATGATGGTCGACGTATAAAAGTTGTGGATGTGATACGCATTTGTATTATTAGAATGTACTTAATTATTGTAATCCAGGAAATAAAACGTCAAATTTTGCGAGTCAATGATATATTTGACATTTCATATTCCTGCATATATTCTGTTCAAGTTATGTAAAAAGTTGAAAGTATAAGGGAGAGCTGCACGTGCCGCTGTGGAATATGTAAGAAACGACTCATCCTAGATTTTAATTGCTTCAAGACACAGATTTATGTTCGTGTGGTTCTGGTTTTTCGAGAATTTCGCATACGATCTCTATAGTGCGTCGTTATATGTCCTGTTACGATGTCGATTGCTATTGACGATGCATATGAAAAAGAATTTCGCCCGACTTCGATTGAGATTTAATCGGCACTTTCATGTCATCCATGTGTTCTTCAGAAGTCGTTGGCATTGGCACCTTTGCAAATCGTACACGTGTGGTTCTAGCACACGCATTTACGAAAAAACAGTTGAAAAAAAAAAGAGAGATTTCGAATTTGGCGATATAAATCAGAGGTAAAGAGCCGAGAGTCATTAATATTATGATATAAAGAATGATCGAATCTGTGAAAGAGAAGCATAACTGTCATAAACTTCGTGCGAACGGCGATTTCGCATCGCCACATCTTCCGTTTATGGAAATGTCGATGTCGAAGTTTATTATGCTACAAGAGAAAGAAAGAGAGAGAGAGAGAGAGAGAGAGAGAGAGAGAGAGAGAGAGAGAGAGAGAGAGAGAGAGAGAGAGAGAGAGAGAGGAGAGGAGAGGAGAGGAGAGGAGAGGAGATTGAGATTGCCAGTTAACTTTATGATATATCAACTTGTTTCCCTTACTTTCATTCCAACGTCTGGTGCGAAGTCTTCTTTAGAAACTTCTTTTCGAAATGTCGGTCGAGCGTTCATTAACATCGCATACTCGTTACAACTTGCTTCTGATAAGCGGATATATATATATATATATATATATATCATATATGCATCTTATATATATCTACATTGCGCCATGCTTTCGTTAAAAACCGTCTCTCGCTCGATCCGTTCGGATTTGTTTGTTCCTTCGAGATAGAGAGACTCCGGGCAAGATTGTGTTCCAGAGATTCCGATCGAGCATACCACGTCGTAGATTTACTCCCGAGTTGAAGGCTGTCTCGTCGAGCCGTCCATCATTCGAGGAGAGGAAAAAGCGACGAAAAGTACGCCGAACACGATATATATAACGATTACGATGAACCGTGTCTCATTAGCCGGCCGTTCAGGAGTTTAGAAGAGAGTAATCGCGTTAGAACAGAAATTCGCCGTACACATTTTCAACACATACACACACAGCATTAAATTAATCATTTATAATCCAATTAGATCTTCCATGAAGGAGCAATTTCCCGCGTTCAATTTTGCCGTAATCCGGTTCACAAAATTGCTCCTCATTATTAGGAAGATCAATGAGATTAAAAGCGAGAGTAAAAAAAATTAGTTGCATATATAATTTGTCGAGTCGAAAATCGTGTACGCGTTAATTTTCCAATAGCCTAGATTTTATAATTAGTGATGGGATTAAGTATCTTACAAGTAGGTTCGAATTTGTTTGCATGGTTTCGATGCTCTCTATGATTATACATCGAAAAAAGAAAACAGTACTTTCAAGTAGACTCGAATCCGAACGAGATAGATTCGAACCCTTTCTAAGTACTATTTCGAACCTTGCAGGCACTTAATCTAAAATTCGAATATAACTGTTCTAGATTCGATTTACTTCGCAAGTACAGTATGTGAAATATTATTTCTTATGAGTATTATTCGAATCCTATAGAAAATGAAACTTGATTATTCTACTCGGATTTTTAAGTACACATTGAACTTCATCCCATCGCTAATTATAATAAGAATTTTAACAGTGTTAGATAGCCTCTATATCGGATGTTGTCGCGTTTCTTCAAGGTTTCTTCAACCCGCCAGTCCACTATAGCCGTCGCAGATACTTTTTCGAGCCGCGGTAGAGACCGGTTAAAGGCGCGGTTATATTGCGACGGCGCATCACGGTGCGGCCGATTAGGCGAAAATATCCGCCGCGGGCTACCGGTCTTGGTGCATCTCAGGACCGGCCCTCTCGTTCGCCAACCGCGTCCTATGCGAGCTTTAGCGTCCATCGATATCGCCGAGGCGATGCGAGAGGTGGCTGCGAAGGCGCGTATATGAAGCACCGAAAAATCGGCTCCTCTCATTCGACCCTCTCGTCTCTCTCGCGCGCGGTCAAGGGACGAGGTCTTCTGCATTGAGATGCAGAGAGCGTCGGTGCTACCGTGCGATGGTCCCGATACCGCCTAATGGACCGTCCCCGCCCCCTTCTCCCTTCGCCCTTCGTCGTCGTCGATTCCTCTTCTCCGCCCTCCAGCACCTTTCACACTCTCTCGTTCTTCCTACCGCTTTCAACCTTCCCTCCCTCTCCTCGTTCTTCTTCACCTTCTCGATTTTCCCTTCTCGTGTACCTTCCTTCCTTTCTTCCTTCCGATGGTCTCCCTTTTCTTTTGACCATCTCCTTCGCACCGGAACTTCCACCAAGTGCAGACGAAGCGGAGCACGATCAGCGAGAATTCCTCTGTGCTAAGCGCTTCCTCTACTTGTGAACGCAACCTGCCGCTCTCGATCTGACACTTCTATGACATTTCCATCGCGGACAAGTGATTATGATTGTTTTCTAGATAGAGATATTTTCTCCGTAATGTATTTTCTCCCTTCTTATAATATTTCTCAAGGCTTGCGAGCTGAGAAGTCGCGGTGAAACAATAGGAAAATTCTATGGAAAGAGTAGGAAGTCGTCAAGAATTTCATTAATCCTCCAAGCGGCTTCAGGTACGCGGTAGAAACCGCGCTATCCGCGACTCGCGACATCGTAGGCAGCAGCGTATCCGTTATTGCTCGCTTGAAAACAAAACCTATCGTGGCTGGATGATCCAACCGCGTGTCAGTGGCAACATAAGCAGGAAATAAGACGCGCGGAGACCTAAGCGAGACGGCCGAGAAAGAAGAGAAGCTCTCATCTACGCATTGTGCGTTTTATGCTCTTGCATCCGCGTGTACACGAAAGAGAGAAAGAGAGAGAGAGAGAGAGAGAGAGAGAGAGAGAGAGAGAGAGAGAGAGAGAGAGAGAGAGAGAGAGAGAGAGAGACGTAGAGGTCTGCACACACACGGTAGCACGGCTATAACTGCGTCGCGGCATCATTTATATTTACGAGACACCACGAAGAGCCATGTCCAGGCCGCATTGTTACTGCCCAAGGGCCTTATAGCCGCCGTCTGGGCCTTATAGGGCCGCCGCGATATCTCGCTCCTCTCTTTCATTCCTTCCGATGGACCGGACGGGCCCCCTGAACGGACGAAGCAGAGATCGCGCCGCTGGGCCCCCGGGGCCCCTGTATCGATCCCGATTGATCGGATTTAGTGCGCGCGAACGCGCCCTTTCGTGGACGTCGACCCTCAACAAACTCGCGTAATTGGGTCGAGATGCTCGAGAAGCATAAAAGAAAAGAAGAATTGCGAGACCACAAGTGAGATAGTATTTTAAAATAATCTAGATAAAAAAAAATAATATAGAAAAGTGCCCCCCCATAACTACTGATAATGTAAACTTTGGCAATCGCAGAGCAAATTATTCTAATTTTTATAAAAATTACGAGAAAGCGAATCATCGTTTACTTTCTTGCGATTCCGCAGCAGGTTTTCGTCAAGTGTACAATAATAATCTCTTTAATAATAAAAATTATGCATTGACAGAAGGATCGATTAAAATAATCTAGATAAAAAAAAATTGTCAAAAAAAATAAAAACGTAACAAAATAATATAGAAAGTGTTCTATAACTACTAGTAATGTCAACTAGACTATAAACTTTGACAAATCGCAGCAAATTCTTCAAATTTTCGTTTAACTTTCCTGCGATTCCGCAGCAGATTTTCAAAAATGTACAACAATAATCTCTTTACGATGGCCTCTAGAAAGACCGTCAGAGGTAGTCGTTTTGAATAGAGTACGGAGACAAGACGATCTCGGAGAAGGGACGAAAGATTTACCGATTCGCGCCAATCAGACACGACGCGACGCCGCGCATCGCCGGCATAGATATTTCACAGTTATGGCCAGATAAACCACGACCTTAGCGCCGGATGTAGCACCGTTTGGGGAATAGAGCGCATCAATGATGCAATATTCGGCCGTGCGGCATCGAACGCGCGTTTGTCTTCCTTACCGGGAGTTTATAGTCGCGCCGATCGCGTATACAGTTCCGCTTACGGTATATTATCATTCTCATACGCCCGTACGTCTTATCATCTTCTCGAAATTCGAGAAAGGATATTACGAGTGTCGTTGTAATTTTTCGTTGTAGTATGTTAAACGGGAAAGAATAATTACAATGAATCGAAAAGGCTCTGATATATAAATACACAAATTCAGGAAACGGGCTAATAAAAGCCAGGCGCAACAAACTTGTTTTTAAATCCTTCTCCATTTAATTTGACAAATTAAATTACCTGATTTAATTACCTGAATTTGGAAGGAATAATTGTAGCGAGAAATTTTTCTGTGACATGCGAGATTATAAAATAAATTACCACTAAAAAATATTTATAAAATAAAAATAACAATAGCCGAAGAAAAATATGAGACGATTTAGATTATCGAGTGCGTTGTAATTTTACGCGTTCCATGACTAATGTCAGAAATCGGGCGCCTTTCTCCCTCGTTTCGCGAGAGGGTAGGCAACGACTGTAAAGACAGCGGGGCTCGAGGGTGGCTCTCTCTCGAGTGCAAGTAAAGCCAAGGGCTGCGCTTTTCTGCTGATCAGTCTGCGTTCCTCACGGGATTGTCATCAGCGGATCGAGAAATAGAGAGATAGAGAGAACGAGAGAGGCGAAAAGAGAGAAAAAAACCGTGTACGGGAGAGAGTTTTAAACCGCAACTCGATATCCGCTCGTTTCCGCGTCGTATACCAACCCCTGCTCGTACAAGTCTCTCCAGGGATTTCGGTGGAAGCCAGAGGGATGCCCGACAGGATGCGTACGAGCCGTGCAAAAATGGGAAAACCAGAGCGGCGTTGACATTTTCAAAGTCGTTTCTGATCGCACGGGTTAGCCACCCGTGGAAAAATGGCCTCGCCACCCCCGATTCGGTTGGGGTCGCCCGAACGCGTTGTTATTACAGTGCGCGACAAGTGTGATAATTAAAACGTTCAATTCAACTGCCGTAAAATCGAATCATCCCAAAGTAATAGCCGAATCGTTCGAAATTAATGAAAAAAATTCATATCCTATTCTAAGAGAATATAAAATTAAGATATATATTATATATTAAAGATATGTATATATTAAAATGTCTCGCGTATAATGATGAACTTAAACTATGATCGATAATTTCTTTCGCAAGGAGGTATGTAGGTAGGTGCGTATTTTTCCGTGCGAAGGGGGGACGCCTCGAGGAAGTTACTCGGATGCCGAAGAGAGGAGGAGAGAGAAGAAATCGCGCGGGACTCTCGCGTCCGCCGATAAGTTCAAAACCGTGTCGATGCTCGACGCTATAAATCGCTCGGCCGAGGATCGCTATTCGCGGACGAGGCGAGTCGAATCGAAAACGTGACCGAGCGCGGAAACGGGGACAAGGAATCGCACACAGGCGGCAAAGGAAAATATAAAATTCCATTAATTCGTGAATCGGACGGTTGCCGATACAATTTCTCTCTCTCTCTCTCTCTCTCTCTCTCTCTCTCTCTCTCTCTCTCTCTCTCTCTCTCGTTGTGGCGCTGGAGGGGTAGTACACATCACGAGGGGTGCAACGGTACACTGTCGAGGTATGCACGATATATAGGAAAAAAAAAAAAAAAAACCGCGCGATGTAGAATGGCGAGAGCTATGCCTTATATGTGTTTGGGGTTTCAGGTCTTATTAATGATTGATCGAGGGATATCGACGTCTCCCCTCTGACGCGACTGATGTATATATATAGGAGAAGAAGGGGAGAGAGGGGAGTTTGTATCTATGCCTTCGCACGTGACACAATAAAACAGCACGGTCGTATCGATGGCTTATTGCGAGACTTTTTATCGATCCCGATAACTCCCTGGTTGTTGTTGCGCGGCACCGATGCGGAACTTTATATAAATCGCGCTGTCGGGGATCGACTTTGTTTTGCCAGCCGATTAGCCGGAAGCGTCCCCAAGTACCTATCTTGAAGAATATCGATGGGTCGCTTGTATCAATTCAACGATAACGAAGGATATCGCATTGATTTATTTACCTCAAAATACTCGAATAATGCTTCGTATGTTACAGCTTATGAAAGCTATTTGCAATTAATATCAAGTACAAAATCGAGACGGCCTTCGCATTTCTGTGTAATTGGATTTAATCTAATTAGACAGACTTTTTTTTATTAAGAGAATTTTTCAATTTAAAAAGAGATGTTGTCGCGTGTACATGCAGTCTCGTATTTTTAACGCAAATTTAACGCTACTCTTATCAAGCGCAATTAGTGTCAGGCGAATAAGCAATAATTCGGACCAACCTATTTCGGACAAACGCCGACTAATCTTCGTAAAAGGTGAGCGAGGTCTTAAAAGTATAAGGCATAAAACCGCTCGTGCAAACACGGGGCTAAAGCGGGGAACGAAGGTGGGAAAGCCACGTGGATCCCCGAGGGTGGCATTAATCCGCCCTCGCTCTCTCCCCGATGCTTACCCATCTAGACAACGGAGACGAAGCAATCATATTTTCCGCCCCAGAGGCACGATACGTGTCAATGCGAATCAGGCTTAGTGATCTAATGTGGATTCCGATAGTGTCTGATTTACTCTCGACGCTTCTCTTCGGGCAGAGATATATCCTTATTTCGCGTCTGCGAAGATTGCATCCGTCTGTTTGAGATTTAAGAAATCGGATCGATATTTCTCTCTTGACCGCAATATTGCACTTTAATTGCATGTCGACTTAAATATTTACATCTAGATGTGACGTGAATGAGAAATACAAAATTTTAAGAAAAATAACGCATAATTTACATTAAAATTTATGGAGGAGCAGAGACAAAAGAGTCTGCAGATAAAATTGTTGCTTATTTAAAAAAAAAAAAAGAAAAAAAAACGAGAGGAGTCTGCTGTCAGTTCTACTTTTCGTAGGGAATCGCGTAAACGTTACTATCATGCTTTCGAATACAGTCCTTTAGGAAGAGGAAACGACGTAAGGATTTCGAAAGTTGGAAAATCCCTCGCGAGTAATCCGACGTTCCGCCATCAGGCACGATCGTCGTTCGCGATGGACGGAAATTCGCGACCGGCTTTTTTCCCTCGCTTTCCGCCGCCCTTTTCTCCCTACCTGAGTCCTTTCTCATCTCGTTTCTACTCCCGTCACGTATGTAGCGAGAAAAATTGCAGCCGAGCGCTTTGCCCGGCACTCGGTTCTGCACGCCCGGCTTCCTCGCCTCGCCTCTCTCTCTCTCTCTCTCTCTCTCTCTCTCTCTCTCTCTCTCTCTCTCTCTCTCTCTCTCTCTCTCTCTCTCTCTCTCTCTCTCTCTCTCTCTCTCTCTCTCTCTCTCTCTTTTCGCTTCCTGTGCCTGGATACGCTCCTGGAACCCGCGTGATGAATCTTATTGTTAGATAGAGGCGCCCTTTTCGTTCGGCCAAGTATACGTTTATTGTTAATTGCGCCAATATAGCTTTGTTGAGTCGCTAAATGTATTTTTTCTCCCAATATATATGACTTGGAATTTATAAGATATTTTTAAAGATTTTCAAATTTTTCGACACAACATTGAAAAATGACAGCTAAGACTTTAGTAAGGCTCTTAATGTGAAATACATATTTAAATTTCAACGAGTAAAAAGGAGCCAGACACGGATGGTGGTGCGTCAGTTTAGGGGGGCCAGAGGAGATGATTAAAAATAAAATCTCGAATTGAGATTTATTAAATTACTTAGTATTGTACCAAGGAAAATTTCTCTCTTGCGCACAATTAATCAATTTCAATGAAAATTAATTTTTCCTTGAAACTGACGCACTATCATCCGCGTCTGGTTCTTTCTCGCCCGTTGAAATTTAAATATGTATTGAAAAATGAGATTCATAAAATTTGTGTACCCATCTCGCGCTGAATTCTTTCTTAATTTTACACTCACGCGATCTTTAACAACCGACTGCATTCGAAAACGCATATTCGCAAACGCAGCAAAGAGTGCATATCAGTATGTTTCAAATGCTTGCAAACTCGAGGGCTAAAACAGATTGCATCCACAGCTTCACGTTACGATGATTTATATATAATAATATATAATCAATCGTGATAAAGAAAACTATAAAATATTTAACTAACTAAAAAAAATAATAATATAAGAATACAAAAATAATAAATAATAATATAAAAAGTAATAATATAAAAATAAGAATATAAAAATAAGAATATAATAATAATGTAAAAATAATAATAACAAATATATAAATGCTATAAAAATTACGCTGTGGTAGCAGTTTATAAGCTTAGGTATAACAATAAAAGTGGGTTTAATTATCATAGTTCTACAAAGAAGAGCCGATAATATGCATCTTACAGTAACGTTTTCGCGACGAAGAAGCGCTCTAATTCTGCTGTTTATATTTCTAAGCACCGGAACGCGCGATCGTGTCTAATGAGCTCGCATAATGACATCAGGAGGGCTACGAGGATCATCAGTAGTTACGTAAAGGCGGGCAATTATCTCTCTGGACGATCTGGATGCTACGTATTATATGCAGCACTTTTCCTCGAAGGCACACGACGCTACGCTAATTTCCCGCGATAATGCAATTATGACACTGCACCTCGACTGTAACCGTGACAAGTTTAGATCGTGTATCATCGATTCGTCATCGGTCTAATTAATTTTGAATTAATGAATTATATAACTACTGCTGACATATTACTTTTGATGCATACTTTGAATATCGGCGACGATAAGTGACACAAAAAGAAGGTACGTGATAAAGTTGTAATATTTCGTCAATGAATGGCACACAAGGTTATACTATAGTAAATTACATAAAAAAATTGAATTAATAAAATTTAAAAAACCTATAGAGTTAAAGTGGCAAGGATTGTGTGGCTTATTACTATACGTGATTAAAAGAGAAAGATTGAACACTTGACCAGGAAATTGTTTCCGCGATTTCCTTGAAGTAATTAATACGTGTTAGTTATAATCGCGCGCCTGATCGCTTGTGCAGAAAATACTAAAATTAACGCTAGAAGGTCGTATCCGTTTAAATAGAAATTAGTATCTTAACCTGAATTCCTTACATGCATAATATGCAGAAAGGCGAGTGATCTTGAATTTCCTGGAAATATCTATAATCTTTTCGAAACGTGTTAATTGAGTGGAAATTTATGCGATATTATTAGCTGAATAATATTATAAAAATAAAGCAAAAAATTTCTAGATAATTTGTGTTAATATGAAAAAGCATATGCATTTTTTTTAAAAAAACGTCCCAAAATTTGAACTCTCCGAACGTTTGTCCGTAATCGAGGAAACGACTTTTTTTTATCCGTGATTCATATCTCCGGCTAGATCCTCACAATCTCAGGCACTCCTCGGCGGAAGTAGTCGCCCGCACTTTTATGTAACCGACGCTACGTGTTTTTTTCCCGAACGATTTCTATCAAGACGAACAGGCTGTTAAGGGAAGACACGCGCATCCTGGGTAAGCCGTGACGACACGCGTGTCTGCCTCGACTTCCCTCCGACTTCAAGCCCCGAAGTATCTCCGTCTCCTTCACTTTCGTCACTACGTGAGTCTGATCCTTCGTCGATATCCATAAAAGTAAGTTGCGCGTAACTCACACGCGCGAGTCGTACTATAAAGCCGTTTACATTATTAGTACACGATAAATTAGATACTTTGCTAAATATACGGAAAAAGCGGTCCTTAGCCGCGTATATATTTCGTTTCAAAATACTAAAAACGAATAAATCTCTTATTTGAATTATACAGAGCTGGAAACTAAGATCGGGAGATACTTTTCATCGTATTAAATCTACCTTAGCCGAGCTGCTCGTTGATTGCGGAATGCGATAATTCTCGCGACTGCAAAACCTCGCGATCGAACGGAAATGAAAGTACGCTCGTAAACCGCATCGATGATGCATCATCGATCCTTGGTCCACCGTTGACCGAGAGGTCGCTCGCAGGAAGCAATAATTGTTTCTTATACATCATGCCTTGGTCCAACACTCGCCGCTCGTCCTCGTGATCGTCGATGGAAATGCGCGTACACCATCCGTCGGTTTATCAAGTATGCAAATGACGGAGCAACCTGTCCGTCACCTTAAGACCGGCCAGCTTTACCGGTGACGGCTCGCACAGCCGTCTCTCACGACCGTTAGCGCGTGTAAAACGCAAACTTCTCGTCGGCGAACTCGTGTTCGTGATGCGCGCCACGTGACCGCGGATCGCGGATAATGATTGACGTTGTCCGTTGTGTCGCATCGTGTGTGTGTGTGTGTATAGTATTTTCTTACCTAGAGTGGTTGAGATAACGCGTCATACGCTGGACCAGACGCTGATCGTTCGGTCGATTGATCTTCGAAAAGTCTGATTCCGAAAAACTTAAAATTATGTCTGGAAGATCGTAATTAGACACGAAGGCTGGCTTGGTGATGATATGCACGTTAAACGGATATCGACGTCTTTCATTAACAAAGGCAAATTGTTCAGCGAGTTTGACGATATGCGTAAACTTTATATATTATGAATCGCAAGATGTATAATAATTGAGCAAGAGTTACTGTCGGTCGTGATTGAAAACTATGAGAAAAAAACTTGTCATCTTAAGATAATATGAAACTAATGAATAATAAATGATAATATATATATATGATAAATTATGTGATAGAAACGTGGATTTGTTTTCATATTTTATATAATATTTTCTTAAATTATTGCAGGTCAATAATCCGTTCATATTTACGAGAATTTGTCATTTCGTTTTTTCATATTTTTCAATCATCCAGTCTAATGAGTCAAAATTATTCATCAAGCAGTCCCATTAGCGTCATAGTCGACGATGTGTTGCACGTCAATGACTTCCGCGAAATATTTCTAACATAGTCGTACACCTATCATGATCATTTTCCTGCCTCGTTGCCTTCGAGCTACCTCTCGTTTTGCTATAATCATCGAGTCATCGTTGCTGCCCAAAACAGCGACAGCTTTGTCTCGGCTTTCGAGCGATGCACCGATCAACCAGACTGATTAGCATCCCCAGGACTCCGCAGACAACCCTCATGAAAACGCGCACAAGGTCGGCATACCTAGCTACCTCGAACCAGCCGGTATGGCAAGCTCAGAGGGGGTTAGTTTCTGCCGCCCCCGAGATGGGTGTTGCGTGTAGAACGCGACATAAATATGTAAGAGCTACTCCCTCCCCCTCCCCCTCCCCCCCATCTGCTCGGGCTGTTGGCCCCCCCTTGGTACCCCGTCCTCTGCAGCATTTGCCTCCCGCGGCGCCCCTCTCCTTACCACCCAGACCTTGCGCAACCCCCGTGCATGTGCACGAGAGAGAGACGGAAAAGCGTCGGTCGTGACGTCAGAGAACGGTCCACGTCACCGGCTGGCTGCGTGTAACGTCGGTGATCAGCTGAAATCAGCTGAACCGGCCTCATAGTGTGAGAATGAAAACTTTCGAGTATACATATCGATACTCATCAATTCGGCCATCGATTGACATATATTCACGAGCGACGCTTTAGTTCTAAGAGTTCTTCTAAGAGAGAGAAAGAGAAAGCGAGAGGATCTCGAAGAGGAGGGTCGACCTCGAGTACCGACTTGCAAGAATGTTAAATTCCATTTATCGATACCCGTCGAAACGTTAAATAATCATGATATCCGACATTATACGGAATACACTGAAATTAGACCGCATAGCGATTGTGTGCTCGTCGGAGGAATGGTTTTTCCTTCAACGGACTTTCGGCTCAGGTCTCCGCCGAAGATCGAAAGGGTTTCGAGCCATCCACTTGAATGGGACGGGAGGCGGAAAGGAGCAGGACGAGCAGCAAGGCAAGGTGCTCATTGTGATGAAGCATGAGTCTGACCTAGTGGGATAGTGGGGCAGGTCGCAGCGGATGATACATACATATTTATGTCGCGCACCGCGTACCACCACCACCAACCACAACCACCACCGGCAGCCAGAGAGTACCGCTTCCACCATTCTACCATCAGACCAACCCCCTCCCCGGCTGTGTTCTCTCTTTCCATCTCGCCGTCTCGCCCCCTCGCTCTCCCACGGTCCCTCTCTGTCTCTTTTGCACGGCACGCTACCCCCTTACGCTCTCTCCTCGCGGAAGACCAGGCAGGGTGCCATTGGCCTTCGCTCGGTCTGGGTTGCTAATCAGGCCGCGAAGGTGCGCATCCCGAGCACGCGCCGTTTCCACGTTGCCGTTGAAAAGCGCCACGAGGATGCCACGTGAGACGAAAGCGTGAGGATTCTCTCTCTCTCTCTCTCTCTCTCTCTCTCTCTCTCTCTCTCTCTCTCTCTCTCTCTCTCTCTCCCCTCCCGCGCGTGGAAAGTGGAACGCTTCCGGACGAATGTTGCTGGTGCTGCGGCTTTCGCATCACTAACTGCCGACACGAACATCTCGCTCCCGGTTACCAAACTTTCGCCGCGTGGCCGACAAAGAACCCTCTTTCCCGCCGTTCGTACTCTTAGGCAACGCGTCTCTCACCGCCTATCAGCGATTCATCGAAGATGTGATTTTCGATTTCATCTCCTCTTACTTTATTTCGGTTATTGTTTGAAAATTTCAGAAAGAATCCATCGATGTGTGTGCCAATCTTACGATAAAAGTTTTTTAATATATAATTTAATACATAATTTTGCTCCAATATTTATTTTTTTTTTTTTCGTAGCAGTTATTGCGCTTTCAAACAATTAATTTTTTCTTCATCGACGATATTCAAGATGGTTGGAAAATATGCCGCTAACTGTTCTGCTGTTATTACGGAACATCCTACTCGTTTAATTTATCAACTCACACACGGATCATCGAGACACGCCGGACGATGAAAATATACAGGGCGATCTACAACGAGTGTAAAAAAACCTCGACAGCTCGACACAAATAGAATGTTTTGTTTCTTTAATCTACTACTTATCATCGCATTAATAAAGCTTTGATCTCTTCTAGTTCTATAACTAATTGGAATAGAACCTACGTTCATATAACTTTTTTCTTATTCAAAATAACAACAAGGCAACAAGTATTGCTCGTCGAAACCGCGCGCGGAATTCTTACGGACCTTCGGCGTGAGTTATTAATCAGCGGATTCCTCGCGTCTCACGTGGACGGTCGTCGGGGACCTGTTCGTCGTATTAATCGTCCCCGCTAATGACACCCGGCTACTGGCATAACACCGTCATCGTCGTTAGCGTCGTCGTAACGGTCACGCGATCCAGATCGCGTTTCAGGTCGCGCGATGTGCAATTATAACGAGAATGCGCCGCGTGCACGCACGCGGGAACGATTTCATCTCCTTCCCTCTGCTACGCGAAAAGGAGAATCGATTTCAGCCTACGACATCGTCCTCCCCGGACACGACATCGAAGGCGTTCGTCGTTCCGCGCTGCTCGCATTTGGATGCACTTTGGCGAAGCTGCAACGCGATAATGACATCGACACTGTAGCCACGCACGCACGCGTGCACGCATTTACGCGTGTACGGCATAATGTATCGCATTAAGTAAGGCGAGATGATACGCCTCCTCGGAATATTACGACGATCGCATTCCGAATGATATACGCTCTTTCAGGATCGAGAGTGATCCTCTCACGTCTCCAGGTGTCTCTCGTTTCTTTCGTTTCCCGCTATTATGCGTTCCGGTTATTATCGGTACGATGTTACGCGTCGACTCAATTAATTTCGCTATCCCTGTAATAAATCCGATTACAATTTCGTACGCGCGGACACGGCAAACCCGTTTAAGAGATACTACGCGGTATTTATGATTGGCACGGCTATCTTACCGGCTGGCGCAATAGATACGAATTCCTCCTGGTCGTTAATAAAAAAGAGAAAGAAAAAGAGAGAGAGAGAGAGAGAGAGAGAGAGAGAGAGAGAGAGAGAGAGGGACGCTCGAAATTACACATCTTCTGATCCGGATCGGCCAGCGAATTTAGAAATTAAAAACGCGGCTTATCGCTCGAGGCCGCGAGCAAGTAGAATACACGGTGTCCTAAGAAGCAAGGTCAACAACTTGTTTCACTTACACAAAAACGCCGAATATCTCTTTCAAATTATTCAAATATGTTATCTATCTTGTCAAATATTTTCTCTCACGGCATCTCCTATATATATATATATGTGTGTATATATATATATATATATATATATATATCTTCCCTATGTGTATCTTTTTTTTTCTCAAATCAAGATTATATCTCGGTATCTCAAATTTCGGCCTTATCCCGTGTTCCTGCCTTTTACCGTTCAACTAAATCATTCGGCGGCGGTTTGCCCGCCTTACTTGGTTTCTGCTTGATCGCGAGGCTACCGAAGACGCTCGCGAAGAACGACGCTATCAGGAATGCAGTCGGTCCGAGAAGAAAAACAAGGTTCTTATATGCCGAAGACGATGCCGGGATAGTATAAACCTAGACGGACGTCGCACGCACGACGCGTAATGATCAACGATCAGGTCCGGACCTGCCAGATAGAACGAGATAGAAGAGAACGGTGCGCGTTGTAGAGGTCCCGATTTATCGAACGATAATATCCTTACGTAAAGTGTTTATGTCGCGGACGCACCATTAATAAAACCGTTTACCAGAGCCTTTTCGACGGGCCTTGCCTCGTCCGCGATAACCGCCTCGGCGAATAGCTCGCCTCTCTACCTCTTCTTCGATACCTCTTCTAAGTCTCCGTCGTTTCCTATCCTGTCCGCGGGCAACGTTGCTAGTCTGACATTTTTTGGACGGCCCTCTGATATTCGAGTAGCCTGCATAGTTCGCTGAAAATTTTCACGTCACCGCCGCGATCGCGGCGACCATCGACACTCTATGATAATCTTTAATTCTCTCTCGGCGTTTTTTATTCAACGAAACGCGTTTCATAAATTATATCACACGTGTCGTGTTTCGATGTACATGTATATACTTCTCCGCGCGAGAGCAAAAGTGCAAGGGGATTCGGTTTGAAACGTGATCGCGGAGGAATCCAATATTCCAGAATCACGGATACCGGCTAATGATAAGCAATAAAACCGGTTTGCGTAAAGCCGGTGAAACGCTAATCTCTCGCTTTAATCCACGACAGAACAGTCTCATTAGTCGAAACGTCGAATTACTTCATAATCTATCCGGGACATGTTATTCGCTTTTTTCTTTTTTCTTTTTAATAAGAATTTAATATAGATTAAACAGATTCTCATTCACAGAAAGTTAACACCGACACGATGTTTAATAAAGCGATAAATTGTCATCATCTTTTCATTTTTTTAAATTAAATTTTTAATCTCCGTCTCAATTATAACGCTTATTTCTATCGTGATAGAAAACAGGAAGTACGAGCGAAATGGAAGGTCGATTGCCGGCTTATCTCCGCCTGTTTATTCGACATCGTAGAGGAGTGTATGTGTTTTTATGCCGGGAACAGACAAGTACGGCTGACGACGATCGCGAGCTAACGAAGGATACGAGCTCCGGGTTAACGCAAAACGGGTTTCATCGAGAGACGCGCGGTCTCCTCTCTACACAAGTTCAAGTTAACTCCCACGCGTTCGCCCAAACGCGTCGCGATCGTCCGGCTTCGATGCTTCGATGTAATCCGTGGGTTACCATCTTGACACCTTGGTATCATTCCCCAGGAAGTTATTGGCCATCGCGAACCTTCGCCTTCGCTCGCTCGCTCGCAGCTGTTCCCGCGTCCAGTCAGTGACATTTAAGCTTCTCTTTAGCTGGGAATAATCCCGGACCCGGTGATCCCCCTCAGATCCTGCCAGTATCTCGCCGGTATCTCGCCTCCTACTCGATCTCACCCTCTTTACGCGCAGATCTGATTTCTTAAGCCCCGATTCTCTTCCGACGACAGTCAAGAGAGCCAGAGTCGCACGAGTTGCGATAAAGCGAAAGTGTGGACGAAGGAAATAATAAACAAAGTTTTTTTTTCCCCCGGAATGACGAAATACGCTGATAATTGTGTAATCTCGCTCGCTTTTAATTTTTTTTATGTGATATCAATACAAAAAAAAAAAAAAAAATCGACCACAATTTCCGCTCTCTTTGCGTCAGATCGGCCCAAGTCTAAAGCCATAATCATGTTACACGAGATAACTCCAGCACATTTGCATATCTATGTAAGTTTCGCTTGTTTAGATGTGGTATTTAGATAAGAGGCATCTCTCTCGCGCGCGCGAAACCTGCTTTCCAATAAAGTTCTCGCGGCCGAATTTTATTACGCAAAGACAAGAAGCGTGTGCGCACACGTGTCACCTTGACTTTCCGACGATCGCCCCCTCGTTCCTCTCCTATCCCGACGAATGACGACAGCGCGGAAAGTAAACGAGGGATCATCGTCAGTCATCAGTCGATGACGAGCGCCTCCTCGATCGATCGATGTTGATCGAGCGGAATGTCGAAGTAGCGGTAGCCGCCTTCGACGCGCCTCATCAATAATAGCAATTAACGTGATTACATCGATTGATCTTTAATCATTAATAGTTCCGTGATAGAGGGGTAATTATACGACGATTTATTGCGACAAGTGTGCAATGAGCGCAGGACGCGCGCGCGTTTTCTCGTTATTTCCGTGCGCGGCTTGTTTTTTCTGCGTCTCGCTTTACGTAGGAATCCGCGCGACGCGATTACGTGGACGAGGACACACTCTTGGCACTTTGCGATCGGCACTCGGCAAAGTCAGGACTCGCGACGACGACTAGGTGTCCTTGCGCTTTAAATAAATGCGAAAACAGTGCCTGCATCGCCGATATATCCACGGCGTTTCTGTCTTACGTTTACTTCGAGAGAGGCGAGTTTCTTTACGCCTACGCTTGCGATCGCGATCGACGTCTCTCTTTCTCTCTCTTCTTCCTCTCTCTCTCTCTCTCTCTCTCTCTCTCTCTCTCTCTCTCGTTTCTCCTCTCTCCCTTCGGGATCCGTCTTCCTTTCTCTGTTTCTCGATGCGGTCTAGAATTTTATTGCAAGTCTCTTTATGCAAGAGCGCTACCAGGCAGTAACAATAATCGTTCTGTCCTACTTTTAAGGTAATTTGCGCAAAAACTGTTTATATTAAGGCAAATGAACAATTGAAAATGCTAATCATTTTTTTTTTACAAAAAGAATCCATCGCAAACAATTTCGACGTGTGAATATTAAATATCGCAAAGGCGAAACCGCCTCGTTATATCACGCTAATAAATTGGTCCAATCATCGCAACGATTGATTAACGCGAGTAATTCGTGAATTTTCGTGATTGTCCAGGTCTGATGGTTCTCGCTAACGCATTCGCGACGCATCGCATCGTTCGCATCGTGTTTCCGCTCGATCGTTATTATCAGACGTTTTACGTGACGTCAGAATCTTGGTCGCAGGTCGAATTTTGATAATTGATACCTCTCCGCACGCATTACGATGAACGACGCGACGGTAAAAGAAAAAACTTTAACGAAAAAGAACGAGCGGGACGCAAAAAGAAAAAAAAAAGAAATGGAAAGACTTGGGTTTCCCGAAGCAACACGCGAGGCCCAGGGCTAACCGATCGCTCCTATCCTACCGCACCCCAATTTTAATCAGGACCCGAAGTATGCAAGTAGGATGGATGCCTGCGAGCTCTCCCGGCGGTACTGCCGAGCGAGCGTTACGATGCATGTAATTTATTTTTATTGCCGCCAATTTTTTTCCACCCCTCGATCAGCTCCTACTAATTCCGAAGAAGAGGAGGCGTCGCGCGAGAGAGAGGACTCTAGCCCGGAGGGGGCTTATGTCCGCGCCCGAAATATCTTGCAGCGCAAAAATTCTCATCGGCCATTCGTTAATGGTGTGCAAACATGTGCAGCGTGAGATTTTTTACTTCGAAGCGTCGAGACGTTATTAAAAACGCGAGAAGAGAATTATTAAATAATTACGATATTTTTCTCGCCTACACTTCTTTAGGGGAAGGGGGGGATGGTCAAGAGTTAATTTAATGCTTGGGGTATCGAGAAAATCTGTGCTCTGTGCACAACTAGTCAGTTTCGACGAAAAATTAATTTTCCTCGAAACTTACTACCATCCGCGTTCGGCTCTTCCAGCCCGTTGAAATTTAAATTTGCATTTCACATTGAGAGCCTTGCCAAAATTCTCAACTGTTCTTAAATAATTATTGCAGCGACTGGTAAGAACTCGGATAAAAAAAAGAACGCAATTTTGGATCGACTCGCGCGAACAATCACCGATCCACGAAGAACGTCGCGAAGACCGTAGGAATAAGAAACCTCGGCGATACCCTGGAATTGCCTTCCAGATTCTATTTGCGCAAATCTTTGCGGAAGCGGCAGCTTCTCTCGACGATACAGATACGCAATCCACCCGCGGCTTTCCACCTTTCGTCGAATCGGAAACCGCCACCATCGAGGCACCCCAGGCGCACTCTTTCCGTATTCCTCGCCGAGGCCTCCCGCTCTTGTCCGATTTAGAGGTACGTGAGATTTATAGCGAGTCAGGAGCGTGTAAGAGAGAGGTGGAACCGGCAACCGGTGATGTAGAATCCCGCAGGAGGGTTGGAAATGAAGGGCGGGGTCGGCGGGGGAGGAGGGAGGGAAGCGGGAGAAGTAAGAGAGATACATAGAGTGAACGGCGGGTTTTGAGTCTGAGCCGCGGGGGTTATTGCAGTAAGCCTTCTCTTGGGGGTTCAAGAATATTACTATCCGCGCGCGAGGCCTACCCTACGCTTTCGTCTAAACCACCCCCCCCCTCCTTCCCACCCCCTTCTTTCTCGCTTCTTTCCCTTCGGCCCGAAGCGAGCGCGAGACGAGGGAAAACGAAGAACGATTCCCTCGAAACCCAAGCGATCATACGTGCCTAGGCGATCTTTTTAAACGCGCCCCACTTAAAAGAACACGGTTTACGTTTATGGCCACTCATTCGACGGGGGAACGTACGAGCGAAGGAAAGAGAGAGAGAGAGAGAGAGGATAAGAGAGCGAGCGACACAATTCCTGCAATTTCGGACGAAGGGCGAAAACGTTTGTACCGGCGGGGGGTGAGCGAGCTGATAAGCAATAACGGTTGAATAAGGGTGAGGTATAGCGTACGTTTTTCTCGATAACGTTTCGTAATCGGAGGTAATTTCCTTGGCGCGCAATCCGCGAATTCTTCCCGGTTGAACTTTTTGCTCGTGCAAAGGCGTGCGCGAGAGTAAGAAATAGGGTTAATTATACAGCGAACGCGCCGTTAATGCGATATTAAATATGTACATGCGTTATTGCGCTACGATATCGATGAAACGGGTCGCGCGTATTTCTCACATTTGCTATTCAGAATTTACTGGAACTGATGCCTGGGTTTAGTCTCGCGACGGATTTCTACTGAAACGAATACATGTAGCGATATATACTACGTCACAAATACGATAACCGTAGCGCGAAAATAAATATAATACTGCAATGTAACGTTGAAAAGATTTTTTTTTTCCTTTTTTTAATCAAGAGCTCGTTAATTGCCATGACTCCTTATTCGATGGATATTGCGAGATCATTGAAACGCGGCTACAACTAATTGTATTTCGTTGTTGCGAGAAAGTTTTCATTTTCGAACAATTAACATAAGTCCCGTCAGGATGACGAAAATTCATTTTTATTTTGACGAGAACGCGCTCCAAAGTAATGCGGGACAATTTCGCTTGTTCGGAAGTTACGAGGCTCTTTCACCCCTCGTTTCACTTTCCTCGCAGGCACTCCGCCCCCCCCCCCCCTCCTCTCCCGAGATGGAGATCGTCGTTCCCCGATCCCGTAAGACAGGACACGGTCGAGTTAGTTAAAAAAAAAAAAAAAAAAATGAATTAAAAGTGTAATCCGCGCGCTGATTGTGAGAGGAGGACTTCCGCGAGATGGAGAACGGTCTCGCCTCGTGATTCTTTCCGCTCTCTTGGGGACCGACACGGCGGCGGCGAGGAAGCCGTCTAATTAAAGACGGGGATCGATCCGACGGGCATGAGAACGAGCCGCTCTTTCTGACAGAAAAAGAATTTCCTCCTCTTCCGTCCGATGAGAGAGAGAGAGAGAGAGAGAGAGAGAGAGAGCGAGAGAGAACGAGGGGCGAGGGAAAAAGAAACACCTCTCCTCCCGCGACTCTCGCAAGAGTCGTTCGAATGGCGGCATTAACGTCCGTTGGAAATTCCCAGCGGCGCTTTATTGACCGGTCGATATAACCCGGTTCGTAAAAATGGTTCCGCCTCGCGCTAATTCGCAATTCGGGGTCGTCGGGCTCGGGGAGAAGGTACGATTCGCTTCGTTAAAGTGGAGAGCGAGGAGACGAACGACGAGGAGCCTCTCTTCCCCGGAGCTTCTTCTTCTCCGGAGAGAACATTTCGCCCGGGAGATTATTTCTAGGATCAACGGCGCGGCTCAATTTACCGCAATTTACCCGCGGACTTTCCCCGATTTCGAATGCTCCCGGGGAACCTTACGTTTTCGGACCAAATCGTCTTCCGACCCGCGAAAGGGACGGGATCGAGGAAGGGTCGCCCTCGCCCTTCAATAAGCGCCGCGCGCTCCTTCACGAAACGTTTACGTCCGTAAACCGCGCGCGCTGATCTCCGAGCCTCGGCTTAACCTAGTTTTATTTAACGCGTGTTTAAAACTAATAAAAGCCGCCCCCCTCCCCCTCCCCCTCCCCCTCCCGCGCCGGGGACTTTTCTCGTCCCCGGCAGATCCGCAATCAGAGAGCTGCGAGTCTCAACAGCGGACAACCGCATTATCCGTCCTCGACGTTTACTACGGCTTTCTCCCGACTTTTCTTCCCTTATCCGGAGTGGGATACTACTCCGGAATCGGAGAAGAATAGACGAAGAAGACGAGAAGGCTAATGGTGGAGTAGTCCTCAAGTTTCGGCGCGACGTTAATTGCTCAGCTGGCCTGAACAGTTATCGTTTGAGACGCTTCCTTTTCGTCTAAATTCGTCTAGTCTAGTTACTTGGACAGAAATAAGAAGAGAATATGTGGATAAGAGATATCGTGCTATTCTTTGGCAGATTAATTGTCAAATTCTTCATTAATTGTCAAACTTAAATTTCTCGATCATATCGTAATGAAACGTATCGCCTTTGTACACGCAATCCTTTTTGCCTGCAAAAGCAGAAGCGACGAAAAAAAAAAAAAAAAAAAATAGCGTAGGAAAACAGCGGGATCGCTTAATCCGGCGCGACGCAATCCACGCAGATTGATAAAAGAGCCATGATTGAATTTCGGTTCCGATGTTGGCAGCCAGAATTTTGCCAACCGGCTGCGCGAACGCAAATATAGAGACTCCCTCCCTCCGTTTCGAATTACGACGCAAAAACAGCCGCAATTCCGGCGACTTTTGGATTTCGCAGTTTGTTTTCCGTTTATAACCGTTTGCCGCCGTTTCGGCGTTCCGGTATAAAAAAAAAGAAAAAATTCGCCGTCGCTTTCCCGCCCAAATTATTCGATTTATTGCGGCTACATTCCGAAAGAGTTTATCCCGTCCGCGCGGATTGTAAACGAAACGCACGTACACCGACGACCATTGTGTCCTGCGAGCCGATCTGCTCGTTGCTGGCCGACCTGTGTGTGTCGGTCGTTTCGGCCGTATTTACACGGGACCAGCGGGTGGTCCTGGACTAACCGTTTACATCGCGTCACCCGTTTACAAAGAATTACGCGCGCAGGCGCTCGCCGAGGTCCGCTCCTGTCATCGGAGTCGAGTTGCTGACGAGGCTGCTGACAATGTGCCGCCACGGTCATGTCGTTTATGGATATTAACCTGGTCGCTTTAACCCGCGTAACAGCGAATCTGCCTTTTCTTCCCTCCTCTCCTTTCATTTAAATAGCGGATGACGATAAGACGTCAATATAAAAATAAATTTATTTCTGGATTGCGCAACTAAAATCTGCTATCGTCATGGCATTACTTTCATCCGCGATTGAAACGATCGCTATCTGCAGATTTAGAACAAAAATCTGCTAATGATTAGATTTTATAAGATTGATCGTAAGTAGGTATCATAAAAAAAATAATTCTCTCGAATCGTGTTTACGTAATTGTACTAACGTAAATGCTGATATCGTGTCTAAAAAATTTCGAGTTAATTCCCTCTGTAGCAATTTGAAAAAATATTGCGTTTAGATTGGAAAGAGTTCGGAGAAAATCTTTATTGATATACCTGCAAGAACCTGTCGCGTGATAGTCGAGAAAACAATTTAAACCAGATGGAAGTACTACACCTTTCTCTCGCATTTTTTTCTCGAAAAGCTTTTTGGCTGACGAGTAACATCAGATGGGCACTAAAACGAAAACCTTTTCGGGTATTTTTCTAGCAAAATACCTGCAAAAAACCATCGACCAGATGTTGCCATCTGACAATGGAAATGTTCGTAAGACTCCCATTTTTCTTACATACAAAAGTAGCAACTTATTTCTTTTAGCAATCAAGTTCTTGTCTTTGATCCAGTGTACAATATTACACGAACGATTATTTTTAATCGATATAGTTCAGATAATTATTTTTATCCAAAATTATATAAATTTTTTTTGTTAGAGACAATAATAATGCATATTATTTTAATCCATGTTACATATTAAAATGTATAAATTTTTAAAATGTGTAAATATAAAAAAATAAACTTATTAATCATTTGATTGTTTAATTTCACGTTATGATAAGTTAATGATAGTCCTTTTATATAATAGTATGTTTATGTACGACATAATTATCGATACGATCGCGTAATATCATTTTACCAGATACCAGACATGATTATACGACAAAATAATTTTTCGCTTTATAACACAGAGGTTGAAAGGTAATTGGCATCTGTGATGTGGCTAATTTTCTCGTCTCATTCAAAATCCGGATCGGGCCTGTCCACGCCTCGAAATCATTAAAACCGTATTAAACAACTTTATGGCTTGAGAACACGTATATACGAGTCTAAATTATTACGTTATAACGCGAATAAAGATCTCAGTTTAGAGTTGGCTGGACACGAGCTTCGGTCGAATTACTGTCTCAAGAAAGCAATCGCCCATCTGTAAGTTCATTGTGTCTCGCGATTTACTTGTAATTGTATGCTTCGATATAATTTAACCATTATTAATTGTGAATAAATCAATATAAAAGCTTAAGGAATAATACACAAGCACTTTCTTCGTCTTCATAAAGAAAATTAAGCTGTTTCCATTACGATATTATAGTGAGAATTATGTTCTGGAATATAAGTTACCGTTTAAATCGTCTCGCCAACTACAAATTAACAGCACACTCCGGCGTAGCTATAATTAACATTTTCCCTAATTACAACGAATAACTCGCCGCGCTGGTTAATCGTTACTTGTTCGAAGGAGACACGAGGCGCGAGAAGGGAAACGCGAGGAGAAATACGAACCTTTCTCGAGGAAAAAGAAAGGAAATAAATTGTCCCCCGTTTCGCGGGGAAGAGGGGAAAACGACGGGAAGGAATCGACCGCGACTAGTACCAAGAGGTGTTCCTCCTTAAAAGCAATCGGCTGTACCACTATTTTGAACATTTCGTCGCGCTTGAGATATAACCGCCTTGCGATGAAATTATAGCTACTCTGCATCAGGGCCTCTAACGTATGCGACGTACCAGCCGTTAAATTATGTAACGCCTCGCGTAAATATCGCACGGCTACGCTCGTACAAGATGTTCCCGTGTACAGATGCTAAATCGCGCTTCAACCTTTAACCCTTTCGATTTTCCGTCGAAATTTGCGCGATCGTACCTCTCGCTCCTTTATACGAGCAATTTACTCGCAAAGATTCGCAATATTCAAACAATACAGAACGTAAGAACAAAAATAGCATTCATATAACGGGAATCGCATCAAGGTAAGTCGTTATGCCATTTTTAATAATCATTATGTAATTCCTTTGGGCGATATTTTTATATGTATTTATAATATTTCACTCACCGGTACGATGCGCAGCAGCGGAGTTGTAGTACACGTTGATCTGTAAAATAGAAATACAAATATTGAGCATCTTAAATAATTAATATTTTAAAAAATAATTATTGAGTGCAATTAAAATCGCAGAATTTAAACAAATTTTATTTTTAAAAAATACAAAGACACAAAGTTTTTTCCAGTTTTTTTTCATATAAAATATAATAAATAAAAATCTAATTCCTTTATAAATAATTTAAATAATTAGAAATCTTAAACAATATCGAAAGACATTGCATGTATTAATTATTGTAAATATATTTTATTAAATATCTTATAATAAATGTTTAATATAAGAATTCCTCTTTATTTTTTTTTGAAATTTATATATTTTATATATTTTGAACCGTAGAAATCAAATCTGCTGAAAAGTTATTATTCTTATTTCGATTACCAATTTTATTAATACTTACTTTAATGATACCTGGAGCTACGATCCCGTGGAATTAATTGGGACGAAACTCTATCACACACACGTTCGTCATATATACTATACACGTAATATTGTACGACAATACGTTTTTTTTTCACGGCACTCCCGATATGCGTTTATTTGCAGAGAGTTTTTTTTCGGTAAAATCGCAATTCGAATGTAATAAAACAAGAATGATTCTTACGATCGTAATATTAATTATAGTAATCAACTGATTCCGTTCTTCCGACAGTTACAATACGCGATTATATTTGCATCACACAAGTTTCGCCAAATAATCGCGTATACAACTAACCTTTAAACTTCCGATTCCGTTACGGCACCGATCCGATTCCAAAATTTCACGCACGATATACAACTCCACATAGATTTATATAGATAAACTGCACACTTTCTTTATAGAGGCAAAAGAACATCATTACTAAAAGAGAACAATAGAATAAGATGCTTTTATCTTTCCTATTCTTTCTTCGTCGTTCTTATTCTGCTCTCTTACTAATGCCGTCCTTTTGCCGCCTTTTGCCTCTATAAAAGTCTATGACTAAATTTCTCTAGTTCCGATTCTCTGTTATGCCACTGTGCTTCGAACATGAATCACGCGAGTCACACAGCTGTCATAAAACGCATCACTAGCGCTAATTTTTATTAACGTGATATTAAGGCGGTATACATACATCGCGACATACATAATAATACGCTTTGTGACAATCATTCTTAATTCGCATAGTATATGCTCGGAATCCGACTAGCGCCATAGAGTGAAGCGCGGAATTGAAACTTGAGAAGTGCGCGCAATTTCGGACCATCGTGAAATTGCGCGCGCGTCAGGAAGGTTAGATTATCGCGCGCGCGTCGCGTCGGGACGTTTGCGTCGGGATGCAGATATAATCACGTCTCGCGAGTGTCTAAAGAACGTAATCAGTTGACTGCATTGTGAGTATTAAAAGAAAACAATTTGTCGATTGCCGTAGTAATTATTGCGATCGCTGTAATCATAATTATATAACGATATTACGATCATATAAGAATCACTCTTGTCTCATTACATCCGAATTAATCCGTTGATTTTAAATTATTGAGAATAAATATCGCTAGTCTGCAAGTAAGCGTAGTATCAAAAGTGCCGAGAAAAGTATCGATCGACTGTCCTATTATACGTAAATATAAAATATATCGCGTCGATAGTGCAAATGTGTGACTGTTCCGCCAATTAACTCCGTGGGATCTCATAATTCCTAGCTATTAAAGTAAGTATAACCTCAGCAAAAAGTTCAATTATCGAGAATAAATATCGCTAGCAAGTAAACATATAGAATCGAGAATGCCGATAAAAATGTCGGATAATATTATATTATATGCTGATGAAATATATCGCGTCGATACCGTGCTTCCAGCATTGTAGCAATTACCTTTTTTGAAGCAGAGAGAGAGAGAGAGAGAGAGAGAGAGAGAGAGAGAGAGAGAGAGAGAGAGAGAGAGAGAGAGATTCATCACTTTATTATTTATGAAATACAAATTATCTCTTTAGATATTATAGCAATGTTATGTATGTATAATTATTTCAAACGATTATACAAGAAATAAGGTGAGAGCGATTATTTCTTTGAACAGAGAGAGGGGGGGGGGGAGTAAAAGGGAGAGAGAGAGAAGAGGCGCGCGCGCGCGCGCGCGCGAGAGAGAGAGAGAGAGAGAGAGAGAGAGAGAGAGTGCGATCTAAAAATTTTGTTTCTAAAGATTAATACAATTAGAGATTATCAACTCACGTGATTGATTAATTTCCGTTTGTAAATATATGGATAGAGAATTACAATTACACAAGTTGTTGTTTCATTCCGAGTTTAATAATAATTATTTGCTTAATATTTGAATTCGCGAATATACATCTCTATTTAAACTCTTTGATTTAAAAATATATAATTAAACATTTTTCGATTTAAATATAATTCGCTCGCATTCATCTCGAATCGAAAGTAATACATTGAATAATTTAAGTAATGGAAAAAATCGTGATATATCATTTATATTTATATATATATATATATATATATATATATATGTATGTATAATAATATCTTTATTTCGCGCGATTTTTATGTACACCAAATATATCACATGTACCGAGTTTTATATGTTTCTGGATAATCTAACGCATTTTAATTAATAATTAACTCGACTCACATCGTATTATACAATATTAAAGTAAAATCACTGATATTGTTTTACATTTAGATATTGCGTTTAATTATTAAGTGCAGTCGTTATTAATTATACAATGTTAAGCGAATTATATAGTTTTCGAATTGTTCTTCCAAAGATATAATAAAGTGCGCGTTTGAATGCAATTAACGCGGCAGTGCCGTGCAAAGTGTCGCGCGATCATCGTATTCTATTGATTAGTGCGCACACGACCATAATTAACTATGTTTTAGCAGGTGAGTGTGAGTGCCATGAAGGAGCAACAAAGGACAAACAAGAGAGGAGGAGGAGGTCCAGGGAGGCATCGGGAAACGACGGAGCAACCGTGTGGTAAGTAATTTAGAATTTATTTAATTTACTTTTAAAAATTATCGCTCGCTTATCTTCGCGATAGTAATTTATTTTATATCATTGTATAACGTAATAAAATAATTCAGATTTTATTCTGAAGTATTCTTAAAATGTTTAATAAAATATTTACAATAATTATACATTATATATATATGTGTCAATATTATTTAAAATTTATAATTATACAGATTATTTATATAAAAATAAAATTATTTGGAATGTTTTTAAAAATTTAAATCACAAAAATTCTTGTTTGGAAGTTATGAATTTCTTTTATTAATTATCTATTTAAAGGACGCGCAAATAAAAAAAATTAATTGCGTGTAATAATTATTTTAGTGAAAAATTTAATTGTGGGCAATAATTATTTTTTTAAATATTAATTATTTTGAACATTACTTTATAATTTGGATTTATTTGTATTTTACAGATCAACGTGTGTTTACTACACCTCCGTTGCGCGCATACGTACTGGTGAGTACTAAAATATTTTTTATTTTGTTCTCAGAGGATTTATACTGATATGATATGCAACAGTAAAATATTTTGTATTATTTATTGTCATAACAATTATTCGATATATGAATTTGTTATCTATTTCTACAGTTATTATTACATAAAAAGAAAATAGAAAATTCAAGTTATAATAAGAATGTTGCATATAAATGTAAAATCCAATGAATTCGCTTTGAAATTTTCTATAAAAATTATTTTTGAAAAGTTAATTGATTGTACGCATAAATATGCGTATATGCTTGATATTGAGAACTATTGAAAAATGCTGGTTCTTATAAAAAAAAAAAAAAAAAAAAGAGCGTTACACGTTATACCTGAGAGAGGTATGCCTTTGCCGACACTCGCACGTATATAGGCATGACTCAACCTTCCACCTTCAAGTCGGGCGATCCGTTTTCCAGATAGCGGAGAACCATTTTTTCGAGTACAATTGCTTTTTAAAGAGATAACCGCGGAGAGAGCGCGAACGGGGACACGCGGCGCGACGGCATCTCTGTCTCCCTCCCCCTCTTTCCCCCTCGTCCCTCGGGCAGGTTCTTGTTACATCGTCGTGGCGATGTAAGAGCGAGAGAAGAAAAATGAAAAGAGTCTCTCGGAGAGTGAATGAAAGAAAGGATTGAGCAGTCCCCGGGGCTCGCGCAGTCTGGATATAACTAACAAAGGGTGTGTCGAGAAGGGCAACGATGGCCCCCACAATGCCGTTCTGATAAACGAGGCGACATTGTCCGTCCGCGTCTCTCTCTTTTCCCTCCTTCTAGTCTTCCTCTTTGCCATTCTTCACGCGCGAGAGGACGAGAGGTCCCTGTCAGTCACGCTACGACGGTTCCTCCGCTTTTTCACAAAGCGAAAATTGGGTCCGCAAGTAGGTCGTAGAATCCGAGAACCGTTGCTCGGTAAATGGAGAGTATCGTCTTGTATATAACGTGAATTATAGAATTATTCGGAAAGAAAATTTAAATAAAAATATAATAGTAGGCATTTAATTTTCTCATTAACCAATATTAACTTGACGAGAAACGACGGTTTGAAAACCTTCCGCAGAAACGCTTCTCGACGCTAATTTATACCTCTCTTCAATCGTTTTCGTCCGACCGGAAGCGTTCGCGTTTTTTCACTTCTACGAACGAGCGCATTCTTTTTCGAGGATTCGATCGCCTCTTTGATCGAGAGAGGCGCGCGTTAATAACCGAATCGCTTCATTTCGGTGGCGGCGTGTCACACACGAGGGAGAGACGATCGTTTCGAGCAGCGTCGAAATTGCGAGACGGCCAAGATGGTCGGTTACGGATTTAAGGCGAGAAAGCGAGGCTGCACGCACAGGCTGAATGCTCGGGACACGCCACAAGAGAGACGGCTCAAAGCTGCAATTTATGCTTAACTGCCCTGGCAGTTCGTTAACGAGGCCCCGCTACGATCTTTATAAGCGCGACGTTGTATCTACGATCGGCCAGCTCTCGAATTGGGTGGACACGTTCCCGCGGCTTTTCTCTCGTTTCTTTGCCTTCATATTTTCACCCGTTTAATATGACCACCGGCGCATAAATAAATCCCTAATTGGAACGAAGTCCTATTTGTTTCTCCTCTACGTGACGCGACCGCACCGGTTCTCTTGCCTTCGAAAATAAGAACCTAATTTCGGGAATTAGCGCGAGTTTCCTAATTCTCCCGTTTTCGCTCCAGATTCCGTAAATTTCAATGTCGAAATTCTCGATCAGAATCGTTAAATATTCAATTAATAGACGTTAAGATTGTGTGTTAGGTATAAAGAAAATAAGAGAATAAACGAGAAAAATTATCCAAAAATTATTATGAGAGAAAATATACATGAGAAAAACGTGTTTAAAAAAAATTAATAAATAATTCCCGATCAAAATCGTTAAATATTCAATTAATAGAAGTTAAGATTGTGTGTTAGGTATAAAGAAAATAACGAGAAAAATTATCCAAAATTATTATGAGAGAAAATATACATGAGAAAAACGCGTAAAATAAAAATTATTTGAGTATTTTCAAGGTACTAACAAAAAGTGCGATTAGTCTGAAGATTCGATAGAAGAACGGGAAAAAGATCCGATCGAAGTTTCGATAGATACTAAGGATCACCGTAAATATGTAAATGTACTGTAGAATCTTGTAGACCCTACACTTAGACGTTCTATTATTAGCTATATACCGGAGCTAAACGGGCCCTCCGGGCCATCCGGAGATTTTGAAATTCCGCGTCGAACGCGTAAAACACGAACGTCGCGGTCGATTAAAAATTAGCCGGCTGCGACTCAGGCGCGACGACTTTTTTCTTTCTACGATAAATCAGCCGCCGATGGTAATCGCGGCCATAAAATTCGGCGTTCATAAATTAAAACAAATATTTTCGATTTTCCTTGACAAGGGGCGAAAAATCGCGTTTCGTCGGAGAATCTATCGCGAACATCAGTGTGATTAATTCGCGCGTATTTCGACCGAAGAATCGAGACGAAAGTCGAAAATTATTAATTTCCTGAGGTACGATGACCTCGCGTGCCCGATGATGTTTCTTTCTCGATGTCGTGCGGGTCAATGCATTATTCATGCGCGAATCTCCTCGTCATTCTTTCGCGTGACACGGATATGGAAGTTTATGTCGTAAAATTGTCGGCAACTTTCGGCAAAGTATGCATCCGTGATTAGCGACATTATGATTCGCTTCCCCCCCCATTTAATCAGTCAGGTCGTTATCAATCAACGGGAATAACGTAACTGATAAAATTTAGTGCGACGTTCGTGTTAACTTCGATAAAACCACGAAAAAAAATAAAATAAACGTTATTTTGCGCAGACATCGATGCATCGATCGTTTTTAATGGCCGTTACATTTTCGAGCGCGCTGTACGCGTGTGTAAAAATAATTTTATCAAAATACAGAGACCCTCTCTCCGGGATACGCGTCGCTCGCTGACTGACAGCTTTTGGAGAGAGAGAGAGAGTATCGTCAAAGTTTTGGCTCCAACGTACCGTACGCGTTTGCTCGTAATCTCTATGGCTTGCAAGCCAAGCGGTAGACAAGGTGTTACCGCTTGTTTTTGCCACTGAGCATTGTCGTCGGAATTCTCGTAAAATAATTAAGAGAGCCCGGTAGAGCTACCGCGACGATGGTATTTTAAAGGGTCGTAAAAAGGACGTTAAAACCCGCGCTCTGTCTCACTTCTCTTCACGGGAAGACGTCCGCCATCTGGAGAATCGCGAGTTTCACAAGATGCGACCAGTATCCTTCCGGATCTTCACTGCTTTTCTGGAACGTAAGTCGTGAAAGACTGTGTGACGTCAGCAGAAAGGATTGCCACCGGAAATGGTGTACCAATTAGTACAATATGTCGATTAGCGAACGAAACGCTTCTTTTATCGCGTGATTTGAACAAAACAAAATTTAAAACTTCTATAAAGATCCCATGTATATAACTCTTTCGTACATTATAAATTAATAAAACAAATATATATGTTTTATTAATTTATAATGTACAAAAGAGTTATAATAAATATATATATATATATATATATATATATATATATATATATATATGTTATATTTCATAGAGAGAGAAAAAAAAGAAAGATCGTAAAGGCCGATTGATGCGTTTCGGTTATTGCGCTAAATATTCGATAACGAGAGTGGGGAGAAAGAAAGAGAGAGACAGATGATAGACCGAGAGCACTGCAATTAATTATGTATACGCGATTAAAAGGAAGGCTCGCGCGCTTTCGTGTCCATAAAGGAGCCGGACGGATGAGAGAGAAGGGAAGAGAGGTATTAGGTGTTGCGTTTATGCATCGCACATTCGTGGATGCACTAATTATCTCGAGAATCATATTGCGTTACCACTTGCGCATTAAATATAAGTGGGATCAAAGAAGCTGAGGATCGCGCAAATGTATCTCGTAAACACCATTAACATACGGAATCTCCGTCGAGCGCATGTTTATCTACTGACCTAACCGGTCTTACATAAATGCTCCATTACTGGCCGATTATAATTGACAGTTCAGTGCGGAATATAACTGCGTCCCATTGAGACAAATATAAATCGCGACAATGATGTCATAAAAAAAAAAAAAAAAAATACGCATCGCGCTTTCGTAAAATGCACGTAACGCAAACTGAGAGCGTCGCTCGAGATTATACGGAATAACAAATATTAGCATGATTAGCCGTGTTATATTGTTTACAAATTCGTGAGAGCGAGGCAAGCTCGTTGCGAGCTCGTTCATTCGGTTTATACGATATAATACAGATATTACCTCGCGTTATCAAGCCGGTTTACATAACTTGATAGGAAAGCATCTAGAAGAGGGTAGTAAAACGCGTCGCGTATTTTAATGAGATCCACGGAGGATCGGGCGCGAGAGTGGCTTAACGATTGCATAATAACGACGAATAAAATTCGCATTCTATCGGCCGACGTTGCGTAAGAAGTTTTAGAATGTCCCAGAAATAGGAGATCGTTACCTTGTATTAGGATATACTCGCGTGGTGTTCGCCGCGAAGGCGAGTCGTAAAGTGGGCTGGGCAGATCGTACAGTCTTTGAACGGAGTTGGAACGAGTTTGGTGACATCGAAGGGGCCTTGTCACAGGCCCACCTTGCCGCTTTCTGAGTTCGGCGGCCCGAGAGTATCGGCTTTTCGAGAGAGACACGGCCTAGAGAAAGTGCGCGCGTATAGTATACCTACATACGTAGCCTCTCTAAGCGCCTACTTCTTCTCTCTCATCGACTGGAAAAAAAAAAAAAAAAAATCCCAGGCCTTCGTCCCGAATGGAGCTACCTTGCGACGTGTGCTCTCTGCCTTCGGAATGTCTCTTGCCTACCTCGTTGCGCGAGTAGCAACTTTCGAAAGGAGAACGCCTAATAACTTTGACGTTAACGAAGTAAAAGACAACCGGCGCGCGATCTTGCCGTGTATCCGACGTATTTTATCGTCGATCGATAGCCAGTTGTTGACTAAATTTGTAAGTGGAACGACAGAGCTCGCATGTATGCTATCGATATATATTGCCGGCCATTAATTTTATAGAGATTCACAGAGAATAAAATTTTGGATACAAAATAAAATATCGACATCAGAGCTGATATTTCATGTAGAATATAAATTTTCTCTTTTTTTTTTTATAACTATAAATAACAGTTTTTGTACTATAAATAACAAGGTTTTTGCATAAAGAGATTGTGTAAAGAATTGTTAGAAACTTTTCAATTTTTCGTAAATGTCTAGAAATTAATAATCAACGGCTCTTTGTATTCTCTCGGTGTATTTTTCGAACTTTCGATCGAATAAATGTGTGACCGGTTTCGAGTTCTCCGAGAACACATCATCGCGTCCTACGGTTTCCATAATGAGCGAGATATAGTATTGCATTGTACTTGTTTGCGCACGCTTCGCGATCTATCTTCTGCGTTTTCGGGCCCCGTAAACGGTACCTCATGGTATTATATCGCAGAAATAAGTGTCCGCGTACACGAGGCGAGGACGGTGGTATCCCGAGAAGTAGATCTTCGATCTGGTCCTCGCTTACGTACAATATACCGAACGTAACTCCTGCTGCACGTCCTTCCTTAGGACTTCGTCCGCGAAGGTCTCTTAAGGTTTCGCCCTTATCTCACATCGGGCATTGTCGCTCGCGCCGGCTGACAGCGTCGTATAGGACTACCGGGGGAAGGTATAAAGGTATACAAGAAGCGAGAGAGAATCGCGCGCTGTGTGTATATGTGTGTGTGCGAGAGAAGATCCGCCTGGAGAGATCGAGAGATCCGAAGTAGGAAACGACGACGACGACGACGAGGATGACGATGAGAGGACATCGTCGAGCGAAGGACGAGATCGGACGTCTCTCGAGCACGAACAGCGCATGCGTGCTCGAGATTGATCCTCGATCGTCCTCGCGATCGAGGACCAAGACCGGCGTCCGTCACTTGTCCTCTCACGGACAAGTTGCATCCGGCAGATTCTACAATTACTCGAGCGCCTTTTGCGAACTTACTCCGCGCGCTTTTACTCCCGCGATTCCGTATTTCCGTCGATATTGCAACGAGACGAGAGCGATTCTCAGTATATACATTTCGTGTTAGATTTAGAAAAAAAAGATGACGTAAAAAGTTATTTTGCGCTCGGCGTAATTTATTTTTTTTTTTTTCTCTCTCTATCATCTAGCTGTGCGAGAGACGGAATATCGAAAGCGAGTCTTTAGTGCATTAAAGGACAAGGCTTCTTCTTTTAAACGTCAAAATAACCGGTTCGGCTGTTAGTGTTAAAATACAACTGACATTACGGCCCGTGCCGGCTGCTCGTTTATGACAAAGTCGCGACGACGAGTCGCAGCTGCGCGATAAATAATTTATTCCCGATTTCGGTGAACATGCTCTCCCAGTTGTAAATAACGCCGGTAACCTCGAGGCGCTTACAGGCCTCGCGAGAATAGGCTCGCTTTTTTTTTTAACCTTTGCGCGAGCGCGTTGAAAGGATGACTGTGAGTCTGTCGAAAGCAGGGTCTTGCGGAGGACTTTCGGATGATTTCCGGTTTGTCCGTCGTCGCGTAAATTCTCGCGCTAAGTGAACATCGGTTCGCACGCGGACGTTGCCATTCGCGATATGATCGCGTAGTCCATAACCCCGAAGAGATCGGCAGCCTCTCGAAAACGTTGCGAAAGACTGTCCAATATTGAATAAACATACTATCCCGGCTATCCCACAAAGCGAAAATGTCTTGCGAACTTGTCGAAAATGTCGCGATGCTAATACACACGAGGATAATACCAAGAATACATGCTTGAGTGGATCTTGAATGGAACGCGCGATCGTTCATATCTGAATAATTAACATTTGATACATGTAGCAAATCAATAATTTATCTCCAATAATTTCGTATCTTGTTATAAACAAAATAATTAATTTTGAAATTAGTACCAAAAATTCTCCCAGGGCTTATTATTTTTAATCCTTAGATTTGATCATGGATATTTGACGTTGTGGATAAAAAGTGAGTTTTTGTATATCTTATAATGGAGAGTGGATTTTCCTTTCGAATCGCAGCATCGTTCGGAGCATTAGAGATGCGCCGACGAACGTCGCAAAGATTTACAGCAAATCGATCTTCACGACTATCGGAGGAGCTCATCCAATCTCGAAGATCGATTCGCGCATAGGGAAACGAATTTGTCAAAGTGCAAGAGAGAGAGAGAGAGAGAGGGGGGGGGGAGAAGGGAGAGAATCGCAACGAAGAGACGGCTGAATTTCTCAAAGTCGTCGGGGACCGATCGTCGCGGACTTATTTTGACAATCGCGCATACGTATACACATAGATGTCCGTACATACATGTATAATACCATATCAGCAACGCATCTCTCTCTCTCTCTCTCTCTCTCTCTCTCTCGGCTCCTTTAAAACGAACGCCTCGACCAATATCTTCCTCGTTTTCTCGGACGACGCGCGCGTCTGAGTTTCGATCGTATCGTTACCGAAGGGAAGGTACCTCTCCGCGACGTCGCGAAAGCTGGTTCGTTTTGGTTTCCCGGGATCGTATATTGCGAATTTAGTGAGAAGCCGGGACCGTCGGAACGATCGGTTCGATCCCGCGGCTGGATCCTCTCCTCGCCGATGTTTCCCATCCCGTTCCATCGCGCGCGCTGACCTTTCCCCCCTTTTTTTTCTTTATATCGACGTACGTATTCCGTGCCGTTTGTTTTTATCGGCACAAATGGGACTTTATGACGTCCCGTCACACACACACACACACACACACACACACACACATACCGTCTCCGCGAGCTCTCTCCTCTCGTCCTACGACTCGTCCTCTGTCTACCCTTCGTTCTCCGATTTTTGCCCCCCTCCCCCCCCCCCTCCTCCGTTCGGATTTTATATCGGGAAGAGAATGCTCTCGAACCACTCAATCTCCCTCTCTTTGCCCCCGCGAGGACTTTTTCGACCGCGAAACTACTTGCCTGGATCCTAACTTCTACTGATTTCCGCAGATACAAATTCCCTCTGGAAACGCGTGTTTCTCTCGTGTTTTGAGTTTGTTCCTTCGTTCGTCTCTAGATTCGAGAGAGCTGAATTTCTCGAAGACTCGAGTCCGAGTCCTCTTTCGACGGAAAAATCGCAGAATCAAGACTGGCGGTTACGATCGCGTTATCCGCTTGAATTTTTTGTGATGCACGTTGATAAGCTTCTTCGATTTTATCATCCTATAATTATATAATACACATGCACACATTCGTATATTTATGTTCAAAAAAGTATTTCTATTAGAAAATCAAGGAAATTCTTTTCTAAAGATATCTTTTTATATATAGAGGCTCGTTAAACCGCGCTTTTCTTCGGGGTTAAAAGTTCACTCTTCACATTCGTACGCTATCGTATCGCAAATTTTCGGACATAGAAATTCGACGCACGTCGTTTCGATCGAAGATAATTGAATCAATCGCGATGATGATCCGATTTTTCTATCGGATGGCAGACAGTAGACGTTCACGAGGCATATCGTTCATTAAATTTCGCGACTTCGACGTCACGTATCGATTTCGATAATCGCGAAATACATATTAGCAAGCGGTAACCTCGATGCCTGACAATTCTGATTTATGTTTTTTGGCGTGGTCTATTGAACAAGCATACTTTTTACAATAATTAGTCGATTGATATTCCACGACAATCTCAAGCGTATAGACTTGTCATGATTATTGAAACTGAGATAAAACAAAATTTCGATTTTTAAGACTTTATAAAATATGTACTACTTTTTATACTATCAAAAAAAATAATAGAATTACCCCAGAGCAGAATTAATAAATCTTGTTTGGAACTTATTGTCATAATATGTGTCATATTTAGTATTTAATTAAAGGCTGTGTTTAGTTATTCATCAAAACGCTGGTTTAATAAATACATTTTTTGTTTATTAAGTCTTCGATATTTTTAAAAAACACAATAGCATCACAATTGTTTTAATACGGCTGATAAATATTTATTCTAGAAATATGTGCATCAGAACTAGCTGTTAATGGTATAACCTAGTAATTATTATTGCTACCGTTGAGAAAAACGCGAGCATAGATCGTATCATATAATCGTCTCGCCATCGAAATCAACTTGAGAAACGGTTTGAATTATAACGTTCCCGGTAAAAATAAGAACGTGCAATTACGGGCAATTACGGACGCGTCAAAACAACGACGGCGTTAATTTCTGGTCTCTCTATTCTCAGAAAATGTAAAATCACTTATCCATAATCCATTCGATTTTTTGCGACGCGTTTATCAGAATTTAATATTCCGTCTGTAACCTGTCATGTGGCCTTAATCGCGAAAAATTTAACTAGATATAGCGCTCTTGACATTTACTATTTTATTGTAGGACATATGTATATGCGCGTTCCTGTTTCTCTCACCTATCAACGAGCATGTAATATTATGCGATGCTATTTGTTCGCGCAGCGACACTATTATTATAAAAAAAAAAACACACACACAGACACGATCGATCGATTATCTTTCATAAAATAAATTCAGCGTGTAATTAACTTACGTCGCGTAGAGGAAAATATGTACGACACAAAAAATGTGAAAAAATAAGCGAATCATATTTTTTTTCGCGAAATGAAATAACGCGATAATTTCTCAATCGACTCGATATTTAAAAGTGCGACGACTATAAGATGATTCTCAAATAAATGCGCGGAAAGCGTTTTTTCACGAATTTCAAGTCGAGTCCTTTCTTAGAGAAAATTCAGTCGATCGTCGTCCTTGTCCTTTTCGCGACTATTTCTCGCGTCCAGTCGCTATTCGGGATTTTCTAGTCCCGTCACGCAAGAACGTGCGCTCAGGATTTTCCTTTTTTTTCAAGCGGACATTCGCGCGCGAATACGCGTCTGATCGGTAACGGAGAACGCCTGGGAATTTTCCGCGGATTCCGACCGCACCTACGTGAGAGAGAACGCGAGAATTATTTTTTTTTCTCGATATATCGCGACGCGGAAAACGTGACGACGGTGACATCGATCAGCGATCGTCATTATCAGCCTCCGCGCGTCGTCGCCGATTCCGCGCACTCGTGATAATCAAATGCCCGCTGGGATGACCTATCGAGATCCAACGTTACGATTTACGAATCGCTGCGGGCTGAAGTAAGGTGGAATTATCACGATGTCCCTTGATAGATGCGATTGTCGTTAGACGTTGCTAGAGAGAACCGGTATTCGACAGCGAGTAGCGATCGGCACGAATGCACAACGTGTTCGTTCAAACAGAGTTTCATTGTCATTGCTATATCTCTTTACATAATCTCATCTTTGATAATTAATTTTAATTTCTACGATAAGTCTACACAAATTTTTTTATTTAATTCTTATAAGAGTTATAAAGAATGCAACTTTTAATATTTATAGAAAACGACAGTTATCCCCTTCGATCGAGAATCTCTTGAATGTTATCATTACTTCTTAGAGCGCAGTTATTTCTGTTCATGAATGAATTTCACACGCTTATGAAAAGCAGGTGACTGAGATTTTTCGAGCGTTCATCGGACGGACTTTCAACTGATCGCGCGCGTTGCCGTTCGTGTCCTTCGCTGCTTATAATACCGGTCGCCTCGATTGCGTAAGCGATCGATCGGCTATAGCAAACGGGTATAGTAGGCAGTATCGTTGATATACTCGGTTGTACTTGCGGCTTATACTGGAATCAAAACGATTATAAACGATTCAGGTTACGCCGCGAGCGGATTTCAGATCCGCGAGAATCGGTAAAAATTCCGTATAGGAACGACTTCTCGTTGCGCGACGAGGGTTGGCGGGAGGAGGTGGTCAGGAATCACGTCGCCGGGACGAAATGGCACTCGGGTGGATCTGCTCCCGCGGATAATCGATAACAGTGATTAACGGGGCAACGACGGGAACGGCGAACCAACTAGAATACTAAAAGTACGCGCGCGGAGGAGGCTGATTGGATCGAGGAGAACAGTAAAAGGGACGCTGTAAGCGCAAACGATGTAAACCGTGAATCGAAATTATATTAATTACTGCTATATATCGATTTTTTCAATCCATAACTAACATATTAATTAGATATGAAAAATATGAGTTGATATGAAAAAGCTTCCTAAAGTTATTTTAATAATAGTACACACACACACACACACAAAACAAATTTTGTAAGAAAATAATAAATAAATATAATATTAGGATTTTTAAATTATTATTTTATAAATCATATATTTACATAAAATTTATATAGAATTTTTAATTATATAGAATTATTTAATATTTTAATTAGATATAATTATATATGTTTTCCTACGCGAAAAGTCAGGAAAACTCGTGTACGTATCCTGTGCGATCCGCAAAGAAAATCCAGTCGTAATGATTCGATCGATCGCACGATCAGCTGGCGATCGAACATCCACGATAATCGCCATAGCGACGAATCTGCCGCAAAGTGTGCGGCGATTAGTTTTCGCAGCACGATCTGACCTAAAATCGAGCGCTGCTCGGTTAGACTCTGCCTCTCTCGCTGTCCCTGATCGACTTGGTCGCCGTTTTCTTTTACCTCTTTGATCTACCTCCTTCACACTGTCTCTCTCTCTCTTCTCCCCGAGCCCTGTTTCTACGCGCTCGCGATCTTAGTAGTGCCCGGTTTCTTCGGGGCGCTGGGAAAAACGTTGATTTCACTCGGCTGGAATGGTGACACGATGTACACGCACGATTCCTTCTCGTCTCCCTGTCGCGATACATTGTACAATCGTGGCTTTAACACAGCACTCTTTGCGGCCGCGCTCAGAACATCGGGAATCTACCTAGTGTTCTCCGGCGAAGAACTTTGTAGCTGCGCAAGATAATGACATTTCCTATAATTAATCCCCCCCGTTTCTCGTGTCTCTAATTTTTATATTCCCTGTCCTTTAATTCTGGATATGTCACTTCTGCCGAAGCAGACGCTGATCCATAAAGTCGATCTGAACGCGTGTAGAATAAAATAAGTACACCTATCTAATGTCCTGCGGATTAATTCAGCAAAGTATCTCGAAGTTTCTAATTTCAAAATGTGACAAGTCTCTAACAAATTACAATCTTCGTAATTTGCAAGGAGATTCCTCCCCCGTCCGCTTATATTTTAGGCCGCTTTCCGATCCGCCGAGGACAAATAAATTCTCAGTTATATCGCTCTCGATAATTTATTAAAACGACTGGTAGTCACGAACGCGTATTCACGCGCAACCTTCGTTTGCACGTTATAAATATACTTCCGGGGACATTGCCTTAAGTATCATCGACGCGGCACGTTTTGCAATTTATTGTGTTGAACATAGCGCGCGTGTGTTCGGCAAATGTCAGCTGCCTCATCCGCGTATGCAGCATTCCGGTGCAACATTGAGAGCATCTAAACGGATGCATCGCGAGAAAGCGGTTTCCCGCCCACGCCTCTTCATAACTATCTCGTAGTCCATTGGCCATAGTGAGCTCACGCTTGCATTTTCGTAAATAAAAAGAGATATTAGAGTCTCATATTTTTTTGTCACAAACAATTGAAATTTTAGGTCTGCCTCAAAATATTTTCAATTTATAAAAATCTATTCTTGCACAACTCGAGTGTTAACAAATAATATTTTATTAAGTTAATGTGGGGAATGATAGAGAGTTTTATTAAATTTAATAATTTTATAATTATATATATATATATATATATAATATCAAATATATAAAAAATATAAAGTTTCTCTTCAAATTATTTTTAATATTCATATATTTTTCCCTTAATTAAATTATTATTATAAATTATTATTAAATAATAATAAATTTTTAATTATTAATTTTATTAAATTTAATATAATTTACGTTTTTATTTTTAATAATTTTGTTCGAGCAGTATTTCTTGCTTTTGTTCGTAACAAATTCTCTAGCAAAAATGTTAAATTCTGAAAATGCGAGAGGCATCGTAGTATATTTATTTCCTTAATTAAACACTAACATACGAAAGTTATTATTGTCCATGATAGTTGATTTTATATTCTCTCTCATCATATATCCCTCAATTGCACACGGTATCTCCTAAAGAGCGAGCCGAGAATCGTCGGATACAAATCACTGAGATTTTACTAGTTTCGCGATTCACGCGCGAGGGAGAGCAAAGAGAGATGGAAGCGGACGGGAGTAAAGCCGGGAGCTAAGCGTGGCGGAAGAAATAAAGAAATATCGAGGCACGGTCGGTACCAACGCGGCGGCGGCATCGCCAGATACCTACGCGGCTGTGTAAGTGAAAAGGGTTGGTCTTGTCGAGGCACGAGAATGCGGTTATGATAATGCACCGGCCACCGTGCTACGCGAAGAAACTCCGAAGGTGGACGATGCTGCTGCAGCCAGCAGCAACAGCGGCAACCGCGGTGGGAGAGAGAGAGAGAGACTTTGCTTCTCTCGCGAGATGCATCTTCTCTCTCTCTCCTCTCCTCCTCCCGACAACGCCCTTACTCCGTAACGTAACCTGAAGCGCGAACCCCATGCAACATTTATCAATGCCGATAACCGATTTTGGCAAAAGGGGGGCACGCCGTGCCCCCTTTTCGCTTTCTTTCCTCGCGATCTCACCGTCTTCGTGCGAAACCCGCAGATGCCATCGTGGCCACGCACGGTGGAAACTTGCACGAATCTCCCATTGTTCTCCGGTACGTACGGTCGACTCGGATTTTATTGTCGCGAGACTCTTTCGCCGCGCATGTCGGGAATTTAGCGAGCAATTGTCCGCGCTATTTTATGACCATCGCCAGCTCCTCTAACCGTACGTTATTCTCTCTAGTCGAGTTTCGGACGAGATATGAGTATGATAAAATCATTCGCTGAAATCAAATAAAGCAAGGTTTTTTCCCTGATATAAAATTGTCAATCATCATTATCATCAACGATATGAAAATTAGAATTAAAGGCGTGATTAAAGGCAAAACCGTTCGTACGTGCCGCTATTTGAACGCGGATACGTTTTCCATCATATATTACCGATAAAAGAGGGAAAATATCTTTTCGATATCTTGGACGATGTGACGTTACGGAAACTTTTTGAGCGCGGCTCGATAACGACGACCCAAAATTCCGCTCACATCAAATAGCGCTCTCTCGCACGACGACAAGTAGCGCACATTCGGTTTCGCGCGCGCGAAGAGAGAGAGAGAGAGAGAGAGAGAGAGAGAGAGAGAGAGAGAGAGAGAGAGAGAAACCGCTTTCGGTGGGGGTGCGACCTAAACGGATAAATTGTTTCCAGTCCATTAACCATTAACCGTATCGGGGATTCGGATTCGAGGTTTTCTCCGAGGTACCGTGAGCCGATTCGCCGCGAGGAAAAACGAATCAAAGGGCGTTAATATATATAAGGCATGTCGAAGGTGAAAAAAAGAGAGAAAGAAAGCAAGATTCTCTTCCGTCAAAAGATAAGGAAGAGAGATAGCAGTGGAGTATAAGAGAAAAGAGAGAGAGAGAGAGCAAACGAGTGGATATCACCGGTCCACCCGATAGCAGCTACCACCATCGGCTCTGCCCAGCCACTCGGGGTGGCGGTGCTGAGAAGGTAGGGGTGGTTTTTAAATAATTCCACTATTTCCATGCATATTGCAGGAAACAATTACAACTGTAATTGCTAATAGAAGATTCCAGACGAGGCCAGGTTTATCTCGGGGTTCAAATCCGCTCCTTACCCGCCCATTTTGCTACCCATCTTATACCCCCTCCCCCTCCCCCTCCTCCATCCCGCTTGCTTGTCCCTTTACTCGGTGTAGTTCTTCTTATACTTGCAATCTTCTCAAACGTCCGATTCACCACGACCGATAGCACCGCGCGTTTCTCTCTCTCTCTCTCTCTCTCTCTCTCTCTTTCTTTCTTTCTTTCTTTCTTTCTCCATCGAAATTGTGTTACGACGCTCGTGTAACTAGGTGGACGGTTTTGCGATTGTTGGACACACACCGTCTCTCCAGTCACCGATTGTTCGCAAATGTATGTTATTGCGGCGCAAACTGTTGTCCATTACGAGCGATCGTTTGTAATGTCGTATATTCGCGACCGGCGTTTACAACCTACTACTTTAGCGTACTCGGGCTACGATTTCGTTTGCGTTCGCTAAAATTTCGCCTGCAGAGCTCCTGTAATCGTCCAGAGAGACCGAACTGCGGTAAACGTTAAGCGTCGCACTCTCTCTCTCTCTCTCTCTCTCTCTGTCTCTCTTACTCTCCTCGCTTTAGCAGCAATCTACACTATTGCGAAATCGAAGCTCATTGAAACTGATGTAATCTCGATGAGTATGATTTTCGATGCTGCAGACAATCCGAAAATCTACAGCAAGAAAAAGAAATTGAACTAAAGAAAATCATATGGGTTTCACAGATGTTTCGTTAAAAGAGATAGACAGGAAGTGGCGTATCGGTTGAAGCAAAAAAAAAAAAAAAAAAATACGAAAGAAAGGGCGGATGGGCTGGCCATAGGAGATAGGTAGGTGGAAAGAAAAGGGCGCAGGGGGGAGGGAGGGAAAGAGACAGACGTAGAGAGCGAGGAGGAATGGAAGGAAAAAAAAATCAAGCAAATTGGTATGCAGCACACAACAACCGGCGGGTGGAAGTGAAGGGGGAGTGAAGTTAGGCCAGCTAGGGGTTCCTACGTCTGGAGAGAGGGTGGGATCAATACTCTCTCTTTCTCTCGTCTTCTTTTACACGTACGTCGGCACGCACACGCGAGCGCGTGTACATGCACGCGCTCTTCCATCGCCGTTGTCCTCCTGCTTTTCTTATTTTTCTTCCTTCCTTCCTTCCTTTCTCCTTCATCGGTCGTCTCCAGACGCAGCAGCCTGTGGCAAATCCCGAAACACCCGTTTCGAAACAGAGAACGAGAGACATGAAAGAAAGGAGAGAGAGAGAGAGAGAGAGAGAGAGAGAGAGAGAGAGAGAGAGAGAGAGAGAGAGAGAGAGAGAAGGCGAATTTGTTGCCGACGCGACGTGCCGATGGATCGCTAGAGTTGGGATTCTCCCCGGTCGCGGAGTTACTGAACTGTGGTATCAGGATAATTATATTCGATCGGAAGGATGCGAGGTACAATAACCCGGTATCCTGTTATTTATACCATTATATGTGCGCGGAGGCGAAATTGTTTCGGGCGATGCGCGGTTCCTGGATTTCGCAGGAACACGATCATTTGCCGCAAAAGTATCGCTCACGCGACCATTATTACGGCGTAACACAATAACAAATTATGTGATTGAATAATTTAATGGTAATGCGATAATACATCTGTAATGTAAATTGAAATTTTTCAATTTAACCCTTCTGTCAATGAACGGGTACCCGGGTACCCGAAGCAGTTTTAAATATAAAAAAAAAATGTGTGTCTATATAAAATGCGTTGCTATAAAGAAATTGTTGCGGTGCAATGTGTCGAAAATACGCAGTTGGTATCCGAGTACCTATACATTGACAGAAGGGAAGATGAAAAATTATGCATTGACAGAAGGGTTAAAACAATTTAACTTTATTTCCCGAAAAAATGTATATTTTCGCGGATATTTTGGATTTTGAAAATAGCTGTGAGAGAATATATACAAGAAATATACAAGATAAATAGATATATCGAAAAATTTTACTTTTGCGAGCGTAACGCACGCTCTTCTCGTTTATGAAAATAGCGAGACGACGAAGGGGGGAGAGGAGGAGGGGGGCGGCGGCGGCAAATTAACGCGACCGGGTACGGAAAAAGCGGGGAATCGAGGCTGCGACTACACTCTTCCGCGCGGAATTTCGCGAGAAAATTTCGACGCGTCCGTGCTAATATAATTACGATATTCCGCTAGGGCGGGTATATATACGGTGGGATTAACAAGGCGTATCCTTGTGAAACACACAGGGCGCACACAGACGACGAAACTACCCTAATTCGAGAGCGGATTGCCATCTCGCTCAGTCTCGTTTTTCCTTCCATGTCCGAAAGGATAGAAAATTCATGGAGCTGACCTAAGTCATTTTGTTAATGACTTAGGTCACTCTTCTCCTTTATAATTAAGCTCTTTGGCAGCGCAAGCTCCTGCTTTGGCCTCAGCTTTGACGTTGCAGATACAAGCACTTGGTCGATGAAATTGCTTTGTATGCGTGAAAAGAATTGTCAAGTGTTTGAAATAGTCGATTTACCCGAGACGTGTTTTACAAACAAACGAATGGCTCAAACTGTTCGCTATTAATCGCGAACCCGCGTGATTTTTCTTAAGAATGCGAATTTCTGATAACGCGGTTGAATAAGCGAAATGGATAAGGAAAGGTAGACGAAACCCACAGGAACGAATGGGCGGATGGTCACGTCTTGGGTTAATGCCGCATGCAGCAAAGTCACTAGGTTTATTAAACCATGGAAGAGGAAGAACGGAAAGAGAAGTTGATGACTAACTTGAAGTCGCGTGTCGAATTAATGCGTTAAAGCGATAACACTTTTTTGCGGATAATTTGTTCTAATGGCGATTAACTGCGCAAAATTTGATTAATCTGCAAAGTTCTCCTGAGAAGTCCAAAATTCACATCATCATCATTTACTTAGCATTCAATGTTTATGTAATTCTGAGTTTTTATTTCTAGAATAATATATATATATTTTTTATGCCCGCTAATCAGTGACCTATTTATCATGATTTATTTATCCGAAAAATTAATAGAACACGTCAGTATAAAGTGTTTCCTGGTACAATCGTGTCACGCTACTTTCGTTAAGAAATTCATGTAAACGATATTAAATTATTCTGGCTATATTTGATAACGTTAACTTTAAGATCAGTTTCCTGCGTGGGAGACGGTGGCACTTTATCTTATTTTTAGAAATATAGCAATCGTAACATTTTGCATGCGATCTAGTTATTCGCGATTAGTACAAATCTACAACGATTATCTTAGTTTATAATAATTATCTCGATTCAAAACATGCGAGTTAAAGTTCCGTCAAACTGTTCATTCACTTTAATATTTTCTCCATCATTTCGGTCTACTATTTTAATACTTTTTCTTCTCAAAATCTTATAAATTTAACACGATAAAAATACTTTAATTTATTAATAGTAGAAAAAACAAAGCAATTCTCATTTATGACATACTCTATAAATATTGCTATAAAAATGATCATAAAATATGAATTAAAACAAAACGAAAATAAATATAATAAATTAATAATTAAACAAAATTTAGAGAAACAGACGTTTTAACCTGATCTTTTTCAAGATTTTTTTATAAAACCCGAAATAATTTAACTTTATGAAATAAATATATTTTTCTAGGCTACAATCTTTCTCTCTTATCTAAATAAAACTGATCTTAACGAGTTTAATCTCCGCAAACTTATTCATGAAGATTTAAAATACTAAACAACTTGCAAATGGTCGAGTACAAGGAAATAAATGTAACGAAATATATATGATCCTTGTAAAATTCCACTTTAGGCATGATTAACATAACGAAGAATCATTGGTTCTCGGGTTAGCGGTTTCCTGCCAAATGACCCCGACAACGGAAGTCGACTCATGGAAAAATCGGCGGCATAGAATAATTTACGCGCGGACGAACAATGCACGCGAAGTCTTTGATGGCATTGCGCGGTTAAAAGTTCATGGCTGTCGTCTGGGTTAAGGGTTAGAATTTCCGATGCTATTTATTTGATGCCACGGTTGATGATTTAACCTGACCTTATTCCGGACTACTTAAATCAAAGAATTGCTTATCGTCGTGCTGATAAGCGTTTCCTCCGAAGAAAAAGAAAAAGAAATTGCGAAATCTCTAGTCACATAAGATCCCCAGAAAATATCTGTCACGTTTTAAAAATATAGTTTGATCAATATAAATAACGAAATATAATTAATGTAATTACTTTATCGCATAATGCTATAAGTAAGAAAGTCTGGAGATTTTATTGCACTTTATAAATTTATATATATATATAAATATATGTATATATATTTTTTGTAAAGAGAGAATACAATTTTTAATAGATCATGTTTTAAATTGTTATCCTTTGCCGTGACAAACGAATTTGCCTAACGATCGCGCGGAATGATTCTTGTGTCGGCATTGATTTTATCCGACCAAAACATCTGTGAGTTTAGTGACAGGTACTACCGCGACAGTTGGTAACCGCCCATGGCGAATAGAAGGTAGGCGGTGAGGACTGAAAAGGACGAGGAAAGTCAGTGGTTATGGTCAAATTGTGTAATAAATAAAAATAATTGCCGCTACGTGTTTGCACAATGCAGCCGGTCGCTTAGGCTGCCACATCGTTACAAAAAGACGGCTAAAAGTATAGACCATAGCCACGGCTGCAGTTACGTTCACGCGTTGGAGGGAAGCTGCGATTTTTTCTATGGGGAGATTAAACGATCTGGCTTCTATGCTGAATTGTTCGAGAAAGAGTTTCGTGTTGAAAGGAAAAAAAAAAAAAAAAAAATACTATCGAAATGTGTGATCCAGAAATTGAAAAATTCTTCGAAAAGTAACATCGTATAGATGTCTAATATTAATGCAACATAAAAAAATATAATATAATACATTATTTAATTTCATGTCGCAAATTTTTTTTCGATATAAATTGCCAGGCGAAAAGTTCATAACGCGGAATATTTTTCATGCAAATGACGCTCGACGTGAAACCGTTTCATTGCAATATACACTCTTGGTCGGTGACCGTTCCTTTTTGGGGGGATTAATTAAAGAACCTTGCGGCGCGTTCCTGGAAGAAGGACGACTACGACGGTCGCCGCCGGCCGCATCACAGGATCGCATGTTTCGGTCTTTAAATTCTTCGTGGTCTACATCACGGTCGTAAGAAAGCGTCAATTTGGCGTCGGATGCACGAAAGTCCGACGATGTCGTTACGAAAATACTGGAGCAGTTTTCCCGAAAGCTCGCTGGAAACTCGGTCAGAAAGAAGGAGAGAGAGAGAGAGAGGGAGGGAAGGAGGGAGAATATCGGTCACAAAGGGACCGCGAATATGAATTCTTATTTCACCGATGAGGTAAAATATTAGAGGCATTCGCGCATCCGGAGTGGGTCCATAAATAAGATTTCATTGTGTAATACGTAATATCGCGTGCGCCCTATCCATTGTGTATTTTTATCTTCATTCATTTTGCATAATTTCGCTTATGGGCCCGCGCTTTCGGTTTTAAATTGCCGAGCCGCGGAGTTTCTCGTCGCGTACAAAAAAAAAAAAAAAAATTGATCGATAGCACCAATGTTATGTTTTCTTCGCGTGTAGTTTGAACCTCGAGCTTGTAGCTCGAAACGGTGCGAAAAATCCTTACTTTTATTTTTTTCCACGTCCCGAATCCCATGATGCTCTATACTTTCCAAAATACTCGATAAATGAATCTTTATTCGAAGATCATAAGCTACGAAAGAGTGCAAAAACTACGCTGGCATTACGTTGAATGCTACGACGCATTTCCCCCCCCCCCTCCTCTCGATCGCATAAAAAATATATGAAAAAAATACGCGCAGTTGTATATGAGATTCCCTCGGGGAACGCCGGTTAAACGAGGGAATTAAGGCGGCTGAAGGGCGCTTGTGGTTTTTCATCGTTCTCCATTTTTTATTCCAAGTATACGAGCACGCGAGCCCCGGGGACTCTCGGACGAAGGTGATGCCGCGTTCTTAACTAGGTGATCTAGGACATTGAAATACAACGATTGTACGCGGGAATAATCTTGCGAAAAGGCGCATAAATCGTACAAAGCTAGCAAAACATAAACTAATACATAATCATAAAAAAATTTTGACTCTCTGTCGTATATTCATCTAACTAAACTCGGAGAAAAATCTACACAGATTTTAGTAAAAATTTTTGTCGTTTCGAAATATATCATTGTTCTCGAAACATATTACTTGTCTAAAAGTCGCTATTCCACGTCTCGAGACTGTATCGAACGGAATAAGTAATCCGATCGGAGAGCGCGCGCGGCGAGCGGATCTTTTTGACTATTTACTCGAACGAGAATCGAACTCTTATCGTTACGAGATACCCTTGCGCGAGATTGCGCGATTTCCTCGGGGAAGAGTTCAGCGCGCGAGGGATCGATTCGACGCAGAGAAAACCCTCGGTTCTAATGTTTATCATTTATCATGGCGCGCCCGATTGTCTTCCGGATGACAAAGGATCATATATATGTATATGTACATACATATATACCTTCCTTTTCCTCTCGCTCCTCTCTGATGCCCCTTTTATTTTGCGGAAACGCGTGCGTGCCGTCGCATAACTCTCAGATGTCGTGTGGGCTTTATCGCGCGGACACCTGTCCTACTTACCGCTCGTTATTATCGGAGCCCCTTATCTCGCGCCGCTGCCAATCTTTTCAAAGTGAAGGATTGCACCGCCACGCTACTCGGCCAACCTGTTTCCGTGACAAAATTAATAAAAGAACGAAGGAAATTTGTAGCGATACACATTAGCGCAACCACCCTATTATACAGTTCCTTTCACACTTTCGTACAGATCCAGATTATCATGTTTATATTGATATTTTATGAAGATCACACACGTACTTTGCGCAGCTGATTACTTCCAAACGACTTGCATATCTTTCTCGCCTTTTTCGAAGAGTAGTCTTACAATCGTGATAGTTTGATTTTTTATTTGTATATTATCTCATAGTATTATTTAAATTATTATTATTTAAATATCGATTTTCAGTAGAAAAAGCTTGATCGACTAGATAATATTACCTATAATTAAACATATAGAATTAATTGAAAGACGAAGTTGCAGAAACTTCTTGCATAGTCGACGAGAGCCGTTCGATGCATCGCGGCATGCATGACGCGCGTACGCACGTACGAAATAGCATTTAGTTAGGTCCAGTTATGGGATCCTGCTAGATTAGGGGTTATTAGGTGTCGGTGTCCCTGTGTTTCAAGCACGGCCCCTCATAGAGTGCTGTTTAGCCCGGGCGTGTGGTGCTGTGTTTTCGGTTTCGACGTTTTTGGGCCCCGCGGTACCTGGCAGCCGCGTAACGTGTTATTACGTGTCTGGCGGTCTGCGGGGCGGAAAAGGGAGGAAGAGAGAGTACACGAGAAAAAAAAAAAAAGAGAAGGGCCAGAGGAGAGAAAAAGGAGCGAGAGCGGAATGGTGCCGTGGCTCCACCTCGACCGCAGCAACAACCCCCTGAGCCAACTAAATCGGGGGCCCGCTGTGCCCCGCGGGCGCAATGCCACCAGTGTCTCTCGAGATTACCCAAATTGCTTAAGGACTCTCGGAAACGATCGCGATATGTCCTGCTTCGAATACGTTCCTCGATAAAAGGACGATTACATCGACGAGAGTGAGATAATTGCGCATAACTGTGTTTATTAGTTCGTATACATAAATAAATTACGCGGGAAAAGAGATAGCAGATTTTATTATTATTGACTCTCTTTACGGAAATAAAATCACATTAATGTTTTATGCTAAATATAAAATATGAATACGAGCTGGCGTTTCTGCCGTAGCAATTATTTCATACGTACGCAACGAAGAAAGATATTACAATCTAATGGAGAGGACGAAGGAGGGAAAGCATTCCTGACGGATACGCGATTAAAGGTAGCTCGATCGTCCTTTCGTGGCTGTGATGAATTTCGTCATTCGGCTAAAACAAGGCAAAAGCGCAGCGATGCTCTAGGCGAATCTTTATTATGCGAGGATAGGGTTGCAGGTCGTTATATTATTCAATAGCTTTAGAAGAAGCGTTTCTTCCAAGAAGCCGATGTAGTTTCAGATAATGGACCGGCGAATTGGGATATAACGTGTCTTAAATTGTCTAATGAATGTCCGAAGGGTACTAAGGATCCAAGGTTATCCTATTTTTTTTCAAGGAGAAAGAACTATTATATCTCGGAGGTGCACCGAGATAAACTATTTGAGAAATTAAATTTCCTACGATCTCGCTTCCTACAATTTCGCAATTTTTATTTTCCGCATATTGTAAAAACATGTTTCCGAAGAGAAAACATTATAATCAATTTATTATTAATTTTAATACATCTATCTCTATTTTTATTCGACAAGTAAATTCTCTTTTTCAAAAAATTGAATTATCGAGAGAAAATATCTTGTTTCTCGTGTGATGGAAGCTTTTCCCGGTTAGCTCTGTATTTTCCGGCGAGTTCTTCGCGGGAGATAGGATAAGCACACCGCGCCTTGTTCGTCAAGAAAGAAGGGAAGTAACGGCGCGAGGGATTCGATCGATTTTTAAAGCAACCGCAATATTTGACAGCTACAGCCCACGGCCGTGGTTTCGGCGCCACCTGTTTCACGACCCTCCGGCCTCTCTACGCACGCACACACACACACACCCGCGTTTCACGACACACGTATATACACGCACGCGTGCACGCATACGCACGCGGGAAAAAGAGGGAAGGTAGAATCCACCGGCGCGCGTCTGCGGTTCATGGATAACTGCACCATGCTGGCAGACATGCCGCCAATAAGTGAACATCAGTTGTGTTCAACACCCTCGCTTTGTTCCACCCTCGTCGTACGCGCGCTCACGAACCATCCTGAAATCCATCGGCCCGCGACACGCCGCAACGATCCCGACTTTGAAGCCGTCAAAACTACGCGATTCAATGCTCTTCCAGCTTGTATTAAAAAAAAAAAAAATCACGGTTGAAAGAGCGATCTCCGATTGCGTATCAAAAACGGATATTTCGGTCGATACTTTTATTCAGTCTCGTAGACCTCATTCTTCTTTCGGAATGATGGTAAATATTTCCTTAAAAAATGACAGCTGTCATCCGTTTACGGTTACAAGTATTGAAGAGGAATCAGCTGTGTACTCTCTCGCGAACAAATTGACCACTGAATTCATTTGATTGCGATGCGTAAAAAGCGGGATGAAAGTTGAGCACGCGGGAGGAAGAGGGTTAAATACACGGAGAAGGAGAATTGAGTTGACAACGTCAGTGATGTATGCCGGAATGACCCCCGAAGTCCGTGGGCGCGACCCTCCTGCGAATATATCGAGGCCTTTGGACGACATTATGGTGTTATATGCGCGGTGTGCCACGGAGAGACATTGATTTATATCAGTCGAGAGTCAACGGGGCCCCTGGAACACCTCGACCTTCCCGGAATATCCTTCGGAAGCAGATCTGCCGCGAGCTTTCCCGGTTCAAAGTTATCCTTCAGGAAAACCCCCGGTTTTTCTTTTCGATTCAAGGGATGACTCTGCGAGGTAGCTCGGCTACACGATACATGAGTTTCTGACGAAAAAGAAACTTATCTCTCAACATTTCCGAAAAAGAGGAACACGTTTTTTCCCCGATCGTAAAATTGAAGTTTGAACGCATTTTCTACACGAGAGCAATTATTTTTTATTTTACAAATTATATCTCACTTATGGCTAAGATCTATTACAGTCTCAGAGAACTCGCGCTAATGTCGAGCGTCGTATTCGCAGGATCAGGAATAGACAAGTGTCGGAGCGAGTTTAGAGGGGAATTTCGCGTATCGACTCGATTTTGACGGAACGCGGACATTATTTATTTTAACCCCGGCAGCTTGGCCGATCGGGCGGGACGGTGGGTGCATTCTTACGAAGAGTCACGTATACCGGAGGTGATCGGAGGGTGACGATGGAAGCCGATATATTGGCATACCTAAACGAAAAAGAATTTCCAACGCGTACGTATCTTTGTTCGTCGTGGATTCATCCTTCTCCGCCCTTCTCTCGCCTTCTTGAAGCGCGCCACGTCTTTCCGTCTATCTGTCTATCCTTACTCGTCGTTGGTCAGACCTCTTCGCCCGATGCAACACGCTCAATTGCGAGTGTCGAGGGTGTGATAGATGTCCTCTTCCGGCGTAGGAATGCGAGACGAGCCTGACGGAATGGAGAGTGACACGTGGCGAAGATGCCCTCGATCCCCGTTGATTCAGGAAATTTCAACGAATACACACGCATTTTCCTCCGAGTTATTCCCGCGAAAATAACAGAATTTTCCATGCTTTCAACAATATAATTATGTTTAATATATATAAAAATAAATGTATATAATTATATATAATTGTGTTAAAAATTTTCATCGGATCAACTCGGGCAATAACGTAAGTGATAAGGTTTTAACGAGAGGAAACAAGATTGAAGAAGAGAGATAGAAAAGGGATCGATCGTATTTTCATATCGTGAAGAAAAATATGTCAGAGATATATATATATATATATATATTTTTTTTCTTTTTCGTCGCGTAGAAGTGTCGCTTATATCGCGCAATTCGACACGACGAGTGTCTCGCGGATAAAACACGAGCCGGACGTAGACCGGAGTATCCAGGGTGGCATATAAAGCGACGTTCATCACGCACAATAGACAGCCATGAAGCAAAATGCCGAGCCGCGGCCGTAAACTGGAAATATGTCAAAGATAATAAAACAATTAGCCATAAAACATAACGACCCCCGTATGTACCGTATATCCGATGCCGATGCTGCGCGGCCGGTGAAGAGAAACGGCGAACGCGCGGCGGGGAAGAAGGGGGAGAGGGGGTGGTAAAGGGGGAGGGGGAGGGGGGAGACAGGATGAAACGATGGCGATTGTAAGTGGAAAAAAGTTGCGCCCGATGCGAAACAATGAAGTGAAGAAAGAGGATCCGAGACATCCGACGTGTGTCTCGGAGGGGAAGGGACATTTACATTATGTTTCCGCGGTAATAAGTGTTTCGTGTAACCCTCCCCCCTCCCCACCCCCCGCCGATTCGCGTATATACTTCGCGTAATCGCCCCCGAGATAAATAAACGTCGGAACGTGCCAAGTAAATCGACCATCTCGCGAGCTTTATAAATACATCGCGCGACGATATATGTATATTTATTGTCGCGGTTCCAATTTCACGATGCGATTCTCACGATCGGGAGAGAAACTTTGTCGCAAAAGTTACAAATCACTTCTGCATAAAGTCGAAAGCGACCGCTGCTCTTTTCGCGAAGTCGAGAGGAGAATTTTTCAGCGAGTTCTGCGTGAGCGGGTTTGCAAAATCGTGTCACGAACTCAAGGTCGTCCGAATTTCAGTCAACAGAATAGGGAGGCGGCGAGAGAGACAGAGAGAGAGAGAGAGAGAGAGAGAGAGAGAGAGAGAGAGAGAGAGAGAGAGAGAGGGAGAAGAGCGGGAAGAACCTATGTAGAGGAGAGACCTTGGTTGAGGTGCGACTAGCGCGGCCGGAATGATAAATCGCTCGCGACGAGAGAGTCCGCGACAGAGTATTTAAACGAGGCTGATCCTCCTCAGGGCGCGGAGCGAAGAGATTAAAGCCACCGGAGTAATGTAGCTCTTAATAACAATCACGTTTTAGAATCCGGATCGCGATCGCCGACGAACGATACCAACGGAATGCATCGATGATCGCGATGAGCATTATCTTTTATACGGCACAATCTTCAACGGTCATTCTATATTCCTTATTTCCTTCGAGATAATTCATATTCTCGTTTTCGCGCATCGACGTACCTTAAAGAGAATGGAATACCTACGATAGGTATTTTATTTCTCAATTATTCTCGTTGATATCGCGAGTGAAACTTCTAGTTTGTAATACAATTGGACTAAATACCTTAGCGTACAACGGCCCGCTAATTACGTCAATATCGCCGGGGACGAGAGAAAAAACGACTTCGGGGGTATATTTGTTTCGACAGCTTGTCAGCTACTAATACAAAGTGGATTCCTCGAGGAAAGAAAGCGCGTTCCACGGGAGGGGCGAGGGAACCAAGGGATTCGTTCGTCCAGGGGTCCTTTTCCGGCAGCGTATGTATATATATATATGTATATATACACGATGCACGGTCGCGCTGCATCAGCTAGGCAGTAATGAATTCGGAGATAAATGGCCGGAGATACCAGCCAATATGTAGAACTGTCGTTCCTCCGTTCCGTTTCTCCGCGGACGCTTTATCGCGCGGGAGAGAAAAGGAAGGAGCAGAAACGCGGTCTCTCTAGCAACTTAACGTCTCTCCTTCCACGGATTCGTGTCTTTAACATATGAAAACAGTCATTGTCAGATAGCAGCCGCCGCGGGATGTACATTCTGGCGTACGAGATCATCCACGCGGCGTGGAGATTTATTACACCGAGATACGATTTAGAGTTAAGCCCGCGGACACACGCGTGTTGTTTCAGCGAAACTACTGATTTTCCGATCGATATTTTACGCACTATTTGATATGAAATTTTATATATATATTTTCTAATTTTATATAATTTATTATATCACAATAAATTATATCATAATATAATTTATATAATTTTATATAATTTATTATATTAAATTATATTATAATATAATAATATTATATTATAATAATATAATTTAATTTTATAATTTTATATAATTTTATAATTTTGATATTTTCGAATTTGGATAAAGAGTATTTTGAAGTGTGGCTCGATAGTTTTTCTTGCTAACTGAAAAAGAAAGATTAAAGAGCGTACGAAACAAAGAGCAAGAAGACTCTCGCGATTCTTTTATAAGACGCGGTACCGACAGGTCGAAATAATACCGTAATAATACCGTCCGACACAATGCAATAGTGCGCCGTAACGGTTTTCGAGAAAGAAAGAGAGAGAGAGAGAGAGAGAGAGAGCAAGGAAGCGAACGAGAAGCCTCGCCTTTTGCCACTTGGTTCGTTTCCGGGGTCGCGTCTCGAAATAGAAGTTGCAAACCACGACGCATCATTCCCGTTTTAGCGCAGTTTTACGGCCTGCCTACGAGCTATCGGTTCGTTTGACGGCCATGAATCTCGTCGTCGCCATCAATGTGGGTTTTTGACCACCGGCTGTCAAGCAAGCGCCCGCTCTCGCGCGACTCGCCTACTTCGAAACCAGGAAAACGTCGTCGTAAAATTTATACAGCCAAACGGTATACGTTACTCGAAACGTGTATAGAGGTCAAATGCGTTTGATGAAATGTATGTCGACCGACGTAATTCGCGAAAAATTACATAATATTGCCAAGTTTTTTTCCGACGAATCTATCGAGACTCACACTTCCGCTCGATGATACTTATTATTAATCGAAAGTTTTCGACGAAGCTCTTTCGAGGGCGAGATAATTCTTCTGTAAGAGAATTATTTCAGATTATCGCTCTCCAACTTTAAGTAAACGCGAGCGTCGATACTAGATTTGATCTCTCATATTAAAACAACGCTATTTAACGCACTGCAATTAACATCGTCCGGATTGTAAAGGAAAGTTACGAGCGACGGAAGTCCGCGAATCGCCGTACGAAAGTCTCGGTTTTTCTTATCAAGACACAGAGAGACGATTGGGACAAACTAGCTGTGACAAATCTCAGCCAGAACGCTTAAGCGCATAAAGCTCTTCCCTCTCTCTCTCTCTCTCTCTCTTTTTTATCCCGAAAGCAAGTAATCTTTTTCGCGAAGCGTGCAGCAAGATAGCTATATTTTCCATTCCATTCCGCTCACCCTCATTCCCCTCCCTTTAAACTGAGACTCACTCTCTCTCTCTCTCTCTCTCTCTCTCTCGACTTCGCAGTCATAATACCCGTACAATACAAAGATCGGGACACAGTTGAGTAAAATGATTCTATTTAATTTTTCCATCGGGAGCGGCACTCGTGCATGCCGCCCCTGCTTCTCATGCGTCGTCTTTCGGATCCCTTCTTCCCGCCGTTTGTTCTATTACGGCATCCTGTTCCAGATCGCGCTTATGTTACGATTACAAACACGCCATGATATATCTCGGAAGAATATCGCTAAAAAAAAATCACCGCTTCTGTGTACTACAAGACTACCGCAAATCGTATATATATATATATATATATGTTCGCGCATAAATACGCGTATCTTGTTTAATATTATATCAATTACGTTTCCATTACAGGGAGGCTTAAGGATGAGAGTGCTCGAGACGAATCGAAGCGGAGAGAATCTCCCGTTAGTCTCCGGTGCTTGAATTTTCTTCGTACGAATTATATACACGTACGATTATTGCGCGATCACTATAATAACACTCGAGAGACCCGCAGCCCGACTACATACTAGTACTACCGTGATCTCGAGTTATTTGCGTTTCCCTCTGGAACGGGAGATACAAACCGTAGGCCTAGGCGGGATATATAGTATACCACAGACGAAAAAGGCAAACTGTATACGAGACGGAATGAACCTAAACTAAACACCGAGGGCGGAGGGTGAGGGCGAGGGACGGAGGGGGGAGGGAAACGAGGGGGGGGGGACCGAGAGGCGCCACCGTGACCTCCTTCGACCCCGAACCATCCGTCACTCTCCATAGAATCAATGTGCCAGGAACGAAAAGGGTCACGAGTCCGGCCGAGGAACTCTTGTCCCTCGCCGCACTCTCCCGATTCTTCCCTTTTGTCCGCGCGAAGATTGCGCTCTCTCTCTCTCTCTCTCATCTTCCGACACCATTAGATCCGCCGAATTATATCTAAGGAGCAACGGTCCCGTCGCTCTTTTATTGGAATACGAAATGGGATCTCGTTCGTCATCGGCGAGACCATTGATAACTCGCGCGAAGTGACTCGGCTTGGAATTCGGGCGTGACATCTCGATCTCGCTGCAAATGATTCATTTTTACTTTTTTTTTTCCGCTCGATAGCTACTACGCGTAGAGAGAGTCGGAGAGAAATCGCGGCGACGCGCTCGAATGTAGAGAAAAAATTTGACTTTTAATTAATTGTTTCGATCCTCGCGAAATACGTCGCGACGCGCGAATTGTTTCGTCGCCCATTCATAATAATTTGTCCTCTATATAGTCGAGGTATATCGCGATCTCTGCACATTGTATCGCGCAACATGTGCCGGCACTACCTGCTTATACCTGCGTGTGCCACGGAGCCCAAGTTATTAGAGTTCCCCCCTTTTTATCCCTCCGTGCGTTTCATTGTTTAACGACAAAGAGAGGAGGGAACACAAAGGAGGTCCTGGTGGCTTTTTCTGCGCGTGGGCGCGACGAGAGCCGATGTGTCCACGTGAGGTTAGGCAAGTCTGAAGTCACCGCCCTAACACATAAGTACATCTCGCTCGTAAGCGCATCTCCGTGACACAGACAGAGGGGAGGAGAGAAAGGACGAAGTCAGACGGAGAAACGAAAAGGGAGACGCGAGTCGTATTCTCTCGAGAAGAGGGGCTTCGTTTAATTCAACGCGATGAAGAAACAACGTCCGAATACACCTTTCTTTCCTTTTCTTCTCATCGACGTGACTGTGATTTTATAATAATTAATCGATGAAAAAAAAAAAAAAATGATGAAAAATATGACATAACAAAATTGTAGGCACTATTAACAATTATTTACTGCTGAAATCTCATATTTGTTCATTAAATTCCACGAAAGCATATCAAATACAATAGATTACGTTGGTGAAAGTCACATCACGAGAGAGAGAGAGAGAGAGAGAGAGAGAGCCAGAGGAGATGCCTCGGAGAGACGCCTGACAACAGTACATCCGGTTTATTTTCTTCACCGGCCAGACTTCTTCGCGGCGGAGGTGTGGCGAGGCGCATCCTTGAATGAAGGAACCGTGTCTGAGCCCACCTCTGTGTTTTCCCTGGCCCTCCGCCCCGACTTACAACAACCACATGACCTCGTCGCTCGTCAGTATCGATAAGAGCGAAACGCGCGACGACGGTGCGTCCTACACGCTCGACCTGACCTCCGAGACGACCCCGTGCGCAGCGCGTCGCGTCGTCGTGGTCCACCGCAGCTTGTCTCCTCCGTCTTCTTGTCCTCTCCCACCTCCTTCTCATAATCACAATCTCTCACGAATCCACGGCGTCATCGTGTTCGCGGCCGGTGCGTACGAGGGAAAGGCCGACATGAATGGAGAGAGTGAATGGAAGATGAACCAGGGTGAATGCATTCGAATTGCGACGCTGACGGGTTTCTTCATGGTCCGGAGGAAGAAAAAGGGAGAGGAGGGAGAGAGCCGAGCGACGGGTTCAGAGAGACAGGTCAACCGCGGTACACCCGGCACGGCGTGTTTACAAATTGTCTAATCTCGTCGACAAATCGGTACCGGGCGTGTTTTTCGTGCCCTCGGGATGCCCCCTCCCCCTCTCCCCCGCCCCCTCCTAACCCCTCTTCTCCTTGCGCGAGAATACCGAATGTATACACACGTCGCTCGATTCTCGCGAACGACAGCTCTCGAATAAGTTTTATGTAACCTCCGTGGCTTGCGGAGTTCTAATCTCTGAACGGACAAGGCACACGCGTCTCTCGCAGCTTTGTGGAGCATAACAATAGAAGTAGACAAAGTGATACCATCGACAAAAAAATCTAAAAAAAAAAAAAAATCTCCCCATTCTTTTTGGATTTATATTATAATTTTAGCTTCGTTAATTTACAGTGAAATGTCATTTGATGCCTTTAAAACCTTGATTCTCTGTCGCTCGTCTTAAATGAAGACCTCGCGCGCGACATACAATTTCAAATTTAAGTATCCTTCGGCGGGGAATGTACGATCGCTTGTCGGGAGGATTAGGAACGACCGGTGGCAAAGCAAACGAGCAACCTCATCACCGGTTCGGTTCCTCACGTATGGGGCGGACGAACGCGACGAAACCGCAAATTAAATTAGCGAGTCGCAGAACGACTCGAGGCGGGCAAGAAAGCGTTGGCTGCCCGCTGTTAAACCCGGCTTAATTACCAATTAGCCAATAAAAAGCCGCTGTACCCGGTCGCGCATTATGGCTGCCCTTAAGAACCTGCGGCGCGTATCGTACGGACGCACGATCGTCCACGCGAAAAACGAGCCTGTGTAATTATAACTGGCAAAACGGCAGACATGCTGCTAAGAGAGTTTCTCTCCACCCAGACATGAACTCTTCTCGCATCCGATATCAGAAGAGATCCAGGCGAATCTACGAAGTAAAGAAGCGCGATCGACGATTACTCGCGTTACGCCTTTATGCGTGAATTTTATCAATGTCCATCGGATTTATATTAAATGCGTAAATAATTTTTTTTGGAACAATTTTTAATTTTGCGAAATATGATTTAATTTAAATACAAATTCAGGTAGGAAACGAGCTAATAAGAGCCAGGCGCGGAAATTAGGCGCAACAAACTTGTTTTTAAATTCTTCTTTGGACTATCCTCGGCATATCGAATTAGCAAAAAAAAAATTCACGTGTCTTGATCATGTCTTCCTACCTGAATTTATATATCAGAGCCTTTTCGATTTATTACTGATTTAATTTTGTTTCGCAAAATAAAGCAAACGATTAGTTCAAAAAATCCGTCCCGATTTTTTTTTTTTTTTTTTTTTTTTTTTTAATTTAATGCAACAATGCACTCGCTTCGTGCTTATACAAGAGACAACACATCTGGTGCGACAGAAGAAATTCCGCACAGAGAAGGAAGAGGAGGAGACAAAAGAACTTCGGAGACTCTCTTGTCGCTCCTCAGGGGTTCTGATAATTGCCATGCTCTCCAACTGTTATTATTAAGCCGATATTTTACCAAGGGGACACACGTTCGCGCATATAATTTGCGAAAGCCTCTAATTATGGGTTAGTTGGTACACACGCGGCCAGACGAAGCGGGGGAAGCGCGAGTTGAAAGAATGGCGTTAGATGGTGCCGAGAGAGAGAGAGAGAGAGAGAGAGAGAGAGAGAGAGGAAAGGGCGAGGCCCTACATCGTGGGTCCTACACTCTCGATTCGCCTACGCGAATTGCACCAGCCCGAGAGACTTTCCTTCTGTACCTTATTATTAGTCACACATCGTCACACCGCTCTGTCTTAATCGAGAAGAGAAAGAGATACCTTTCCAAATGCGTGTCAGATGAGCGCACAAACGCCGTCCATCCTCGCAAATCCTTCGAGATCGATTCCAGGACTTATCATCAGTTTGCTCGACTCGTATAAGGACATTTAAGGAAATATTGGAAATTAATTTCCAGAGGAAGAATGTCAGCTGAAGAAAAACCTTTCTCAACGATATCAAGAATCTTACGGTACGATCGGCAGCAATGAAGATATAACGATCATATACAAACGTTAGGCGGGCCGAAGCGAAGATCGAGATCGATCGCGTCGGAAAAGAAAATGAGATAAGGCCTCTACTTCACTCTCTCGAAGACGTCCGTGATTCATTGTAGGTACGATCGAAACTACCAGCGGAACTACGGGAGCGTCTCTTCGTCTATCTATCACCTCTATCGATCGCGGTTTTTGTTCGGGGACACGTTGCACGAATTATCATGCGCGGTTATGAATGATTGTTCGAAGAGCGAATGGGCGATCCGACGAGAGAGAGAGAGAGAGAGAGAGAGAGAGAGAGAGAGAGAGAGAGAGAGCGCAAAGACAAAGGGGAAGGTGGAGGAAGAAAAAGAAGAAGAGGAAGAAAACGAAGAAGAAAAGCCGACCGAGACGACGGCGGCGGCGGTTACCTCGCGGCTCGTGTTTCTCATAACTTCGGACCCCGGCAGGGCAGAAGAAGAAGAGGAGCTTTTGAGTGACGTGAGTATAATGACGCGCCTCTGCACCGAGAGGCACGTGTATATAGTATACCCGGCTCGAAAAACGTCGACGGGGGTTGCGAGGGGGGAGTCGAGGGGGAGAGGAAGCGCGGCGCGTCTTCGTACACGCCTCGGGGCTCTTCCCGCCCAGGGAGCAGGGTGGAAACCGTAAGGCGAGATAAGGAATCTGCGATTTAATCGCTCCTTTACCGATCCCACCATTAGGCAACGATGAACCGAGCGGCCGTGCGAGGCCTAAGCATTTCGCCGATCGAGATATCGAACGGAGGCCTACGATCGAATTATACGGACGGATATCGATCGAGGATGTCGCGCGCGGGAACTTTTCCACTCGTATCTCTCTCAGCTCGACCAACGCGTTTTCTCACGATCTGATCCGAACGGAGGAATACGGTTCGCTTCTTGCGAATGACCCATTGAATATACGACAAGATTGGTAATGACCGTCACACGTTAATCTCTGCCCGCGAATGTGTGCCAGAAGCCGCGCTGCGAGAAGTGAGAGTAAATCATTGCCGTGCACGTCCGCCGACATCGTTGAATTTAACATTTTAGTCCTCGATCCTTAATCGAATCGCCGATACTCGTCGCCGATCTCTTTGGCGAACCGCGCGTGTCGAGTCAACGAGACCGCGAAAGCCGCGCACAACCGTGCTCGAAATACCTAACATATTTTAGATAAAAAATTTAGATAAATTTAGGTAAAAAAAATTATGCACTGACAGAAGGGTTAATCTGTAATCGCAGAAGTAATTTATTTATTATTCGATGGCCCCTACGTGTGCTTGATAAAATGCGTATAAAATCTAAAATCGTGCGTAGAAACTCGACGGTTCGCCACCATCATCGACGCCAGGAAGGAAACGGCATGACGGAGACGCGGTCGGCGATACATCGATGTTTGTTTTCTTGTGGGCGGGCCGAGGAGAGTCGAGGCGAACGGCTGGCTCGTGGGTTAAGGCACGGATTGCAAGTCACGAGCCAACAATAGTACAAATAATAACAAGCCCGTTGCGCGGAGGTCTCCACCGCGGTGAAATCGTTTCAGCTACTACGCTACACCCCCGTAAGGCTCCTCTCACATTGGTTCATACTTTGTACGAACGTGATTTCTACCGTGTCGGTCAGATTAACCCTTCTGTCAATGAACGGGTACCCGGGTACCCGAAGCAACTTTAAATGTTAAAAAAATGTGTCGGAACTTTTCTCCACCCGAAATAAAGTACAAAGGACCTTTGTATTTTGGTACCCGTATTATAGTTGGTATCCGTACATTGATGGAAGGGTGAAAAATTATGCAATGACAGAAGGGTTAAAGGCCGAGCACATATCGTACTATGGCTACGGGGGGTTCGAAAATCCGCGATAAACGTATCGAGATAACCCGATGTCAAGACTGAAAACGGAGAGAGAGAGAGAGAGAGAGAGAGAGAGAGAGAGAGAGAGAGAGAGAGAGAGAGAGAGGGAGAGAGAGAACGAGTTCGGACGGGCGTTACGCATTTTTCTGAAGAAAAATGCGTAACCGACAGATTTTGGTGTGCGTGCGTCTTTATCGAGCCTATCGCGTTCCCATAAGAGCCGCCAGCTCCACGAGACCGTGAAACCGAGGAGCGATGCTGCCCCTGCAGCTCTTCTCGATGCTGTTGCCGCGGTTTTACTGCTATCGTTCCACTCTCGGTTGAGAGAGGCCCACCCACAACGCACGATCTCAGTCCAGACTCGCTACCGGTATTGAATCCGGTGCATTGTTTTTCTTCGGTCATGAGAGGAGAAGGATTATTTGCATCGCGGAGTCGCAGGCATCGAGCTGAGAGAAGAGCGCTCTAGACCCTCCCCCGTGCTCTCGAATATATTCATTAACTGGTCGACTATTTCCCGAGATGAAAATTACTTGCTCCTAACGGAAGGAATATCGAAGACACAAGAGAATTTCTTTAGAAAGCAATGAATAATCCGATATAATTATATTCTTCCTCTAAACCGTGAAAATAATCACGAGCGAAAATTTCCTAAACCAACAAGGAAAAGCGAATCAAGGAGACGTAAGGTATGGAAGAAAAAAAAAGGGGGTTGATGGTACAGGAGAAGAAAAAGGAAGAGGGGGCGGGCCCTCCCGCGTTGCGCGTAATGGCATCTAATACGATCACGTAGTACAGAGAAAGGGCCCTCCACGAGAGAAAGAGAGAGAGAGAGAGAGAGAGAGAGAGAGAGGGAGAGAGAGAGAGAGAGAGAGAGAGAGAGAAAAGAAGATATAGTTTATAGTGATTACATGGGGTCAGGTCCCGGCAATAAACCATCTCATGGTGGCAATGGTTATAAGATCGGGTCTACGGTTGTGCGACCGTTCTTTCTCTCGTCTCGGTCTCGATGCTCGAAGCGGGTGAGTCGCGCCTACGCGCGGGCGTAGCAGGAGCAAAGCGACTTGGAAGAAGCAAAACGATCGGTCGACGAGAGAGAAGCGACCGGTATACGAGAGCGCAAAAAGCGCGTGGCTGCGCGGCCATACGACGAGATGAGAGGAAGAGAAAGACGCGAGGGGGGCGGGAGGGGGTGAAGAGGGACAGCAGGCGCGAGAGGGAGGACGGAGCCCCGCGACGAAAAGAAACGGAGCGAGGGGAGAAAAGAGGCAGGGCGCACGACGGGGAGAAACAACCGGAGGGGGGAAGAGACGCGAGGAGGGGGGAGCCGCAACACCGGGAGCCATCCTACTGGAATTTAAATAATAATTATAGTGTTTAATATCATACGCGCGGGACCCCGGCCACCGCGTATCTCCCTTCCCCCCCCCCCTCGACCCCGCCGCCGCGGCCCCCCTTCGGGTAACTCGTCTCGCGCGTCTCGAGACTACTCTTCTCGCGGTACACGACGAGACCAGAAGCCCGCTGGCTGCCGTTGGTTGGTCGGTGTGTGGATATATATATATATATATATACCCGGTAAGGTTCTTCTTCTCTTTCCCCAAGTAACGTAGACACGTGCAGCCGTATGGCGTCCTCCGCAAAGCCTGACCGGCCCAGTCTGTAATAAGGCGTCCGCCAGATTGGAAACCGATCATGGTTCCCTCGGGATCCCGGCCGACGTATGTATATAGACGGTGGCCGTTGCGGACGGGCCCAAATTTGATATTTAAATGGTATCTCGTTATACGGAGATTATCGGGGGGCGAGGGGGGGGGGGGAGGGCCGCGCGCACCGTTCGTTATTTCTAGAGGAAATATATGGGCGGCGATTATATATCGCGGAGTATAGCCGTGGAGAACCTGTGATTTAACCAATATAGCGTATTTTCCAAATGGACTTTAAAGGAACATTCGCATTACAGCGCGAATTAACCCTCCACCGGAAGAACGTCATCGGACTGTAAAACAGATGTTTAAAGTAGCGGCGACTTCTCCGATTTAAAGACGTTGTATACGCGTTCTTATCGTGACGGCGATTAGATTTGCGGTTTTTCTAGATAGTAACTTCGCCCTTCGAACCCTTCTTTCCCGTTATATTTTAGAAGGTTTCCGAATACAAAAAAAAAGGCCCTTTGTACTTTGTTTCGGGCGGAGAAAAGTTTCGACACATTTTTAACATTTAAAGTTGCTTCGGGTACCCGGGTATCCGTTCATTGACGGAAGGATTAGAGTAAGCTCTAAGCGAAGTTAGCGATAATCAGCCCTTAAACTCGACTCTTAGGCGAAAGTAGAGACGCGACGTAACAACGCAAGGGAATAGAAGCCTTGCGCGCCAGAGACTTTCTTCGCGGTTACAAAGTACCGATGTGCGTCTGTGACAGTTGCCTCTGCTGTCACTTGGGTACTGCAAATGCGTTAGTCGTGTTCCAGCGTCGTGTTTCCCGCTGGCCACCAGGATCCCGGAAGGCAGAGCGGTTTACCGGTTCGCCGCAAAACGCTACCATTATCGCTACTTGCGGACTTTACAGTCGAGAGAGACGTCGCGCGCGCGCTATCTCTCTCTCTCTCTCTCTCTCTCTCTCTCTCTCTCTCTCTCTTTCCTTCTCTTCTCTCGACGCGAGTCTGTTTCGCGCACAATGCCGCCTGTCGTTATTGCCCTGCCACGAATGTATTAATAAAATTTATTGGTCGGCCTCCTGAGCGCGCAGCAAACGTTAATGGATTTCGAGCCACCGGTGGCCTCGCCGTCGGCAGCAAACGACAGCAACGACAGCAAATGAGCCACTCGAGATGGCTCCGGATGGTAACTCCTTCCACGCTTTAACGCGTTAAAACTTGACGGGAATGATATTACGGTACGGAACGATGTACGCGGCGAGCGTCGACCACCTTGTGCGCGTTCCTTTAAAGAAACGTCTTCGGGAAGTCAATCGTGATGCACGAGCGATTCAGCGTATCACGAGAAATTTCGATAACTGCTCACTTTCGCTTAAAGTTACACGATTACAATAATCTAAAAAAAAAATTAGATTATTTCGCACAAATTATTACACTATATCCCATTACGATTGTATGCATTTTCGAACTAAATTTGAAGAGTGAAATATTTGAGATTTCTATAAATAATCTTACTGCATTAAAAAATAAATATCTATTTCTACAGATTTTTTTTTTTTTTTTTTTTTTTTTTTTTTTTTTTAATCGCTGCGAGTGACAGCTAAGAAAATCTGCGTTTAAAAATAATTTTCGCACTGCTAAATATTTCGCACAAATTATTACACTGCTCAGTATATATCCCATTACGATTGTAAGCATTTTCGAACTAAATTTGAAGAGTGAAATCTTTGAGATTTCTATAACTAATCTTACTGCATTAGAAAGTAAATATCTATTTCTACAGATTTTTTTTCAATCGCCGCGAGTGACAGCCAAGAAGATCTGCGTTTGAAAATAATTTTCAAATATGTTCCGCGTGATTGCCGAGATGAGCGGAGAGAGATTTTATACGGGCGTGCGTGCGAATAGCAAAAAACATCGATCGTCTTGCGAGACACGATCGTTAAAGGTTCGACTCTCGTACAAATAACTTACATGACGCGAGTTATTCGAATCGCAGGGTGGAAGGGAGAGAACACAGGCGGTCGCGGGGGCCGAGTGAGAAGAAGAAGAGGAAAAACAAGAAGTCGACGAACGCCAGTACGTCAGTTTATCTTGTGGCATACGTCGACTATTAATCAACAGACCCTCCTAATCGCTTGACGAACCAATCGATAAATCAATAACTTTCATCCATCGCGCGGACGTTGAATAACCCGACGCCGCGTGTCTAGGAGCTAAAAAGCTGCCCCGTCAATATTTTGCTCCGACTATGTTGCATCTCAAGACAAGATCTAATCTCCACTTTGAGCGCTAACGTCAAAATTATCCTCTTGTTTCTGTACCTGATGTAATGTAGGACTTGTGCGTTTTAATGTAAACTCTCTCCTCTCTCTCGTAGCACAAATTATATCTTGTTCGGGAAAGAAAACAAAATCCAGCACGTTCGAAAACGCGTCCACCTGCTCTCGGAGGAAAGAAAGCGAGCGAGGGCGAACGAAGCACCGGAAGGGCAGCGACGGGCTCGTTATCCTTATTGGAGGCCAGAGAGAGGAGGATAACGGAAGAAACACAAGAGGAGAGATAATCCGGCTATTAGAGGTGTCCCCAGGAGATTCCGGGGGTCATAGCGTCTCGATAGATCGGGTCGGGGTCGCCGATGGACCCGCGAACCGAGGTCACTCGAGGATACGTTGGGTTTGTCACGGTGGCAGGTCTCAATTTGTCGTAACAGGCGACCAACACGGTTTTTTCGAGCTCCTTATCCTAAGACCCTACCTATCTACCTAACGTCGCGTCTCTTCCGAGTGTCGTACAGTTCGGTCTCCCTAACTGGACAAACTGAATCACATTGATTGACCGTCTGCTAGGCGAAAAACTGTAGGCGAAGAGAATTTCTCTTGAGAATGCGCTTTTTGTCGCACGCAAACAGAAAACTAGGAAACTCTGATGGAAAAATGTTGAATTAAAATGTTGGAATATCTTTAATCTCTTGTGTGCACTTTGTCTATTTATCGCGTCGAAATTTTGTCACCTTTTTGTCGCTCGCAAACAGAAAACTAGTTCTAATAGAAACTAAATAAAATATAAATAAAAATGTATATAAAATAAATTAAATAAAAGTGTTCGAATAGTTTTAATCTCTCGTGTGTGCATTTCATGCATTTAGCGTGTCGAAATTTGTGTAATCATTAAAGAGATATCGAGATATGAGATTGAATAAAATAAATAATATTAGAAATGTGCAACGTGTTTGCGATGCGATTGAAATCGAGAAATAACGTAATATATAAACGAGAGGGTTATTTAAAGACCGAAGGTGAGAAACGCTCGTAATACAAAGTATCCAGCGTAATCGAACCCGATAAAGGCGGATGCCGTAACGACATCGTAAGTTTCGTAACAGAACGGGCGGATGGGTGGCGATAGGGGGGGCGGGGGGCGGATGGGGGGCGAAGTTTTGCAAGTCGATCATCGAGGCCCCTCTTCCGAACGCTTATCGATTCGCGGGATCTTGAATAAATTAATTATCCGACAGATTAATCGAGTTAGTTATCGGCCAATCATAACTCGATGCTTTATTAAGCGCTTCCCGCTCGCAGTCTGGCCGGATTAAAGCCAACGCTAACTCGTGCAGAGAGAGAGAGAGAGAGAGAGAGAGAGAGAGAGAGAGAGAGAGAGAGAGAGAGAGAGAGAGAGAGAGAGAGAGCGAGAGCGATACAAAGTATCGCACGGCTCGCAACCAATCAGTTAGTATCAAATAATAAAGTAATTTTGCCATGCGTCATTGATCGTCAATATGACATGCGATTGTTGAATCATTACAAACAGACACGACGGGCTACTAACTCGTGTAACAACGTCGTTGCATTGAATTAAATTGTCGCAATGATCTTTTCAATTATGGTTGCTAGGATTAACCCTTCTGTCAATGCATGAGTTTTCACCTTTTCATCAATGTACGGGTTACTCGTGCTATCATCGACAGAAGGGTTGAGAAAAATTCGCGAATCAGATAAACACGGTTCGGTTCTTTAACTGAAGTGTTTCTAAAGATTCGAAGAAACGCGATAGAAATCCGGGCCCCCGATTTCAATCACGATGTATCCAATAAGGCGCATCAAACTTTCTTCCTTTCCAAAGACTTCGTGACTGCGGGATTTTTCGCAGTCGGACAAGACTCCGAGGGGAGAATAACAGGAGGCGACGGAGCGGGCGAGGGAGGGGGAGGGGGAGAGAGGGAGAGAGAGAGAGAGAGAGAGAGAGAGAGAGAAGGGAAAAAAAGGTATCGCAAAGAGAAAAACGGCAGCACGTACACCCCGGTGAGTTCGATTCCACGAGTTTAGTTGCAGGACGGGACAGGGCTGCCGCACGGTCACCGGTGATTAATGATCCAGCCAATCAGATATAGTCGCTCGGCGAGGTGGAACCGAGACGGAACGCGATCGAACGGAGACGGGACGAACGGAGCGAACGGAACGAGGGGGGGTTCGAGGGGGGCGAAAAGGGGGGCGGCGAGGAGGAACATGTGCGAGAGGGGCGAAAAGGGAGGAGGTTGCGTCCTGTGGAAAGAGAGATGGGTGCCCGGTATGTATAAAAGTGGGAACGAGATAGAGCGGAGGAAAAGAGGAGAGCGGAGACGCGCGCGCACAACCGGAGGCCGAGAGAGAGAGAGAGAGAGAGAGAGAGAGAGAGAAAGAGAGAGAGCACAACCGCGGCTTGATGTGTTGCGCTGTCACTGCGCTGTACCTGCGCCGGTTGCGCTGGGATGTTGCTGGGATGTTGCCCGGATTGTAATATTGTATTGTACTGTTTGTTGCCCCGGTGTGTTTCAGCGACCGTCTGCGCGGTCGACAGGCTGTCCAAATAGCCGCCACCGGCGGCTTCGAACGTAGAAACGTCGGGACGGACCGGGATTGGCGTTGCCGCGGTATGCAAGTTCTAACGTTCACCGGTGTTACACCCGCTGCGGGGGATCGTCCTCGCACTTACATGCCGCAATATGTTACGTTTCAGCGGAGAGCAGCGGAGTTGTGTTTTCTTCGACGCAGCTCTCGACGCAGCTCTCGACGTCGCGGAGACGGAAACACTTTCGCTTTCGTTCTCCTCGCCGAACAGTCGAGACAGTCGAGAAGTTACTAGCTATTCAGACTTGATTTCCCCGCGGAATTAACTTTCGATCGATGAAAAAACTTGGTATATTTTTCCCAAAAAATTCTATTTCTCACGCGGCAATGAAAAAAAAAGGTACAACGATAACAGGAAGATCGAGTTTCGCCGCGTATCTCATCCTCGAGACTTTGTAAATGGCATTTCCGAGGAAATTAGCGTACGGTCGGTCGGTCGGTCGGTCGGTTTAGCTCGAACGAGTAAGCGATATTAAATGGAAGAGACTCCGTTCGCATCGCGCAAGTCTCTTGCCTTTTTCTTCCTCCGCTACCTTCGTTTTCAACGTCTTTCGCAGCGACGTTGCGGTCAGCAGCAACCGACGCGTCGGGCCTCAGCATCTCAGCTTCAACAGCGTATAATCTCGGTGGTTATTAATGGCGATGCTTTGGGAAACTGCTACCGTGCAGCCCGCTCACTTCCCTCTTATGACCGAGCGCGCTATCTCTTCCCCATGCGCGGTCCAGATCTCTTCTTCTTCTTCTTCTTCTTCTTCGTCTCTGTCTTCCTATCGTTCTCCGACCATTTCGCTCCTCTTCCATCCGACTCGTCTTCTCTTCTCCCCTGCCCCTTCATCCTGCTACGAAACTGCATTCCGAGCGTCGTTAGACCTCGCCCCGCACCTACCGAAAGTTCGCGAGACGCGAGTCTAAGCGTGAGTCGCTTTAATTGCCTGTCTATGTCGGACGGTGCGAGTCTCTACCGAACGTTCTCGAGAAGAGGTATCGCTTCTTTAGGAAGCGGATCTCCGACCTCGACTAATTACCCCGACTCTCATTCGCTTGTTTCAGACTGCCCTGTGAGAAAAGCTCGTTCGTCGCGAAAACACCCTTTACGAGACGGGAGCAAATTCTCGCGTAGACGCTCGCTTTGTAGCTTATTACCGGAATATTTGTCATGCGACTCGTGTACGATAAAATGCGAATTAATTAACGATAGACAAAAGACGAGTGAGAAGGGCATCTCCCGGTAAATGGAATCTCTCTCCTCAAGATATTCATGCTACAAAATATAATACGTGGTATTATATACGTGTGGTACCCCCTCGTATTTCCATATTTTTATAATACTCACTGAGGCATAAGATACTGCGCGATATTTCTCTAAGTGGTTCGCTTACATAATACTTTACAATTATAACGAACGTTAATTGCTCCGAGAAAGAACGGAAGATTTTTTTCTCCGTACATTTATGATTCTTGCGAAGAAAAATTCTGACACATAAAAGATTAAATGTTTAATTTTACAGGTCATATTTGTTGCATTTATGATTTTTCAATTTTATGTGCGTTTCGGCACAAATTACACATACGTTATATATTCTAAATATTTTTATATTTTTCTGTAGAAAAAAATTTTGCCTTTGAATGTCTCGAATTATTTTCCAGAATACATATCCACTTTTATATCTTGCAATTAGAATCACGGGTAAGGTTGCTTAACGCGATCGTAACAAAAATCCTGCACGAGCTCGATTCACGAATCATTCTCCTCCTACTAGAAGCGAAATCCACGAGCCGCTCGTAAATCGGCTTCCGCAAAGGAAAGAGAGAGAGAGAGAGAGAGAGAGAGAGAGAGAGAGTGTGCGCAAGTCGACAAGTCAACCTGGACGATATAAAAGAGTACGGGAAGTTCATTTAACAGGCCATAAAAAGGAGTGAGGAAAAGGGAATAAAGACGCGTTCTCTCCAAATCGGCCCTTTCGCCGTCGGCGGCAGACAGTTTCGCCCAGAGAGGGTGCCAGAGGATTTGGAATTGGGTGCTAGCTAGTTGCCGGAGTATGTTAGGGCCGTGGGCTATCGGGTGATCAACCTCAGGGGTCGAATCCAAAGGCTTATCTAGCCGAGAGGAAGGCTTACCCAAAGTAAGGTAGGGCCGAGCCCGCGAGTGTCTCGCTCGTGCGTAGGTCCTTTCGCGGGATCGACCGCAGGATCGTTCGATCTTAATCTGCCCGGACCTACGCCCACCTCCGAGATGTCCTCTGAAAGGTGGAGGTTGACTGGGTATCAAGCGTTTCCGAGTGTGGAACACAATTTACGCGGTGAGCCGGCAAAGATGGGCCGCCGATTGAGTCCTCAAGAAATAACCGTGCGAGGGTTGATGCCCGAAGGGCTGCGCAAATCTAATAGTTATCTACTAACCGTAATAATACCATTACGAAGAAATACAATGTATTCTTTGTTGCGCAATGATGGCAAAACCATTAAAACTTCTTTCTTTATATTACGATATTTAATATTTATAAAGGAAAATATGAAACGCGAATATAAGAATGTAGAATTTACGTGCATACATTTTACGATACGTTGTATATGTGAGATAATCTAAATACAACGCGGCACTTTGCGATATATTTATTTTTGTGGCACAGAGATTGCGGAGCGATGGTCTTCTCTCGCGTAAGAGAAGTTTCTCTTAGACGTTATTGTCGAGCCGCGTTCGTTAGTACGAAGCGTTCGGAAACCGTGTGACGATTTTTGCGGCGTGCGTAATCTATACAGTTGTAGTAACATACTCGGCGACTCGCGGCTAACGCTTTCCTCCGCGCACAAGAAAAGATACGCGCGTTGCACGCCAAATGACTTTCCGCTAGGCATTGTCGGTGGTCATGCGCGACTCATAAACGCGCCACCGCCGAGGTTTCTAATATCACGAACCACTAGTAGCAGCGATCGCTAGTAGCTTTCTCTTGCTTAGGTACAATAGGCAAATATCAAAAATATCAACACCATTGTGTTGGCGTCGATATTGTTTACTCTTCAATTGCAGACTATTACTCTATAATAATTATAAAGAATATTACAGAATCTCCCTCAATTATTTCAAGATATTAAAGGAATTATATTTTTTAAATGCATCACATAATTCTATAATTTGATTAAGCGTTGACAACACCTTTGGCTTAATTAAAAGAAAAATCGTCCTTATTTATCTCGTTTAACCAATCTCTCTACAACCACTTTCCAAAATAAACCGTGACACGAGAATTGTAAAGTTTTGTAGATACACACGATTTAAATATTACAACACTTTAGAATATGCTCCTAAAATAGCTCCTACATCTTCCGCATTGGGCTACTTCGCGAAGCGGCTTTTGTGCTCCGGAGATCGTAAAAAGCGGCGCGCGCGCGAAAGCGCCTCGGCTTCGAAAGTGGCATTCCGCGTTACGCTCGTAGGTCACGAGGCATTCGCACGTTGTTTCTCGCCCAGGTGCATCCACGATCGACCAAATGGGGATACGGGAAACGCCCGCGTTTGACTCGCGTTTGGCTCCGCGATCATTTTCTGGTACGTACACGCGCTGATTGTCCGACGCCGACGTTGATTTTCCGGGCTGCCAGTCGCGGGGATCGTCATCGATCGATGCTGTGCGCTACCGTTGCACCAACCTCTTTTTTTTCCACCACCCTTCGTTGACGATGATTTTGCCTGCGCGAAGTATTTTATAGCGAAATGCATACGACAGATCCCATGCGGTCCTAAATGCGAAAGATTTCTCAGAATTCTCAATTTATATGGTAATAACGGAGGATGATGATTTAATGATGATTTAATTTATCATTGTTAGAAAATATCAAAACTGCATCTAGCACTTGAATAAATAATCTTTATTCTCATCTCATATAAATATCTAGATTTTGAATACAAAACACTTCAACGAGTTAGTTAATTAACAATTGACGCCGTATTATCGTCGTGTCGTGTTAATGCGAGCTGACGAACGGATAGACGAGCACTTCGATCGTTTAATATCGCGCAATTTTTAGCGGCATTACGTCTGCGCGGAATCAATCCCGCGAAGAGCGCGACACGGCAAAAGTGATGGATGTCGACGTCAAACATGTTGGTGGAACGTCGGCGACAGTATTTTTGCGGGGGAAAAAAAAAAAAAAAAAAAAACGTCAGCGTGTGGTGATCCAGGTGCGACGGTGTGTTTGCGTTAGCAAACCGTTTCCCGGACGGACGGACAGGCTTCGTTGTGGCCGGGCGACACTGATTGCCAATCAATATGCCCATCTCGCTGGAGTCTAATTCGGCAACAATGTTGATCAATCAGTGCGCACACGGGCTGGCCGGTCGGCTGGTCGGCCGGGAAGCTCCCGTTCCATTTCGCTCGCGTTCCGCTCGCAATCGCGCATCCACAACAACGAACGAACGAACGTACAACGAACCGTTCTGCGGCAACGGGCTGTGGAGAGAGGGAGAAAACGCGCTACCTTCACTATTCTCTTTCTCTATCTCTCTCTCTCTCTTTCTCTCTCTCTCTCTCTCTCTCTCTCTCTCTCTCTCTCTCTCTTTATCGCTCTGATCATTTCCGTTTCCGGTCGTACACCGTATAAGCGCCCAAGCACGTATTTCCTTGCCATCGCATCGTCCAAGGAAATGCGAAAAATTACGCGATTGTCAAAAAGTGGAATGTCACTGATCATTTAGAATCTTTGAGGGATAAAGTGCTCAAGCACACCAGAAGCGTTACTTGTCATCGATGGGATCAAGTTCGATATGTACTTAAAAATCCAATAATCAAGTTTTATTTCCTAGGCTTCGAATAATACTCACAAGAAATATTTCATTTATTGTACTTGCGAAATAATCGAATCTAAAACAGTTATATTGAAATTTTAGATTGAGTATCTGCAAGATTCGAAATAGTACTTATAAAGATTGTATAAAAAAAAAGTGGAATATATCACATCTTTAAAGTCTTTCAGAGAGAAATCTTATTCTCTTTCACAATTATATATTTTTCCGCGCTCTCTTAAATATATTAATTATAAAATCTCAAGATTAAATTAATATTATATTGATTTATAACTTATTTTTTTAATTATTTTAAATATAAAATCTCTTCATTATTTCTAAAATCTCTCGATTTCCCAAGCAAAACAATGCAGTAACGAAAGCATGTTGTTTTCTTGTGCATCATTAATGAAACGTATAAATAAGCCCCGTTACGTAGTTAATTCATTATTCCCCTCGACGCGACGACAGGGTAAGGAATCAAGAGCCGATTCAAAGGCAATCGTTACAACGAATGCCGGAGTATGTTGATGCACGAGGTTGTTCCCTCGACAATGCACATGTCGGCGACACGCAACAAAACATATTGATACGCATTGGGGCCGCGTTCGCGCACTTGATGCAGTCGAGCCGTTGATTGCATTTCTGTTTGCGCGTTTCGCGCGTTTCCGGACGAGCGGCGAACAGCGCTACTCCGGGATATGTGAAAACGAAAATTCCAACGATCATACTTGTCACATCGCTACCGAGAACAAACGTATATAGCGCGAATGTATAACGTGTCGTCCGTCGAATCTCCTCGAATCGAAGGGGTAAGAGCTACGTATCTGTTCGCACGCATGTCGAAACGCGCACGCTCCTTAATATTCGTCATTATCCGGACTGTCAATTACCCAGAAGAAAACGCAAGTAATTAGTCGACATACTTACATCTCTTTATCCGACGTGACACTTTAATTGCGACACGACACGCAGCTCTGCGCGAGACGCGGACTTTACAAGAGGCAGCGATAAAATCGAGACTTCCATCCGTGATATGAACTCGGGCGCCGCCGAGAAAGAGAAAGGAACACAGAGGGACGATTAATTAATTTCCAACTTTTAATTAATTAAGCCTTCCGATTAAAACCTGTCGATCGACTCCGCTCGCTCCGCTCCGACCGAGTCATCAGCTGATCGCTGACGCGTCCCGAAAATTTTTCCAGTCGGCGATCTCTCTTCTTCTCGCGATACGTCACGATCGATCGGTCGAAAGAAAACGGCCCCCGGGACGTAGACAAATGCCGCTCTTCCGCCGTCGTTACCGCGAAGGGTCAGCGAGCTAACCCGATATAAGCGAGCGCGTATCCGCGGACCGGCCGCGGAGAAGATGTATGCGGACCGGAAGGCACCGTAACCCGGAAACCATTACTACCCCTCTAATTTCTTTACGATCACGATGCCATTGGTCACGCTCCCGCTACGTCGTGGTTTATGCGGGGGAGGTCTATCGTAGGGATTTTTTTCCTCTTCCATCCCTTCCTCTCCCTCCTCCGCTCGCAAATTGAGACTTTCCCCCGAATATTTCAGTCCTTGTAAAATCGCCGATCATTTTTCACTTTTCTCTCGAAAAATCGCCGGCCGACCGTCCAGTGGCATCGATTCTTGGCAACAGATTCCATCGGTTCTAACGGCAGTCTATAAGATGCATTACGGGTTATACGAAAAAGAAGACGTTTAGACGGACAACAGAGCGTAACGGAAGATAACGCGACGTTCAACGAAAGTCGAAAGGGAAGAGTCCGTCGATGAAAGAGAAAAAGATTAAAGGCAAGAGACGTGCGCGGGAAAAGGAAGGAGAGAGAGAGAGAGAGAGAGAGAGAGAGAGAGAGAGAGAGAGAGAGAGAGAGAGAGAGAGATATGCAGCTAGAAACAACGAACTGGTGTGTGGAGATAGCTGATGCGGTTCGTCGGTAGTGCTGGCAGATAATAGTGTAGCGAGTATAGCTCGGGGCACAATGAGCCTATCAGATTATATTTCTATTTTCGACACGCGGTCTATCGCGCAATCCCATCTCTTCGAGGCGGCTACCGCGACGCTGTATACATACGTGTCGATACATACGATACGTATGAGAGAACGCATACGCGTAGGATCGTCGTGGAACACGAACAGCCGCTGCAGGCTTTACGCCGCTTCGTAGGCTCCATCTTAGGTTGCCCGCGGGATCAGCTGACGCTGCCACCGCTGCCGTTCGAGAGTACACGCACGTGCGTATATCGCTTATATCGCGTATCGAAACTTAGAGAGTTGCTCCATATATAATATCTGGTTTTGCGCGATTGATGGACGAAGTACTCAAGTTAGCGTCTCTCGTTGTACGATACGTTCGGTCAAGGTAAACAGAAGAATCGCCGCTCTCTTGACAGTTAACCCTTCCGTCAATGAATAAATAAATATTGAAAATGCGTCGACACTTTTCTCCGCCCGAAACAAAATACAAAGATTTTTTTTTTTTTTTGTATTCGGAAACCTCCTAAAATATAACGACAAACATCAATGTTCGATGCCCGGTAGCTGCTATAAAAAAAAAAAAAAATTGTCTCGATGCAACGTGACATCGAAAACACGCGGTCGGTACCCGGGTACCCGTATATTGATGGAGAGGTGAAAAATTCTGCATTGACAGAAGGGTTAAAATTACGGGAAAGCGGAGGGGGAGCGCGGGAGAGAGAGGTAGCGCGCTTCGATAAAAGTAGTAATCACGGATGACGCCCGGTTGTTCGTTGATTCGTTCGTTCAGAGAGGGAACGTTATAGCCGCGTGCCCCGCAGCCACGCGGAGATATTCTCCTTGGTATGCGGCCGGTCCTGAAACCACCTTCGATTCGAAGGAAGGTTTCTTAGGTTTCTCCGCTGGTTAGCTCCCGGCTACTACGAGCGAGAGCCGCGCGATTCTCCCCGGGTCTCCTCCGAAGCCGGGGATGAGCCGGGAGGGCCCCGCGCGATACCGGGGGAGGGGGGGAGGGGGGGGGGGAGAGAGGGGGCCGTGTACCCCACGTTCGAAGGAGCTCTTCGAGCATACAGCGGAGAAGCGAGCTGCCTTCGTTCTTCGCGCGCGAATCGCTACGTACCGAATCGCGAGGATGATGACCACGCCGTAACGTCGTATATAGACGCGTGTGTGCGTGATATAGGTATGGCGGGAGACAGAGACGGGAAATGACGCCGGGGAGGTTTAGGAGGAACAGAGACGGAGAGCACTCGAACCGCTTTCTTTCCTTCGGGCGGTGCAGCTTCTCCCGCAACGTGTACTACTACGCCTCTCTCATCTCTCGTCTCCCTCTCTGTATCCCCTGCAATGTTCTTATCTTCTTCTCTTCGTTCTTCTTCCTCCTCTGCGGCGGCTGCTGCCGCTGCTGCTGCTGGGCTGTTGCTTCTGCCTCTTCTCGTGCTCGCGCGCGAGTAACGTGTTTTCGAAGAGATCGCATACTTTGCGACGACGACGCTGTCAACGCGACACACATCGATTATCGGACTGAATAAATCTTTCCGACTGGAGTAAATAGCAAAATTCGCGATAAACGGACGTTTAAAATTATCGTACGATTTAAGCTTCATCGTACTCTGGACATTTTACGATTCGTATAAAATTATCTATAGCCTTCACAGGATCACACCGTCAAATGTGTGTTATGTAACAAAATCCAATATAAATATTTTTTGTATATTTTTATTTCAATTTTTAGAGAGAAATATTGCTCGATACGCGAATTAAAAAATTCCTTGCAACGTGATAAATCAAGTTTCGCGACTTCTAACGTATATTACATATACAGCTCTCGTGATAGCGTTTAGGAACGACGTGGCGATTTTCCAGGAACGATTAAACCCGGGAACGAGGCAAATTTCGCGTTTGGCAATCTCAAAAAAGAACGAAAGTGACTCTCCCATCGAGACGCGAGGAGATGACTCTCGGAAGATGATCGCGGAGAGAAAACGTCAGGACAAGACGTTGCGGCTGGAACACCTCGAGGTGTTCCTGGTCGACGTGATGGGAAAGGACGTGCGAGTTGGCAGATGGCTCCCGAGGACGAAGGTCCGAAAAGCAAAAGAACTCGCGAGGGGGGGGGGGAGGGAAGAGGCGGAAGAGCACACAGGGCAGTTATCACTGACACTTCGCGCCGCGGATATACAGCCGATATGGCCGACGCGTGTGTGTACGCACGACACTGTAAAATTACCGCGTCAAAAACAATTACGTTACAGCCCAACAGTTCGCGTAACCCGACCACGGGACAATGAAGATAACCACAAACCATCACCGAGCCAACCAGCCAGCCAGCCGTCGTCCTCCTCGTCGTCGTCGTCGTCGTCGTCGTCGTCGTCGTCGTCGTCGTCGTCGTCATCACTGGCGAAATGCGCTTCGCGCGCGCGTTCTTCCGTCAGATCCGACTTTCGCGTGACAGGTCGAGGTCGGGAAATTAACTCGCGTATAATCGTGCTCTCCTCTTCACCCTCTTCCCTTATAATATTCCACGCGACTTCTCTTTTTTTCGCGTCTCATTCGACTAATTTCGAAAATTACTAAACCGCGCGTGCGGATATTCAGAATGATCTACGAGTGTAAAAAAAACTATGACAGCTTGTTCGGGAGGTCATTTTAAGTAAAAAAAATGTTGCATGAACATAGGTCCTATTTCAAGCTTGCATTCGAGCTCAAGCAGCACATTTTGAGCACTTGTTTTAACTCTACACACTAGATTGTTATTTTCCAATAATAATTGTTAATTTATAAATAGAATATGTTTTGTTTTTTGAATTGTAACTAGATATTAAATCTACTATTTATTACCGCATTAATATATAAAACTTTGATCTCCTGTAGTTTTATAACTAATTGAAATAGGATCTATGTTCATATAACATTTTTTACTTAAAATGATCTCCCGAACAAGTTGTCGAAATTTTTTTACATTCGTTGTAGATCACCCTGTATACGGGGCACCGCGGACGATTCCGATTTTAACCACCGCGGACGATTCATCGATAATGAAGCGTTACCGCGGAATGGTCGCTTGTTGATTACTTCCTTAGACATTAGCGTTCGTTTTACTCTGACGAAGAGGTATGTATCTCTATTAGTGTAATCTCGCTTCGCTTTACCGGTATATATTTATGCAAGCACATCTGAAACGTTTAGTGCATGAATACTAAGTGAGATCGAGTATGAAAAGATTTTTAAGGCAAATTTCTTTCGCGTCTCGTCAAGTTGTCGCACAAATTATTAATTTCTATTCGTCATCGATGTTCGCGAGCACCAGCGACGGGCGCTTGATATTATCAACGATGTCGGCTCAACTCATGGGGTGGAATCGAGGGGGCGGGGGTCGAGCCGCGGTGGCGCGGCATTGTCGAGTGGAAAGGGGGTCCAATCAATCAGCCGCAAATCAGTATGCACGGCACGTTCGCCTAATGCCGCCACTCTTTCATCATATTCATTTGATCGCGACCCCCTCAGCCTGTGCACGCAATCGTTAATGGCGCTGTTTAAAGATCGCAACCGATCGATGTCGAGACCTCGCGCGCGTCCGTGAAAAAAAAGGGATATCTCTAGATTCAAATAAAAATTACGGCTTTCTCTTTATATAATAATCTTGCGTCAATATGCGCCGTTGCATCACTAGAGCATGAATAAAAAACTCGCGGAATATTTGTAAACCTGAGCACTGAAATATTTTACGTTCTTAATGAATCGAATTTCTGTAGATAAAAATTTTTATTATTCTCTCTCTCTCTCTCTCTCTCTCTCTCTCTCTCTCTCTCTCTCTCTCTCTCTATGCAATAATGCAACGCTGACAACCGTGAAATATTGCAAATGTAACTTCGAAGTTAATCTCTTTGAAATGTCATTTTTTTGTGGAAGTATTACGACGATTCTCCGTCGAAATGCCTGGAAATAAATCGCTCATCGAGTTGAAGATACACTCCGAGTAACCGTAAACCGTGCACGTTCGAGGGAATCTCGTAATTGACGAAGGAGGAATCGCGTTTTCCCCGGGAACGTTCGCGCGGTCGCGGTTATATACATCGATAATGATATATGGGCCTCTCTTGCTCGCTACCCGTGTTTTCGTGGCTTCGCAAAACAACCGGCTGCCATTCGTAAAGCGTTAAACAGATTACGGACAGAGGCGGACGGTGCGTTGCCACGAGGCAAATACGTCTCTTTGGCTCGTCCGACTGGCGTGAGATCGAGATGGCAGGAGGCGGAGAGAGAACCGGGCAAATACGTAATCCGGATTATCGTGGGATCCGCTTACCTTATACCGGACACTTGCGCGGTAGGAGCGATACGGCGCCGATACCGGTGCCGACTCTTCACCCCCTTCTCCCTACTCGCCCCCCCTCCCTCCCCCCGCGCCGCCCCTCTGACCGGCACTTTTACGTCCCGCAGCACTTTTAAGAGGATTGCCCTGTAAGCCGTAATATTTTTAACGAGGCCCGAGTTTCCTCGACGTGTCCGATCTGGCGTGTTCGTGACAAAAACGCAATCTGTCGAAAGTCGACTGACATTATTCGACGAGAAAACAAAAAAGTTAGATTAGGTTTTTTTTAGGTTTTTTTTTTCTAAGAGAACAGATCTCTCGTATATTAAGTCGGAAATTAATTTTCTCCCCGCTCGTTGCCTCAAATTTTTTTTTTTTTTTTCAATTCATAATTCAATTCTACAAACACCCGTCCTGACCGTCGCCGAAACATTGCAGCTTCCTGTATCAAAGTCGATTCATCGAGGCGTAAATCGCAGGAAGCAGATATAAAATAAGCAAAGATAGACAGCGGATGAAAGAGAAAAGGAGAGAGAGAGAGGGGGGAAGGGGGGGAGGGTATCCAATTTAAGCCGAGCCCACAGCGCAAAAATGCTTCCGAAGGCTCCGGCTCTGGTTCATTAAATGAAACCCAATAGCGGTTGTTTGCGTTGCCAGACAGCGAATCCGTCTGGAAATTGAATGCCATATTGTATCGGGTCCGCCCATGCGTTTTTCTATATGTATAGAGCGTATATACGCGGCGTAGTTTTACGAAATCGAACGGCGGCTAACGTTTACATTGTTGTTTATCGTAAATTTACAAATTAAGGGCATTCTGGCGCAACAAGAAAGAAAAGAAAAACAACAACACGGTACATCGTAATTAAATAAAATTGATATCGTTCTTCATTATTTTACGCGATGAATTAATATCGTAGGGTAAAATTTTGCCCAGATAGAGGGAACGTTTTCTCGCGCGCGCTCGTTATTTACCGATGGCGCGCAATACAACCCCCGCGTCAAAGAATATTTTGCGACGCTTTGGAACGAATGGACGACAGCTATCGCGACGATATGGAGCGTAGTTAAAACACAATTACCGCGTCGTCCCTCCACCCTGTCGTCCCTATGACAGACCGCGGGCGTACCGCGCTGTCAAAATAGATAACGTTCGGAGTAAGTCACCCCGAAGTTAAAACCCATCGCTGCAACGGGCGGTGTAGGACCATTCACTTTGGGTTAACGTCGACAAAGGGTGTACAGGAGGATAGGAAGAGAGAAAATCGGGGGGGGGGGGGATTGCGTTACGGCGGGACCGTGATACGCTCCGCGTGCGCGTTTTGTTGCTTGCGACCAAGTTAGGGGTTGATATTGCGCGTCGTTGGGGTTGCCAGTGTGTGACGTCACGCGGCTGATTAACATAAACGGACCGGCGCGTTCGTTGACAGAAGCGTTATCTTTTACTACCCGTAACTGCTTTCCTGCATAAACGAACGTCGATTAAGCCGATAATATATCAAGCTGGCGAGATTGGAAAATTTCTTTCGTTATCGACTCGATTCGATTGTTCGGAAAACCGCGTTCCTCGCTGTCATCGATCCGCGATGAGCTTGCGAAGGAATTTTCGTCGAAGGGATTACCGTCTACGCGCTCACGAGGGATGACGCGCGCGCATCAACCCTTTTATTACCGGGACCGGATGACTGTAACTGTCTAACGTGACATTAGCGGAACCTCGCTTGGCTCCGAAATTATTGTTATTATTCCATAAATGGATATCGGAGAGGGAGACTTAGATTATGGAACGCTGCCCGCATATTCTATTAGGACGGTGTACGTCTGATTTTATTCACTTGCACATAGATCTTACGTACTTGTTATTGTCTTTCAAACTTATAAAATTATTTTGAGCACTTTGTCGTCGTGCGATCAGGATTTAAAATTTTTCTAGAATCGTGTACTCTCGGATCAATACGTAGTTTTCCTCAATTTTTCATAAAAATATACTTAGCATTAAGAGGTTTTAAGGAACTCATTATTCGTATTATTCCTCGACGATGTTGGAATTATATATCGCCGTTACTACTTCCTTATGGAACTTTAACGACACTTGAAAATAACAATCGAACTTTACAACTGCGTTTTATTATCTCATCTACGAGTGACAATTCTCAATCTCGATTTATAGTTCAAAACCGCGAGAAATATATTATTTTAAGTCTCGTCTGAAAAAAATTATTTTAGAAAAGATAGAAAGATAGATATTATACGAAGCACAGAATATAAAATAAAGTTTCTGTTACAAAATCGATTGCCTATCTAGTCGTGATGTATATAATCAGCTTTCAGAGATAGATAATATAGAATAGAGATGTAAGAGAGGAAAGAGAAAGAAGGAGAGAGAGAGAGAGAGAGAGAGAAAGAGAGAGCAAGGAGCACAAACCGCGCTGGTGGGAGGAAAGACGATCGTCGGGGAAACTTTATCTCATTCATACTTTTACATTTGAAAGCGGTAATTTATGCGCGCGGCGAAGTGAGACGGAATGCAACCGTGGAGATGCAAGAGAGCGAGAGGGTGATGGCGCGAGAGAGCGCGACGGCGTGCGCGAGAAAGAGGCACGAACGTCGCCATTATAATAGATATGTTAGCATGCAAACGCTGTCTTTTATACGTTTGCCAGTCTGCGGTAGTGGTGGCGATCTTCCAGGGCCGTGCATCTTCTCTCGCCATACCCGATCCAGCTCTTTCTACTTAATTTTGACAATGCGCGCGACACGCGTCTTATTCGTCCATTCCTTTCTTGCGAATATTGTCAAACTAGAAAGCATACTGTAAATAGAACGCAAAGATCGTATACTATACAGACGCCTAACTCATGGACCGCGAATTGAGGGATAAAATCATGTCTCTCATTAGAGAGTGCAAGATAGTCGAAATATAATTTGACATTTGTCAAAACTCTCTCTCCCTCTCCTCTCTCTCTCTCTCTCTCTCTCTCTCTCTCTCTCTCTCTCTCTCTCTCTCTCTCTCTAGCTTCAGATTCGAAGCTCTCGTGTATCGGTATCATTGACACGATATCATCCCCTTGTATCACGATATCGTCCCCCCCCCCCCCTCAAAGATATGTCGACCCAATCGTTGAGGATGCAATGCGGCTGTCGTTTCGAGGTATCGAGGTTTGCCGAGGTAGGCCCATAAAAAAAAGAGCGGCATTCCAATAAACCGACGGTTGATACATCCCTGGGGCCTCTCGCGGGCAAAAGCGTAGAGGCGGCACAAAGAGGGGGCGGCAAAGCACGGTTCGCCGGATGAGGGGAGTGGTGAGGGGGCAACGCGGTAGCGACTGCGGCGACGGGCGAGCGGGGGCGGCCAGGGGGGCCCCGGCGAGAGGCAGCGGGGGAAACGCACGGGTTCCCCGAGGGGACGGGGGGAGGGGGCGGCGGTGGCAGGGGTGTATCTACTTACCATACTCCCAGTATACCAAAGTCCCGCGGTCGACGCGGCAGATAGTAGTCGCTGGCAAAGCAGGCATCTCGACAGCAGCCGCGTGAGCTGGCGAGAGAGGGGGAGGGGGAGGGGGTGAAAATAAAAAGAGCCGGAAGCGAGAAGAGAGAGAGAGAGAGAGAGAGAGAGAGAAGAGATAGACGTAAAAAGGGAGAAAGAGGAAATCGCGAAGAGCGAGGAAAATCTGCTACACGTGTTTCGTCGTTCGCTTTTCCGCGAACACGGAGGAGAGAAGCAACAAGAAAAAAAAAAACAGAGATTTAGCGAAGAGGATATCCGCGAATCGAGCGCGACGAAAGAGAGTGACTGGACGCATCGCGTGTGATAGCAATATCGTTGCGTGTTTCGTGCTGTTCCGATCACGTGGTAATCGCTGCCCCCTCCCCTCCCGATCGGGGTTCCACCGACAGGCAGTGGGGATGTCAACCATGATTGGGAGAGATGCAAAAGAAGAGGAAGTGGTGAACGATTCTCCTAGGAGATGAAAGAGGACAGTGAGGGTGAAGAGGAAGGGAACATTGTTTCAACACTGATGATGATCACGTAAGGTGAGTGTGAAATTATGTGTCAATAATCTTTCTGCGATGGTTTCTATAAAATAAAACTATTCTATTGCAAAGAGATTATTAAATATTGCCCGATGAGAGATAAAACACGTTTCATTCTTGCTTCATCACTATCTACGGAAGAGAATGTTATTTATGCAGAAATTTTAAAAGAAAATTTAAAAGTTATTATAATCCATTCTACAGATCTATAAATAATCTTACGGAGAAAAATAAGAGATAGAATTAAGAGACAATTCTTTAATACGGAATAGATTGATGATACCGTAAATCATATTTCCACGACAGAGACAATACGCGGCGCGTCCCTCTTCCTTGCCGCAAGACGTCGACTTAAATCGTCGTTTGGCAATGCCTTCGGGGCCACCGACTCACTTTAAATCGTATACTTGGCACACGAGCTAATTGGTCGTATCTCGCGTTAGTCGGCGTGTTTTATCGCGCCATTCGTAACCGGTCGAAATGCATTCGCCGACGTTCCAACGAGCAATTTAACGAAACGCGAAATGTGTAACGCGCTCGCCGACGCTCGATTTTTCACTCGCGGTTCCCACGTGGCGGGCGACCACGTGTTGACTTTGCACGCGTCTTACGATTGCGAGAGATCCTCGCCCGCCTTCTCCTAGACGATCGGTCTATCCGTGAATCGTTGCACAAAAAAACACATGCCAGAAAATTATACAATTTAAAAAATAAAATTGAGGCCCGAGTAAGAGACCTCTGTAAAAATTTAAATCTTGACATAGATTGAGATAGATTTTGATATCTTGAGATAGATTTTGATAACGTTTCGATAGAAGTGTCGCAAGATTTGTGTAGAAAAATAATTTTTATAATTACTCCAAATAATTATAAATAAAATAATAATAAAGTAATTGTAAATAAATAATTATAAATATATAATTACTCCAAAATTTATTTTACAAATAATTAAGTCTTTAATATAATCTTCCTATTTTATTATTTGAATTTTGAAAAGATTTTTATTTTCTTTTTCGACTCTTGGTTCCTTTCATTGACGCTTATTGTCAGATGCGTTGAACGCGAGTATCTCGCGGAACGACGACAGAATCTCGTAAGCCTGCCGCTTCTATTTCTGTTCTACGAGCTGGACATGAAATTGAATTCGTACCGTGAATAACGACTAACAAACCGCAGTTATATCGTAAAAAGCAATGCAGCGGGATGTGAATTAATTCAGGCTCCGCACCCCACAGGCTATCCCAGAGCCCTTTGCCTCTCTCCCGTCTCTCCTCGCGCGCGCATCTCTCGTTTCCTCTGTCGCGTTACTTCTCTCCTCCAACTTGAAACCCAAAATTCAATAAAGGCGAACGAGTACGAGGTCTCCCCCTTTTGACCCCCCCCCCCTCGCAGCTTCCCGTATGGGGTGGTGGTGGCTATGGGGTTAGGAGTGGGCCGGAGTCATCGCGAGGACTTGGAGGGAGAGATGAAGGCTCGGTGCATACATTAGCGGGGGCAACGTGCGGAGATATTGTCTGAACAAAGGGATCGGCTCGTACCTATCGAAAAGGCGATTAAGCGAGGATAAAGTTAACTTCGCCTTGGGCATTCCTGTTGAAAACACTCTCGGAAAAGACGTCTCTTCTATATTGTGATTCCCGGCGATATCGCGATATATCTTCGTGTTGCTTCGACAAAATCGAGTCAATAGATTAAAAAAAAAAAATTCTAATAATTTATGAAATCGAGGATCGTGATGATCGGTAGTTGCGGAAGATTCTACGACAATCGGAATGCGAGAGACATTTATCGGGGGCCACACAAATCGAATTCTTTGAAAATTATTCAGTTCTTTAAAACATGCCGTTCAAGTTTCGAAAGTATTCCAATAAAGCCAGTTTTTACAGCCTATGTTTGCAGCTGCATTTAACCCTTCTGTCAATGCATTATTTTTCACCTTTCCATCAATGTATGGCATTATTTCCCGTTATATTTTAGAAGATTTCCGAATGCAAAGGTCCTTTGTATTTTGTTTCGGGCGGAGAAAAGTTCCGACACATTTTTAACATTTAAAATTGCTTTGGGTACCCAAGTACTTCATTGACAGAAGGGTTAAAACGACAGAAAAATTATGCCGACGTTATTCGCGACGATACCGCAAACTTGACACACCGCGTGTCCAAGACAATGAAGGTAGAAAAAACAGGGCGCGCGAGACGGAGAGAAATAGAACGATAGAGCGAGGACAGCGGGCCTGACAGGACACAATATTGCAATAACTTCAATTACGGCGACACGACGGATTGCCGTGGGGTAAATTCGACCGTTCCCCGCAGCCAGCCAGTCAGTCAGCCACCCCCGCCCGTTCCATCCATTTATATATCCGAGTGACACAAACGTCGTGGTCGAATTGGCTGTCGGATCTGAAAGGGGCTGCCTTTAAACAAGTGCTTCTTAATAAACCATTGACGCGCGAAACCACCCTCGAAAATTTGCCCCTCAGCGCCGCGTCGCCACCCTTCCTCAACGTCTAACGCCACGAGGCTCTAGGCCGTCGAGGGACTTTAAGCTTTCGTTACTTCGTTAAATTCAGAAAGGCAAAGCTCATCATCCCGCGCCTCAGAGTATAACGAAGCGTTCTGACATTTTTATCTCCAAAAATTTTTGGGCACTCGTCAAGTTTGCAGGTTTCGGGCAACGATCTAATCGATATGGATCGGCTATTGTACCTCGGAAGTTTGCGGCGAAATTTTTTAATACATAAAATTATTTTTTCCGATAATTTGCGAAAGCATATGGCGTACAAAATAAAAATTATGGAAGCGGATAAAGAATTATATGTCGATTTAATGAATAGGTCCAGGCGACTAAGATTAGCGTGAAATTTTTTCGCCACGGAAGGATCAAGGAGTGTTCGTATATAATCCAATTTTTTTTTGCAGTATAACATAGGGAAAATTCGTCAAATGATTTTCGAGACAAGGCCGAAGACCACGGAGTTAGCGTAGCGGTGACTTATCGACCGCTCGGTTGCAGGGAGAGCGAACTCTGGAAAAATTGTGCAGAGCCTTTTGCCCCGCGGGCTAAGGGTATTTCACTAGGGGTGGGCACGCACCCTTCTTCGCTCACGTCCCACTCGAAATTTCGCTCGGCTAGCGTTTTTTTTAACATTTATTTGACAGCTGTCGTCCGCAATGCGTGCGCGTTTACCTACCTACACCTATCGCGTCCTGGTCTTGTGTCTTCGTGTTGAAATCGTTCGAGGGCAGAAATCGTTCGAGGACGAGCCTTGAACGGCACCCTTGGAAGAGATAGGGGTAGCGCAAACTTAAGGGATGCTGACGTGACTGACCGATATTTCCTTACACAGCAAAGATTTATAAATCGTTTCGACATAATTACACGAGTCTCTCTAAAAAATTAACCTTCGTATTTTATATTTCGAAATCTCGGATTAGATGGAAGAATAAACATCAGTTTTTTTTTTCTGATGTGTTTATAGTGCGTTTAGAATTCATTCAAAGTAAAACAAGAAAAACAAGAAAAACAAAGAATAATACATGACTGAAATATTTATGTGATCTTAAAGTTTTTTATGAACATCCTTAAGCAAGCAATGATTTATCCGCCAATTATCATCTTATTGAAATTCAATTATTATCTAATTGAAATATCAACTGTTTATTTATAACATGTTAATTAACATTTCAGAGCGCAAATCACTTTATAATTCAATAAAAACATACGCTAATGATTTCTCCTCGCGACGATTATGATGTGATGTAATTAATTTTTTATCAGCAAGATGTGATGATATATGGTCGGAAGAATATAGATCGCACTTTTCGATACCGTGGAAGAGCAGACGTGATTTCTCGAAGGAATTCTCGCAATATCAACGGATAATTTCGCATTCTCCTTTAATAGAGTACATTTGTTATGCACCAATTACTTACACCCCCGCAGGCACGATCGCTAATTGCGGAACCGCGTTTTGTAAAAAATCGGCGAGGAAATAACTAATAATCACGTAATGAGTCGCCGCGAGAGTCTGTCACGCGATGCAAACGAATCAACGATATCGTCGAGCTAGGTTAATTACCCCGTGACCCGCGCGCCAGAATGCGTGGCTGCGACACCCCACTTTCCCTACGCTTGTATTCGTGCATGGACTTTCCAAAGTGTTGGTACACGCGAAAATTGAATGCCATGCGCGACACAACACTTTAATATAGTCGTATTCGTCGCACCAACTCCAATTTCAATTAACACAGTTATTTTATTTATTTATTTATTTTTTTTTTTTGTTTATTCGTGGCGGAGAATCATATCAATGGTGGAGACTATTTACATGAAATCGAGGTACAAGTCACTGTCCTATTTTTAACATCGCGATACACACGCGTGTAACTTTAATTTTTATACCGAATTACAATCGTCGTTCCGCTTACTAAACGCCAGATTAATTTACGCCGAAGACAAATTGCGGCCCTTGTCGTTAGGGCTTTCTTAAATCGATACTCGTTTTCTTCCTCGAGCCTTCCTTTCCCTATCGAGCGTGTCCGGGAGAATGATAAAACGTTTAACGGCAGATAATCGTAGGAACCTCGATAAATCTAACGAGGTCTCGTTTCGCGTCGACCCTTTCTCTCCCGATCGCCGATTTAAGCTCGCCGTTTCTGGATACAACCCCCAGAGCAAAATCCCGATAACGAAGCGGGAACTCGTGCGTTTTTTTTTCCTCGCCGACGTAATAAAAAGAGCGAGAATGAACGAACTATCGCGGTATTGCCGGGCTTGCCAGGAGCCTGAGAACTTTGTCAATTAGACGGCAACAATTAGTCGTAGCCGCCAGACAGTAGCTGCTACCGTCGTGATAGGTAATAAGTAATAATGGATCATTGAACGCGATAACTTGTCTCTCCTTGACGTGCGCCTTAAAGTTCGCTGTGGACTCGTTACACGTTACACATCGCGTTACACGTCGCCCGTTGAGTTTCCGCCGAGGAATGCGGATCGAAATTGCGCAACTGCCCGTTTTCCCAGATGTTTTCATAAGTGTTGTTATCGAGATCTTTCAAGAAATTTATCTCGCCCTGGTTAGAAGGAACGTACATCTTACGCGAAATGTCAGAATCCGAAAGTTAGCATTCGGTGAAAAAAAAAAAAAACAATTGTGTGGATTATAAGAAAATGTTTTATTAATTAGTAATTTTATTAATATATATAATTATTATCTCAATAATATGTGAATTTTAATTATAATATATTCGCTAATTTCGTTTAATATTTCGCTTAATATTTTGCACATCTACACATCAAATTAAAAAAATAATAAATATGTATGTAGATGATTAAGCATCATTATGTAATTCTGAAAACTTTTCATTTATTACAAGCTCCAGTAACAATATCGGATCGAATAGTAAAGCAAGAAATTGCAGTATTACGGTCGATTCTATCGAAGAATATAGTTCAGAAACGCGCAGTGTGGCTTAATAAATCCGCAATTACCGTCGATGCGTTGTCGCGCAAGCGCGCGAGATTTTTCCAGCGTTTCCTGTTGCGAGAGAAAAAGAGAAAGAGAGAGAGAAGCTCACGAGGATAAAAATCAGTTAGAATGTCACGTCGACGAGCGACGCGCCTACTTTCCCGTGTTCACTATCCCTCGTTTCCACGAGAATATTATCATCGTCGTGCTCCTCGCTTAGCTCGCGCTCGCCTTTCGCGAAGGATTCCTTGGATCAATCAGCCGGCGCCGAACCACCGGACTACCCAGCCGTAGAAAAACCTGGTTTGCCGTCAAGCTTGCTCTCTCGTACGTGAGTTACGTGACGCCGGATCGGCTGTCGATTTATCACGCAAACGCGTACGACGACAGTTCGTCCAACCGGATGTGAGATCGTTCCTTGGCGATCGACGCGAATCTCGCGCGAACGTGACATCCTCCCTAGACGCTTCTGTCAACCGTTTAAGTAGATGTCGATCTTTTTACCAGCGTAAAAAAATTTAGATTACTTCTTTCACGAGAATTTTTTTTTTTTTTTTTTTTTTTACGTAAAGAGAAATACGCGTACACTTGTAGTTATCGATGTCACGCCTTTGCCGGCAATAATCGCAGATGGTTGGAGAAACCGAAAGCTTTAGAACGTTCTCTAAAATCGAATCGCGGAAAGGAGAGGCACGCCGGCAATTTTCGGGATGGTCGCAAAATAATGATGATCTTTATCCCTAATGAAATTAGTCCTGCTGCTCCGGAGAGCGCGCGGGAATAGACATCGTACCGTGAAATTACTATAATAGGCAGCGGCGGCGGGGCGGTAGATCCCCCCCTTTCCCCCTTCCCCCCCATTACACGCACAGGCGTTACTCGCGTGTATAGACGTTTCACGTGTATATTACGTACGTGGATTCGCGAGCGGAGGAAAGAACGCGAGATTGGATCGGTTCGACTCGGTCCTCTCGAGCCGATGTGGAACCTCTTCTCCCCGGGCCTATTTAAAGAGAGCACCTAAATATAGTTCGCTTTATTTTTTTTTTCGCCGGAATTTAAAATTACGGTCGTAAAGAAGCCGAGGGCAAATTAGCCGGGGATTCGACCCTCCTAAGGGGGCTGTCTCTAGCCTCTTCGAAAGTCGTGCACGAGTGGATCCACCACCGCGAGGAAAGAAGGTATTTGGCTCCTTTTTGCAATCAAGTGGATATATATATATATCGATTCTAAGAGAAAGGAAACTTGGATGTCGGTGAAATTTGAAAGATATCAGACGAGAAGCAAGCGATCTCTCTAAATTGTCCCTCGCGATTTTTCGGTTAACGCTCACTTATCAATGATCGTGAATCGAAATGCAATCGGATTAAAGTCGGCGGAGGATTTCGTCGCGTCCGCACCTGAAAATATTCGAGATCCAATTGTATTTATCCGATTCGCCGCCATGCCAGCGGTACCACTCCTCGACGTCCCGTGGCCTTGTCCGGCTCTTCGGGACGATAGTGCCGGGACCCGCAGCCCCACCGGGCTCGCTCTGGTGGAAACAATTGCTGCCGCGGGGCATCATTTACATCATAAGCAATCATAATGATCGAATTTTCGGCGAACGACGATGATCCAACGAGTGGAACGAGGGGAGCCAATCCAGAAGTGGGTACCCACTTACCGGCTGTACGAAACTATGAGCTCGCGAGTGAGGGACTCTGACCCTCCTCCACCTCTTTCGACCCTATAGCTCCGGGCTACCTGCGCCCGTTTATACGAGCTGGCACCTATTTCTCCTTCCCCTCAGTTCTCTCTCTTTCTCTCTTTAAACATCCAGAAGGGCACTTCGAAAAAAGTAATCGTCCAAAAAATTCCGAACGCGATGAAAGCCGGCGCCCCGTCAACCATCTACTTGCGATGTATATGCGTCTGGCTGCCTTTCGCGACACGCGATGTACGTTAAAACAAATAATGTCGCAGAGCGGTCAGCGCGATATCGTCGAAACGACACCCATCAAGTCCTTCACCGACGACTCTTAATGCGCGTCGTCGCGTACGAACGAGCGCGAGTACCACCTAAAACGGCATACGAGTATTTTCACGTACCGTTAATGGGAAGTTACTGCGAACGGAGCACGAAAACGCGGGTTCAATTTCCTGGACGCCGCGCGCACGAGCAGAACGACGACGTTCCCGGGGAGGACGTTTACTCTTCCAACGTACGACGATAATATAAGAAGTCCGCGCATCGCGCTAGGTTATTTGCGCTTAAACGACCGGGAAATTCGCGGAGCGGCCAATTAAGAAAAATCGTTCTCGCGAACGCAAATGATTCCCGTTTTATCGTATCCGGCGTGCTTCGATTTTCGAATTTCGTAAGACTCCCCCCCCCCCTCCTCCTCCTCCCTTCGCCGCCCCACCTAACGCGTTTACGGGGAGGAGGGGGTGCGACGACGGCAACGTTGCCGGTATTTTCCACAGCCCGGGTTTACCAAAGACAGCGGAGAGCTCTGTGTTTTGGGCTTTGCCCGCGTTCGCCCTCTCTCTCTCTCTCTCTCTCTCTCTCTCTCTCTCTCTCTCTCTCTCTCTCTCTCTCTCTCTCCGTATATACGACTGGACCTATCAGTATGCGGACCACGAAACGTGGTCGGGGTCTCCCTCCCCTCGCCATCCCGGTCCCTCTCACGGTCTCCTTCTTCGTCCCTCGGAATCCCTCCATCTCCCCGTATCTCTCTTTGACAAACATCGTGTCCCTCCGCGCTCCTCTCACCCCCTCCGCACATCTATTTGTCTCTCTCTCCTCTCGTTGCCCTTCCTCTCCCGCCTTCCTTCCTCGCGCGCTGACGGAGAAGGCGCGCGCGAGAGGCGAAACGTAGGCTGTTTCGGAGAGAGTGTTTCCGCCGTAATGCCGAAACAGTATTGATTGCAGCCCACCTAGCTTAGCTCTCCACTGCCGCCTACTGCATCTAACTCACGCTCGCACCTAAACTAAACGCGTATTTTCGCACGACCGCCTTCGAAGACAAACGAAATTAACTATGCATATTAACTAACTGTCATCGGACGTGTGACGCAAATATCGAGCAGCCTCAACCTCTACCTCTACCTCCACCTCCACCTCCACCTCCACCTCCTCCTCCTCCTCCTCCTCCCGGACCGGATGTTATCGACTTTCCGCATTGGTTTTTGCCGCGGCGTTTCCGACGACCTATATCTTACGGAGCGTTTAACCTTTTGTCGCGCGTGAACGCGCTCGCGCGCGAGAGAATCGAAAGTGCACCGAGGATATACGTCATCCGATATGCGCGTCCATTAATATCGACGGGCCACGATGGCACGATTCGCTCGCAAATCTGTTCCCGGTCAACCATGACGACCAGAGGCCGGAAATCGCGCCCATCGTCCTGGACCGAAATTGGCCGGAGGACCGTACTAAAGGGTAGTAACGACGTAACAATGACCTCGGTAGAGGGTAGTAGTCGGCATCCGCTGACTCGGAGGACGATGGGAACGGCAATTCCATCTTTAGGAGGAGAATAGGGTCGCCCTATCGTGACTCGGCAGATAATTAGACGGGTAATCGAGATGATCGGAGTTTCGAAGTATTACGGTAGTCTGCAGTTTAATATAGGCCGGCGCGAGAGATCCTGTAACTTCCCGAGACTCATCTTTAACCGTCCAAGATGTTATCGTCCGTATATCTCGCAGATGTTATCGCTTGGGATCGCGGAAAAAATTCACAATTATTAAATGTAAGGTTTTGTTCAAACATACAAGGTATATTGATTTATCGTCATTACTTTCATAATAACTGACGGATCGTAAAATTTCGAAATGCTGCGCGTTTTAAGCGATTAAAATAATTGCCACGTATAAAAGTGCTCGATGAATTATCATCTTAAAGATCTTGACACGACCTTCGACACTCGTCTTAGAACGGTCACCGCATCCATCCCGCGTTTTTTTTTTTTTTTTCCATAAAAACAGGGCGTACGGGGAGTTGAGCGGGTCTCGTGTGACTCTGCGAGGTTATTCGAGGGTTTGGTGACATAATGAGGCAGATCGATTGCCGGGTACATTACCATTACAATGGTGGACACCCCCGGAGACGTCTATGCCTAACACAATTGATAGACGGCAGGAATTTTGGAAGAAAACGGGAAAAAGCGGGGAACTATCGCTCCGATGAGAAAAGAAAGGGAGAAAAAAAAGGGGAGAGGGAGAGAGAGAGAGAGAGAGAGAGAGAGAGCGAGAGCGCGGTCACACCAACGGGCTTATTAGTCAGCAATGTGATCTATTTGCCCTGTACTCGCATAAAGAACCTACATTATTGTGCCACTATGTTACGAAGGAGGGCGTTATTGCCCAACAGGGACCTCCAGTTAGGCTCCTGTATCGCCAGCCCGTGTAGCGACGCATGGCGTACGGTTATAGGCACCGTTCTTTCTCCTCTTGTGTCTCCGTTCCACATTTCTCCTCCATCATCGACCACCCGCGGGGTCTCGCTAATATGCCGGTAATATTTCCTCCATTCCGGATATCGCTTTATTATTTCCTGCCGGCACGCCACGGTTATCGACAATGAATTCTACATACGAGGAAAACAGCGTGAGAAATTTCCAAAGCGACACGCGAAATGTATATCACCGATATTTGCATTAGACGCTACGTCAGCTTCTTCCTCCTCGTCAAACGAGGAATATTACGTCGCGAGTATATTGCATGATACATTTGTACATTATGTTATATATTTATATTTATATAAATTGCATTCTATTTTCTAGAATAAAATGCAATATATATTTTAATATAAATATATACAATATATATTTATATTAAAATGTATATTGCACTTTACTATAAAATAGAAAGTTTATAAAAAATTGAATGTTCTACGTAAACATTGTAATCTTCATTCATAAGTTTGTTGTTTTACGGGATCAGCGGAAGAATGTAGCGAAAAAAAATTTAGTATTGTTAAAGACACACGGTAGATGAATACCGTTAGTAAAAGAACGGCCTCCATTCCACTCGACACTCCGTTCCATTGTCGATTTCGGTCGCTTAAGGTCGGGAGACATTGTTTAGCATCCCGCGGATTCAGCGCGTTGTCTGACTCATGCGATCGGCTTCTCCTCTCCATCCGTATAAACCGAATCGAATCGTCCGTCCGTTCGTCGGCTCGCTCGTTTTGGTTCTCGCGTCTCCGTTCTCGTACGAGTGACAATGATGTCACTTAAGGAACAAGGAATTTCCATTGTTCTCGACGACGCACGTACGAAATGGTGAATGTTATACAAAAAAAAAATATATATATATATATATTGGATTTCATCTTTTATTCGACTCGACCCAGAAATTCGTAGTTTACTGGCGAGCTCCGGTCGGTGATACTTTCGACGTTATTTTTGTGGAAGGAAAGTTCGGCTTATCGTGAAAAGTTTGGCGGAGGCACGCCGGGAATGGGGCGAGGCTCGCGGAGCAGCGAAACGCTTTCGGAAAATCCATAGCGTCAAGGAATATACAGGGTTCCGCCGTGGCGGAACACAATGGCGCGTTGTAGAAAGGTCGGGTGATAAGAGGAGCGAGCGGGAGCGAGCAACCGGACAGGAGAAAGACAGACGGAGAGGAAGAGACAGAGACAGAGAGAGAGAGAGAGAGAGAGAGAGAGAGAGAGAGAGAGAGAGAGAGAGAGAGAGAAACGGAGACGCGAGGAGAGCTTGCGGCGTCGGTCTTTGCCCCGAGTACGTGCTTCGAGTGACAAAGCTTCCAGCATGAGACCGACCGACCGACCGACCGTACGAACGCCAGAACGATACGACGCATCAAGGTCCTCGACGATCGATAGGCAGGCTCGACTCAACCTGGAACTATCCTCGTGCGCGCCGCGCTTTTGCCTCTGTTTAATATTTCGGACGGGTATTTACACACGCGGTGTCGTTTTATCTGTATCGCGGCCAGATCTCTCTTGTGGATTTCGCAATTCCACGCCGAAAGCGTAATGATTCAAGAAGACGCGTAATTTTGAAATTAATTTAGCATATCGCGCGCATTCAGTAGCTCTTTAGTAATTGACATGCTTTAACAGGGTGTCTACTCAAATCTTGTAACATACCCTGAGAATTCCCTGATCTTCCAGGTATTTTCGTTTAAAATTCCAGGTAAATAAGAAAATTTGTAGATGCAGCTTTATAAAATAAGTTTCTTTTATTGTATGCGTTTTCTAATGTTTTCTATTCATACGATTACAGAGAAAGTTATCAAGAAGTTGCAGTTTTTCTAACATTTAATATTAATTTATTAATCGTAAAATTAATTTGGACAATAACAGAGTGCAATATATCACTATATCTAAACGCTAAAGATATATGCAAAAATATATAAAATAAAAATATAAAACAAAAAATAACTTATTATGAACGTCTTAAGGAGTACAAATTTATATAAATATTATTAAAAAATTGAGCAATTTTCTCTGAAACTTATATAAGACCGTGATACTAAAAAGAGATCGTCTAATAAAATTATCAGACACAATTTTTGAAAAAATTCCCTGAGTCTCAATAAAATTCCACGAGAATTCGCGGATTTTTCAAGGTAAAAAAAAAAAAAAAAAAAAAAAAAAAAAAAAAATCCCTGACAATCCTCGATTTTCCCGATTTTTCCACGGAGTAGACACCCTGTTTAATTTTGTTTTTATTTTCTTTTTCTTTTTGCACGGATTATATAGTCAATGCAATTTTGCTCTGCAACTTTCTCTTTTAAAAGCGCGATATCTCGATTAAGCGGACTTTACGACAATGGCGGATTAGGTCGAGGGACGGTCGCTAGTAGGTGTTGGCAGATCCGTATCTGGCTCCATCGAGCTGGTCGCGCCCGCTCTCAGAAGCGTGAAATGAAATTTGACAGATCAGACCGAGACTCTCTCGCTCTCGTCTCTCCTCTCTCCCCCTCCCCCTCCCCCCTGCCTCCCTGCCTCCCTGCCTCCCGCCACCGTCTCGCTCTCTTTTCGTCGACCCGATCGCAAAACCTCGAGAGCTGCAAAATGGCGTTGGCGCTCTCGTCCCCCGGGTTTCCGCACCTTCGGGGTGCCCCACGGGCATCGACGGGCACCTCCCCCCCTCCCCCCCTTTCTCCTCGTTCTCTCCCGCGTGGCGCACCCCATTTTATACGATTCTCTTTTATCTGTTACCTCCCTGCCGCCGCCGTCGCTGCCGGTTATGCTCCCTCGGGGCATCCGCTGGAGCGGGTCTCCTTAGTTCCAGCCCGACACCTTTTTACAAATACATCACACGGCCTTCTGGCCCTTTGCCGCCTCTCATCCTAGAACCCCCCGCCACCCCTTCGTATCGCTGTCCCATCGTAACGCTTCGTTATACCGAAGGTGGTGCATAGTGGGTGCCACATTTGCTTAAGCACATCAAATGCTTCAGGCCACTTGGCCTCTCGTTCACTTAGCATGGCAGGTACTTACTGTAACTGCGTGAGACTCTACTTTAGGACCAATCTCTCTACTATAGTTTTATAAATCTGCATCGATATATTTTTACGATAGTCAAAATCGCGATTGCAAAAGTTAATGTAAAAGAGCGTTAAACAAATTTTGTAGCATGACAATTTTTTTCTCCTTTAGTTTCGATGATCAAATGCTTTCCAAATGCTGCTGCGCAGCGGGGATATCGTGATGCGATTTCGCTGAAACCTAACGAATTCTCTCTCTCTCTCTCTCTCTCTCTCTCTCTCTCTCTCTCTCTCTCTCGCCTCGACACCCCTGAGTCCGTCGACATAAGTAACATAATCTACGATCAAAGTGCAGGAACGTCATCATCCGCGTTGACGATCACCCCGTCTCCTGTCTCGCGTCCACACATCCGATCGTGTGACAGCTGTCCCCGCATCGGAAACGAAATTATATGCTCAAAGGATCGCGCTGATCTCTATTTAGATTCTTATCTTTCGCGCTGTGGCGCAACGCCCAGGAGATGTCATATCGGCGCGTCTGGTGACCATGATCGTCATTGGCAAACCTCGTGCCGGGATAACGCGGCGCTCAATAACGGGACGTGTGAACGCGAACGGGCGTCCGATTTCCAGGACGGTTTAATCGTGTTTCTTTGAAAGCATCGATAGCATCTAACGGGGACACACTGTATATAAACTACCGGCACACGCGGGTGTTCCTAGGTCGGCGTAAACGGCCGACTGGCTCGGGATTTCTCGCTCGCTTCGACGAGAATCTTTCCAACTGAAGGAAGTAGTGATGGGATTAAGTATCTCGCAAGTATAGGTTCGAATTTGTTTGCATGGTTTCGGACTCTCTAAAATTCGAACATAACTGTTCTAGATTCGATTACTTCGCAAGTAATCACAATATATGAAATATTATTTCTTATAAGTATTATTCGAACCCTAGAAAATAAAACTTGATTATTGAATTCGACTCGGATTTTTAAGTATACATATTGAACTTGATCCTGATCATTAAAAGAAAGCAAGAATAATTTAACAAATCTCCTTGTTTTTTTTTTTTTTTTTTTTTTGCGTTTCTATCGCGCGTCAATCCAGATTCCTCGTCGTTTTATAAGATACGTACGCTTCTCGTTTCTTTCTCGTGGCGAGAGATCGTCTCTAGGCGACGACGGTGCCCTAAGTGGCGAAACGAGGAAGGAACGAAATGCTGAGACATAAAATTGAAAAGTTTGACGTACGGCGGTTTATGGGACTTTTAGAACGTAGTAAACTCGCGCGTTATTCCTCCTTCCGCGAGTCGTTATATTTTTCTTCCCGTAAGTCCGCGTGCCCTCCGAGTGGATTTTTGTTGCCGCGATCGTTTTGTGCACCGAGATGTTTGTCGTTCAAACGAAATCTTCTCCTCTCCTTCTCAACCTTCTCCCCGTTTTTACTCTCTTCAACGTGAATTACCGCTTCGCCACTTGCAAGGTGATTTATTGTTAGCCACCGCGCCTTCGTTCCTGAATTAAAATTTACTCTACTTTCCATTTTTTTTTTTTTTTTTTTTAATTCAATCTTGTTCACATTTATAATTCGCGTTACTCAAAAATATAATATAATTATTTTTTTAATTTACATAATTGTTATCGCCGCGCTAGTTTTAATAATGTTAGTTTAATAATAATAAATAATGATGAAAATATTTTAAGTATAATGTGATTTCAATCGAAGCTCCATAAAAATGGCAGAGCAATAAATGTAAAACGCATGCGATTTACACATTTTACACTTGTCATTTTTACGAGCTCTATCTGTCCAGGATAAATTTTATTCGGCGATAATTGGTACAGATCACGGAAATTGCACCGACAAAAGGGGTTCCCTCGAGCCTTCGCGCGAATAAAGAAGTTGTTCGGCATTCCGAGCTCATTGAACGCTCGCATACCGAGATCCCCGCGGAACGGTTAATTATCCGAGGATTTTTCGGCCGAAACGTACCGCCCTCCCGAAGTCGGCAGGACGCGGGTCTAAGGGGTTAGCGATGAACTTCGACTCGGTAATGAAGCGCTCCCTCTCTTTGCCTAAACGAGTCGTCGCCTCTGCTTCGGATATATTTTATTGCGCGGCCGGTCTGGTTTATTATCGCCACGGTTGCGCGAACGCTCCGTCTCGTTTCAATCCGCAACGTCTTTGTCGCTCTCACCCTTCGCGCTGTAGCTCTACCCGCTCAAACACAATGAGAGAGAAAGAGAGAGAGAGAGGGAACGTTAGGCACATTTCTGCCTAGATCAACCCTTCCTCACGCCCGGCAACGACGATACCAACCCTCGGAAAAACAGTGGCGCTCAACGAGCCGTGCTGTCGCGCACGAGTTCGCGCGAAATAAAAGGGTTATGACCGTACATCTTACCTCCGGGGTGCCATTGTAAGAAGCACGTTTTCGATTCGCCTGAACACCTTGTTAAAGTTCTGCCCCGTCGAATTATCGTGGTATAATTTTATTATGCGGTATTTTTATAAGCAAACAAAAAAAAAGATTACCTTTTATTAGTAAGACACAGATCTTGAAAAATATATGCAATTATTTGATACCAGTGAGAGATAAGCTCTTTGTTTAACCATCGTTTAATGGTAATCTCGCATTTGTATTAGCGTATCGTAAGTTAACGGACCGTTCGACTTCGCATCGTTAACTTTTTAAATGCGTACGCGCGATAACTTTCCAAACGAGCTTACATCAAATGAATTATCCGTGGAATATGAGAACCGGCGGCTTTTAACGGTACGAGCTTAAAACTATAATGCGTCCTAATCCGGCAATATCTCATGCTGTCTTGTGGGATTCGTCGCTCACGCACAGCCGTCCCTATTTAGTGGATCATATATATTATACCACTCTCATCGCCGGATCAACCCCTCGTCGAATGACATTTTATCTCTTGCGATTGCACGCGAAAATAATTCCCGGGTAGAGATCGTCACAGTCCTTTTACAGTAAAGAGAGCACGTTGAAATATTAAGCAAAATTTTCGTTAAAGCTAAGACTTATTTAACGCGATTCATTTCTTTCTTTTATCCGATATCTTGGTGTACCCTCACCAGACCTCGGGGTGCTCGGAGTAATCAAAATCCGGCGTTTGTCGGGTGTGAATAGTCACAGAGAAGGAGGAAGCGGAGGAGAGTGAGAATGTCGTCTTAGCACCGCATCGGCATCTGTTCACGAAGGAATTACGACGTAACTTTGTCTCCCAAGATAGCGCGACGGTTTCTCTGGAGCTGAGTGCTATCCAGGATATAGAGTGTAGGAGCCGATGGAACCGTTGGGTTATGGGAGCGGGTGGGAATCCGGGAGACGAAGAGGCTATGAAGGAGACGGGGGTAAAACCGAGAAAGAGCGAGATGGAGACGACGTGAAAGAGAGACACACACACACACACACAGAGAGAGAGAGAGAGAGAGAGAGAGAGAGAGAGAGAGAGAGAGAGAGAGAGAGAGAGAGAGACGGGAAGAGATCGAGAGCACGGGCGACCGGTAAGCACGGGAGTGTGCATGATGGGTGAGGCTCCTCCGAGGCTTGAGTTTCCATTGGGGTTGGTTCTTGCGATATAAGCTCTCGCAGCCGCAGCACCGCCACCCATCCTGGGCCCGCCATCCTCTCTCCCTCCCTCCTCCCTCGGAGCACCGACACAGCCCCCGCCATCTCTCTCTCTCTCTCTCTCTCTCTCTCTCTCTTTCTCGCCTCCACCCGCCTCTCTCCGCCACGCAGTTCGCCCGCAGACCCCTGCGAGACATACAGCATACCCACTATCACCCACAGATAGTGGTGGTTCGGGTCGTCTCTCGGTGTGCTACGGGGTGTCGCGAGCCTCATACATATTCAGCGGATGCATCACCCTCCACCCACGTTCACCCTTCGCGCCCCCTCCCTCTCCCTTCACCCCCCCCCCCGCCCGCCCCCCGCGCCCTCGACCTCCGCCCGAACCGCACCACCGGTCATCTATTGCCCCGACGTCCCCGAGGATCCGCGTCGCGCCGGACGCGGACGAAACTTTCCCCGGCTGTGTGCCGTTTCGCTAAACTCGAATTACGGAGCAGTTTTCGAAACCGATTGATGTTTAGGCGTTTTATCAAAATCGAAAAGCGCCGCGGGAGCCGAGAGAGAGAGAGAGAGAGAGAGAGAGAGAGAGAGAGAGAGAGAGCCGTTTACGCTTTATCGTTCAACCGGATAGGCTTCCGGACCTCGTATCCGCTCTCGTCCGTCTCTCGTTTCCCGATCTCGCATTTCGCAATCTTTCCCTTAGGAGAGAAGATCGATATACGCGGATCGATTCCGAACGCAAGCAACGAGATGCTTACGTTTTATATTTTTTTTTACGCTTATGCATATTCCCATTCCTGTTACATATTTCTAGTTTCTACGTATGTCGCGTGCTGTATTTTACTCAATTATTATTATCTGCCTCATCGTCATTTTAATTTGTCATTTTCATTTTTATCTTGATATCTGCCGCTGCATATTATTATTAATATTATTAATATCCACCGCTGGATACTGAAAATAAAGTACACCGTATATTTCTTTCCGGGATAGTACGCAGGAAAAACACATGCATATATTTTTTTCCCCTCTTTTTTTTTTAACGTCTTGTTATCAGTACACCGATGCGAGATATCTTTTTTTTTCCGATAAAGAAAAAAAAAAAAAGAGTGCCGCGTGCTGGTCCCGTCGGCGAACGAAGTGTTTAACGGCGGTCGCATAAATATTTACACTCGCCGGGGTGTTTTTAGCCCGCGCGCGGAATCGAGATTACATCCGAATACATATGTAACAGTTCGCAATGATATTAGCAGTATTGCAGTATTTATGAAGCGAAGTTACGCCGAGTGATTTCCATCGCGCGCGCGGCAACAAATTTCCTACCCGCTTCGCATTAAACGCCTAGCGCGATGACGTATATTTGCGAAATTTCCCGCTCGCGCCGAAATTTCCTCCGCGCCTAATCTTTCAATAATTACACGCGCCGAAACTCGAACAAACAATTATAATGATACGATCGCGGTCTATACTTGGGTTAAAATCCGTCACACACATGCTAAACATACATTTAACCCACTCGTGAAATTTCCACCTCGCTGTCAACCCTCCGACAACAATTATACGTGCCGAAATGAAGCGAACTAATCCCGATATCGCGATACCAATTGCGTTCAGATTTATGTGCAATCGGATGCGAATTATCTTCGCGAGATCCCCCAATCAATACCCCCCGGACAAAATCGGACATGACGAACACGCGTGACGGACACGACGACGCCTGCTTACAACACACGTTTCGACGACGTTCTAGATGCGCAGACGCGCGATCGCTGACATCCGCGCGACGCGACAGAGCAGCCATTTACATAATAATCCGAGAGCCGCGGGAACGACACGTAATTGATATAAATACGCCGGGCGATGACGGTACCGACAGACGTACGGCAGACCGTGGCCGCTGGCCAACCTATGGTATCCATGGACTGGTTTCGCATAACTTAGCATAAATAATAAATAATATTGTAAACGCGCGTGCCCCGCTGTTAACGCATGTGCGTCATTAATAGGCGCATTCTCTCTCTCTCTCTGTCTCTCTTTTCCTGCACCCTTCTGCCACCTCGTTGCCTTCTCCTCTCGCTCTCTCGATCCACTCGGGGAGAATCGGGGGGGGGGGGGGCACATAGTATTATATTATATACTATATACTTATGTGTGCATGTCTACCTGTCAACTCGCATCTGTCTACCTTTGCCATCGACGCGCCGTCTCGCCGAGTTCATCGCCACGAGCACGTATTATACAATTCGAGGCGATTTATGCACCTTCGATGTATGTCCATCAAATATACAACAATCGCCTCGACGTCCGTATTAATAGAGACTATTACACTTTGAGAATGAATCTATATTTAAATTAATGTATAAGACTTGATATATTTATTGATATCTCTTGCAGAATGACATTGTTGAAAAACGTTTGTCGGTTTGTATTATATGTATATATATATATATATATCGTGTAAAATGACAGAAAATTTGCCTGCCAAACTGGAGCTGAGAGAGAAATTAGCTTCAAATCCCGAAAGGGATCATGAATTCAAAATGTATACTCTGTATCATAATTAGATGATTCTCCGCAAGTATAATAGCAACCGCATCGAACGATTTTCTATGCGAAGATAAATATAGCTCGAAACGCGAATTAATTAAGCACGTTATATTTGGAAACTTACAATTATGTATGTTTTCGTTATACAAATCGCTCATCTACAGATAAGATAAACAATCATTTAGATTGCATCGTGATACGCGTACACATTCAAAAACTGTCGAAAAACTGAGAATGTTTACATTCTCTCGAAGAAATTTAGATAGCTCTTGCTTAACGAAAGAATTCGAGAACCAATCGCATTTAATTTTTTAACGACAAATAATTGCACTATAATTTAGTAACCTTATCAGAGATTGCAATAAAATATGTTAAAGAAGGGGAGAGAGGGAGAGAAAGACGGCGGAGTATGTGCGCGCGCGTGTGTGTTCTATATATTCGATGAAGCGATGATACGCATCTTTACGACGACGGACTACTAATAAGATTCGCCATACTTTGTCATTAAGGCGATTACGTCTAGTTCGCCGGATAGCTAGTGTACCCGTATTTTCTCGCTGCTCGAGAGAAACGAGTTCTCCGCGCCGCGAGTCTCGCCGATAGGCGAGATTTCGTAATACATTAGTGAGACTCCCGTGAGCTGTTAAATCGCCCTGTACGCAAACCACCTCGGACTCCGATCGCTCGTATCCCAGGTATAGCCTCCTCGTGGCAATAATTGAGGAGAGAAGGCGCACGGTAGCCGGGTGTCTCTTTCGCGTGTAACCGAATAGCGATACTAATCTTGTCGCGGTCCGTGGATACACGGAACGAGAGAGAGAGAGAGAGAGAGAGAGAGAGAAAGAAAGAGACAGAGACCTGCGTGTCCCGCACCCATCCAGACCTGAGTTCCAGTTCCAGGGCCGGCGGCGGCGACGTCGCTCTCTCTACCCGGGTGTCCGCTTCCAGTCCTAATAACCTTTATCGCGAATTAAGATGTCGTGGCGCGGTACAGCTGCCCGTTTTCCCCTTTCTCCGAATCGACGGAGTCGATTCGCCCAAAGTACCTGCCCAAAGTACCCTCCAGGTACTAATACACATATTCGCACGGCGAATAACGAAGGCACGCTTAAGCGTTACGGAGAAGAAGCAATGAGCGCGCGGCGCCACGTCGGCCGGCGAGACGGATCGTTGGTTAAAGATGAGTGAAGCTACGCAAGATACGTATACGCTATACGCACATTCTGCGCTCGTCAGAGCGGAATGTCAAGTTCGGAATAGAAAATGTGAGAGATTAGACGACCCGGCAGCTTCCATCTTCTCGGTGAAGATAGATATATACATATATCTCTTCTCGGTGAAGATATAATATATATATATATATATATAATTACCTGCGCTATACTTATATATCTACCAGCGAGATTCTCGCGTCTCTACGCGATAGTAAGTCTGTCTCGCATGGGTCGTATCGATTTATAACGAGCGATTGCAACGCGAGTGCAACGGTAGAATGCGCATTGCATCATTGCTATCGTCTTCCCTTGGCGATGTCGCGCAATCGAGAAACCCTCAGCGCCAACCCTCCCGCGAGATACGGACGTTACGTATCCCGCGATCTCGTCCCCCTTCCCTGACAAAGCGAGGGTCGCAGGGGGCGGTTGATGCATGGGGTCCCATTACTTCTTAGCACGCCGTAAATAACCGAAGCCGGCATTTGCGTGCCGCGTAGTAAACATTCAATAAACGGCCGAGATCCGTTTACAGGAATGCATAATGCGTCGTCGACGACGACTGCCGAGGCAGTTTTCCGCACGGGATCGCGATCCGGAGGAAGAGCCCCTCGAGGAAGAGTCCCCGGCGCGGCTTCCAAGCCGAAATATACCGCGAAGAGGGAACTAAATGCGACTACTTACTCGCGAGAAAAGAGTCTGGCGCGCAAGAACGAATAACGCGCGAGTATCACTTGCCGAGGGTCGATGCCGCCAAGTTTCTATATAAATGTACGCGTCGGTCCGTAACTTAGGATAATGGCACTCCGGATCGTATCTGCATATCGGTTATCGGTCTCGCCGCGGATCAGACTCTGCCCGTCCTCGTCGCTCCTTCGAAGATGGCACCCAATTTGCGGACGCCCGAAATCGCGAACATCAACAGTCGCCCGAACCCTTAAGTAATATTCGGTGACGAAAAAAAAAAAAAATCGTTTATTAATGGAGATATTTATTTCACCAACAAAAACTGAAAAAAAAAAATTTAAAAAACCTTTTAAGAAAATATTCTGATTTTATCTCATTTCATAAACAAGACATTCGATAAAATCAAAATTTGATAGAATGAAATTCGCGGAAATCCATCTCGATAACCGTTGAACGTCATCAAAAAATTAATTATCGATCTAATTATTGATATTGCTGGAACCGCGCGCGTAACCTTTTTACGTTCGAGGAACGTCGTGATTCTCGCTGATTCACGATCATCAGGGAAGCGTTGGCTCGCGCGCATATCGATTAAACCGGAATCCGAGTTAACTCAAACGTTAACTCAAAGTCAGATTCTGCGATTTCTCAAGGCCCGTCTGCAATCTCGGCAAGTCGGTTTCTTTTTCACCTCGATCGAATGTAGTATCTGCGATAGACGATCGCCCGGATGCTAAGAAGATTGCAGGAGCGGAGCAATTTATCCGCGATCACCCCGGAGGAACCGATGATCCATGAGTGGCCCGGAGCTACGAGTAATCCGGTCGGTAATCAAGAACCGCGACGCGTCGCCGATCGAAGTGCCCGCGCGGACAGGTTTATCAATGCATATTGAAAACAAGCCGAGCCGTGAAAAGGGAACGGTCCGGGACAACGGCGAAAAAAAGAAGACGGTAGATTCGGTCGACAACATTCCATCTTTTCCACTTTCTCCCTTTGGGAAGATCGGTTCGTTCTCCGCGCTCGGTCTCTCTCTCTCTCTCTCTCTCTCTCTCTCTCTCTCTCTCTCTCTCTCTTCCCTGTCTGTGTGACGTACACGAATGCGCGCGGTTGCTTGAAATATGCCGCGCGTTGTGAGTTAGTTTAATATGCAAATAGCGAGAGAGATAACGGACCGATCTGCGAAGAGTGGAGAAGGCTAAGTCGTGATTCCGGTAGCCGTGTCTTCCTCAGCCCTGTGTGTGTCCCCCGGTCTTTTACCGAGCGACCGTAGAAGATGAAGCAAGCGCGGGAGAAAGAGAGAGAGAGAGAGAGAGAAAGAGATGAGCGAAAAGACGAGAAAAGAATGGATCTCGCTCGCTCGCTCCCGATGAGTAAATTGAGAGATAAGGGGCCCACGTTTAGCCCCCCTATGAACGCCCAGGGACGCATCCTTCCGTAGGATAGACTACTCGACAATTTGAGATTTGTTTTGACAAGTGCCTTGCCGGAAAACACTCAATCATCTCTAAAGATCTACTCGCGATATTGAATATCCTGTTCAATTGTGAAGACGCAAAGGGGAATAACATTTGACAGAGTTTAACATTTTTTGTAAATCTACTACGTGGAAAATAGAATAAGATAAAATTATACTGCTTTTAATCTTCGCACGCAGAGCACGAAGCTCAATTAACAAGCCTACTCATATCAATTAAAATTCATGCTACGCGAGGCGAAAACTCTCCCAGAGAAAGAGTCTACATTCCCTGGCCGTTTAATCCTGTAATGGTCCATCGAAAATACGAGTGGAGGTGCATCTACTCTCCAACATTTCGCATCGACCGCAAAGCATGAGTATCGCTCCGAAGATAGCGAGAAGCGAGGGAGTAACGATCGTCGTCGTCCTCGTTGATCTCGTCGTCATCGTTTTCTTCTTCTTCTTCTTCTTCTTCTTCTTCTTCTTCTTCTTCTTCCTCAACGCTCGTTTCGCAGCGAGAAAGAAGAAGAAGAACCGTGACATCGTGGCCCGGCGCCGATGTTCGCCGTGACCTCGGTTAGGTATTCGTCAGTGTACGTCGGCGTGTATAGGGGGCACGAAGGGGGGGGGGCCGAAGGGGGGCTTGGTAGCTAAGGTAGATAGGTAAGCGCTTCATTAGGCCGCGAGAGCTCCCTAATTACACACGGCCTCATTAGCGGCTTCCACTCTCCCTCGCCCGCGCGCTATCTCTGTACCACCTATATACGTGTATCCTCTGAAACCTCTTCGCCCTCTGCGTGCTGTCTCTCACTCCTCGTAGGTATATATAGAAGAGAGAGAGAGAGAGAGAGAGAGAGAGGAGGGACATGAAACACACTAGCGAGACAGAGGACGAGAGAGACGAGTCGAGGGAGCTGGCGATACGTTGATGGAGCGGGAGAGGAACGAAGGGGAGGGAGCAGCGAACTCGAGGGAGCCACAACGCCGTGTTCGTCGCCGCAATGAGGTTCCCGACAACCGACCGCGTCTCTCTGTATCTGCCTAAACGAGCCAGCAAACCGCCAAATGCCACCTGATCGCTCCACCGAACACGGAGAAATTACTCGTTACTCGGCGCAGCTGACGAGAGTCTCCAAACTGAATACAAATTTTTCAATCTTGCCGTAATGGAGATTTGCGACATATTTGAAATAGCGGAAAGAGAATAATTTCGAAAAATTTGTGATCCAGATTATATTATAAAGTCGATTTAAAAATCCCTCTCTCTCTCTCTCTTTCTCTTTCTTTCTCTCTGTATGATGCGTGTTAACAAGCGGCGACTTTTACGAGTGCCGCGCCAGCCACTTTTGCGCTCGCATCAAATGAAAGTTAACGTGGAATGCCATCGCGTGACCCGACAAGCGAAACGTGGGAGTGAAATCTTCACTCGAGAACGCTAGAGCGTCGAGTCGATCGATTAATTCGTATTAATTAACTCACATCCTACCGCGCTTTCTCTACGCGTCTAGGATGTCGGTGAAAAAAAAATTAAAAGCCACCCCGCTTGTGTGCACGCGTAACTTTAGGTCCAATATCGCTGGACGTTCCGGTAATAGGCTTCTCATTATTTATGCATTTAAAAGGGTCCACCCCTTAACTGGCGCGCGCAACCCTTTCCCTGTCGAAGGATCAAAAATAGCTTCGGGACCGCCACCCTCTCTGCGAAACCGGCTGAAAGGGGTTCGTCAGCTTACCACCGCGACACCCCCGCGACCCCACGCGGGCAAATTTAAATGTCACTTAACGCGTCATTAAGATCCTCGTCCTCGCTAATTTAAAACACGGATGCATCGGTATTCCGGTATTTTTTTTTTTTTTTTTTATGGTACAACACATAGTAAATTAATGAAGCAATGAAGCCAATATTGCTAAATTTCTCGTTTAACGAATCTTCATACAAGTTACGGTACTTCACATATTACATACCCCCCCTTAAAATGCACATGTATATTAAATATCTCCCAAGTCTCAACAACTAAATAATATACCTGTATTCTCAATAATAATCGAAAAAAATACTCGAGTCGACATAAATCCGATGGAGAATAAATGAGAGAAATCACTTTCCCGAACGCGCCGGTGAGCGCGAACCTCGCGGCGAAATTTTTTCGATATGTCGCTGGCGCGCGCGCACGCGGAATCAACGACGCGAAGAGCCGAATAACACCGGGGGCAGGTACACCTGGTCGTTCCGTTTCCCGCTGATTGATGCGTGTCGTCTGCCGGTCCGCTCGCAGCCGCTTCGCTCAGTCCCGCCGGGGGTTGAATGCAGTCGCGCGGGCCTTCGCCGCGGCGCGCCGCCGCGCCGGAAACGGTCCATCACACGACCACGTGACCACGTGACGGTCTGGCCTTTGTTCCACGCGATCATTAGTCTGTCAATATGCCCAAACGACGCTCGCCCTATACGTCCTCCTCCGCCCTATCTCCTCCTCTCTCGCCGTCCCCGACCTCCTCCTCTCTCCCGAATGTACATATATATGTGCGTTATCTACCTGCACAATGCACCCATTGTCTTCCACACGCGTGTATTATATATCCCCATTATGCACGTGGACGCGTGCGTACTGCACCTACACGCATACACACGCGTGCGTGCACGCACGCATATACGCGAAGCGTGCTCCGAATTTTGTGCGAGAAGATCACGCGAGATGAACGATACGGTTCTTATCACGATGCCGATAATAGATACATTAAGATCTCGATACAGCTTGAGAATAATTGGGAGGATAAACGATAATTTTTATCTGCTAAATGCAATTATATGCGGTAGTAAAGCTAAATAAATAAAAATATGTAATATACACGCTTGCCCGGAAAGATCAGTCTCGGAATGCAACGTGGCGCGACACACATGTTATATACGATGGCTCTGTCGGCGCGCGATTTCATGCCAGCCCTCCAACCCGCTGAAAGATCCGTAAATCACAGTTCCGGTTCATTGGATAATCCGGCGGTGTTAATGTTCCCCGCGTATCTCGTTGACACGCGTATTCCTCCCCCCCTCTCCCCCCTGCCTCCCATCCCTCCCCCCCGTCCTTTTTCTTTCGCCTCCCGCGTCTTCCGCGTTTTCTCTCTGTCTTTTCGCTGTACACGTTCTCCGAATGATGCGTTCCCGAAGGCGACCCCTACGCGTCTCCATCCCCGACGGGGGGATGCGACGAGGGGGGGGGGGGGGGGAGGAAGCCGGCGCTAAATCCAGATATATGATGCGCGGCCGTGACATGCAAATCTGGTCAAAGCCCGGTGCCATTACGTTTTCAAATCTTTAAAGTGTGTTTAGACAGCCTGACGCGCTCTCTCGAAGATTGCCGCCGCGCTTGTGCGATCTCGAAGGATCGAATCTCGAAGTCTCGGTCGTCGGATGTCGATCGCGAAAGATAATTTCCATTAATTTTACGCGCAAAGTACAGTTCAATAACAGCATATTTAACAAATTAGATGATGACTACTCTCTCTCTCTCTCTCTCTCTCTCTCTCTCTCTCTCTCTCTCTCTTGTATTTACCAATCCTGCTTAACGCGAAATTGCATAATCGTTATCTTCGTTAAAACGTGAAAACAGTAAACGAAAATAAATTTTTATTCATATAGGGATCCTGTATATATTTTACGACAGCCGTAAGAAAAAGATTTCTAAAAAACTACGATTATAAAATTTATATTTCTAAATATTCTCACAATTTTTAACAGTCGTTAAAAATTTTCACGACTTGCGCGCAGTTATACGTCACCTTGCGGTATAAATACACGCGACCTGAAATTCGTCCTGACAGTTACGTATCGTGAAAAGAAGTCGTATCATAAAGGATCAAAGATCAGGGGTGAAGTGGGTGAGCGTTAAAAGTCAGAGGTGAGAGTCGCGAAAATTGGAGCATCGTTTGGATCATATTGCAGTGTAAAGTTGCAACATGCAACCCTTCCTGGAAGCCATCAAGGACAAAAACGTGCGCGTCGATCGACGGCTGTCCGCGAGAGGGATCGATACAGGAGACAACGAGTTTTTGCTCGAACGACGATCGGGACACACGATCGAGACGCAGTTCATTTCGTTCGGCTCTCTCGATTCGCGAGGCAGGACGAACTTGGTGTAGGCGCGCGATGTTTATACTTTACAGCGGGGTCCAATTAATGCCGCGTAAAAACCTGGCGGATTCGAGGGTGGTCGACACCCACCGTAAATCGCCCATCTCGCTGGATCGATCCTTCATGCGACGTCACAGCAACGAGGGGAAGACACCAAATAGAATTAAGCCCGTCAAAGATCATTGGACGAGCTTCGAGGTCCTCGTCGACGTCACTCGAAATACTCGTCCTGATAAGAAAACGCCGCGGTCTGGCCCGGTTCGTTTTTGCTCGTCCTCGAATCTCATGAATCGACCGTTCGAATCACAGGGTCCTATCGATCAGCGAACGATCGAAGACAAAGAGACAAAACGATCGTTTCGCGGTATTTCGCTTCTTGTCCTGGATTTCGTCTGGTCTCCTGGACCTTTAGCCGAACAACGAGTGGAGTCGGCAAGATCGATGCATCATTGGCTTTGTCAGAGAGGAAGATTGAATCGGTCATTGTGTGTGAAAAGAGAGGGCACGAGTTGAGTTTTTTTTATAAACTCCGATAAAAAAATTACATTATATATATTATATAAATTATATAAATTATATATTATTCCTTATAAAATAGAGAGAGAAAACGTCATAAACATGTATATGAAATAGTAAAAAAAAAAAAGTAATACCGTTTGAAGCTACCTAAGAAAAATATACGAGTCTCTCTAACAATTCCGTACACGTTAAACAGAAAAGTTACGATGAGGCATAACGCGGCTCGTGCACAAAGAGAAATACCTACGTCCGATCAGGATACCGTCTCTTTGCCTCGCTCGCGCGACCGGCAAGCATGAAATAATAATAAATACACAGCTGACCGAGAATGGTATTGCGCGCTAAACTGATTCGTAAGCGTGGAAGCCGCGGAACAATGGGCGCGGACTCCGCGCCCGATGGCGTACATGGGCGAGGGGGGCCGAGACGGTCGGGGGGACCTGAGAACGACCGCCGACACAATGGGGGACCAAGTTGGCGGTCTGACCTCCGACCTCCGCGCACCACCGACGTCCGCATTCGCATTCGATTCCGTTGCTTCGATTGTGTGCTAATGCTTTGTGCGGTGTCCACTACCGCGGCCTTAAGGCCTTAAGACACGCGGTACCGGCTCCCGACCCCCTTCTGTCTGTCTCGCTACTCTCTCGCGCGCCCCCCAACCCTCTTCCGATTGTCAATACCGTCGCACCTCGCACGACACGTATCCATGTTTCGAAACGTAATCAACGCGAATTCCTGAGATTCAATTTTTTATTTTTTATTATATTCTTTAGACTTATTTTTCATATATATTTATATTTATATATCACACATATATATTTATTATTTTTTATACATTATATCTTATTGTATTTTTTTATATTTATTTTTCATACATACATATTTATATTTCATATATATATATATATTTCATATATTTTAATTATCATAATCATTTTACATATCCTTACAAATTGCGGTAACTTTAGCTATCGTTCGCCTGCGATTTCGTCTGATTAAAAAACATTTCGATCTTCAGTCACACAGCAAAGCTACGTTTTGCCACGCTATATTTATGTCGGCGCCATCCTCCTCTTTTTATCTCGGTCGGCACGCAAGGGAAGCGAATCGAAATCATTTACTGTCGCGATCAGCATGGCGATGACCGAGACGTCGGTCGGGTCGAATGGATTCGATTAGCGACGGCTCACCGCGGTACCGTCGACCATCGCCGTAATCGCTCCCGGCAGGCTCGTAAGTCTTACTCTGCACGGCTAACGAACATCACTCCGGAATACGGATCGATTCGAATCTTCGCTACGCACATCGCGTACGTGAATTTATCACGATCACTCCGATAGAAGAGAAAGAGAGACACGAAGATGTAACAGTAGCGTTTATTGCCCCAAAAAACAACTATCGAATATGTCTCCACGAGATTAACTTTTAGATTATATCTCTGTCAACGTGTAAAATCCAATGTAATATAATCTTCAAGTATGTTTAATTACCTGTAATAGATGATTATGTTGCCTATCTACACTTTATTTTCCCTAAGTCTTCTGGAATTTTATTATCGAGCATATCAATGATTGCGGCAACGAGGCGTGACAGCAATGCCTGGCGGCAAGCATTGTGCGTACGCAAGTGCAGAAGATCTCGCCATCAAAACATCCCTGTCGCGCGTCAATTTTCGATAAATATGATAAGCAGCGATCGGCGGCGTTTAATGTTGAGCATAGATGCTCAGCCGGATGCGCGGTGCAAAAGAGAAAAGAGAGAGAGAGAGAGAGAGAAAGGGAGAGAGTGAAAGAGGCGCGGAACAATGACGCGGATCTTTCCGCCTCTAACGCAGCAGAGGGTGAACCCGGTTTCCGGTGGCCTTGCACCCGAATTTGAAACTTTCCCCGTTACGTCGGCGGCAGCGAAGCCGCGCCGCGCGCGCGATGCGCGCCAGCGGGGGCGACGATGGCGGCGGAGGGGGGCGGAGGGGGGCGGAGGGGGACGAGGGGGGCGAGGGGGGAGGAGGGCCGGGACGAAGGTCAGTGTCTGCATAAAACCACCCGAGGCTACAGACTGTCGGTTCTAGACTGCCGAGGCGTTTGCTATGCGGGCTGCGCAAGCCGCGGCTACGTGCCCTGCCTGACGAGCTCTCTGCGACTCAAATTCAACTCAAACTCCGCTTTCTGCATCTGCTATTCCCGCTTTCCTTCGCCGGGCTCCGTGTACCCGTCGCTGCCTCTATCTACGAGAGGTGCCCGATCCGAGGAGGCCCCCCCCCCCCCCTCTCTTTGTTAGTCGCGTAGACTCTGCCACTTAAGACAGCAATCCAAGAAATCGCGAATGAAACGTCACGGTATTATTGAAATTGTCGCGAAAATTAATTAGCAATCTGAGGGTTAGAAGAGAGAACTTTCAAGTTCTCTGAAAAATTTGTACTCAAAAACTTTTATAGATACCTAAAAGTACTCTGAAGACGAAGAGCCATGTTATATAAACATTATACATTGCAAAATATTATTTATTTCTGTTAAATATTTCCTAGCGAAAATCGAATTACAGAAAATGTAGCGCAAAAATCGAAGAACTTCGGAGAAAAAAATTTAAATATTTAAAGTATAAAAAAATATTTAAAAAAAATGTAGAATTATACTCTCTTCAGAGTACGAAAAGGAATTTTCATTGTTCGCGATGGACATCCCTGTCTTCTTCGACCATACTTATCCAATTAACATTCGCGTCGCGTAAGCGTGATCGTGTCGTAAATATAATACCGTAATAGTCCACGACTTGCTTGAGCCGAGCTGTTGTACGTTGCACGTACACTCACGTGGGACACTAAAGGTTCCAATTGCGGGACCAACAAACCGGGGGAGATGAAATGACAGGAGGCAGCCGTTTACCTGGCGTTAATTAAATCGAAACAAAAATCTATCCGCCGTAGTCGTCAATCCTCGCAGCCGACATTTTACGTTGCCAATCGGCACAACATCCTCTCGCCACAACACGTTTCCACTTCCGTCTCCCTCCGTGCTCATTGTCCTCCTCTGCCCCGAGATCGTCGTTTTTTTTTTTTTTTTTTTTTTTTCGTTTTTCGATGTCGACATGTTCCACGTACCTACTAATAACCCGTGTACGAAAATATATTCGCTTTTCGACCCTTTTTTTCTCCCGCGATAATGACTTCGACAGGAAAATCGAGCCCCCGCTTGTGCTTTACTACTATCACGTATCGCTATAAGCCTCGCGATAAAATTGCACGCCAATGTTTAAATATAAAAAGAAGCTGCGGCAACCTCGAGCGTTAAGTGTATAATAAATAAATTCCCTATTATAATAAATAACTCTCCTCTCGAATATTGCAAGGGCGATAAGGCACTGTAAAAAAAAATTATTTAAAAAATATCCATATATTAAAAAAATATCCATTGCGCGTTTAAGTTTTTATCAAAGAGAGAGAGGAAGATTTTTATTAAATTTAAATTAAAAGTTTTTATTAAAGTTTGCAAAAAAAATTTTTTTGATATGCAGAGATTTATTAATGATCTCGAAATTTTTAATTTTCAATTTTGAATGAGAATTCCAATCGACAATCAGTGTCTTTCAATAACGTTAAAATTGCACCACCGAAAACATTATCGCACTAGATCCCCTTAGATGTAATTTTCATTTTTATCAAAGAGAGAGAAAGATTTTTATCAAATTAAGTTTTTATTAAAGTTTGTAAAAAAATTTTTTTTTGGTATGCAAAGATTTATTAATAATCTCGAAATTTTTAATTTTCAATTTTGAATGAGAATTCCAATCGACAATCAGTGTCTTTCAATAACGTTAAAATTGCACCACCGAAAATATTATCGCATTAGATCCTTTTAGATGTCGTTTTTATTTTTATCAAAGAGAGAAAGATTTTTATTAAATTTAAATTAAAAGTTTTTATTAAAGTTTGTAAAAAAAATTTTTTTGGTATGCAGAGATTTATTAATGATCTCGAAATTTTTAATTTTCAATGTTGAATGAGAATTCCAATCGACAACCAGTGTCTTTCAATAACGTTAAGATTGCACCACCGAAAACATTATCGCATAGAGCCCCTTAGACGCCATTTTCGACGATGCGAAGGGTTAATCCCACATGCGCGTCGCGTTGCGTCGTGGAAACTACGCGACGAATAGTTACAGCTCAACGAAAGTAAGACCCGTTGCGCGACGTTGACGCCTAACCTCGGCCCTCCTGCACGTTAGCGGCACGGAATCAGCTGACTAGCAAAACTGACCTAATTATTATGCATTTATTCGCGCGTATTCAAATGCGCCAGCGGTGCCCATTGTCTCGCTCGCTCGTGCACACATTCTATCGCTCTCCCCTTCGTACCAACCGACGCACTCGGTAGTCTCACGAACACTTAATGCGCGATCGAAGATCCACGTCGAGGATCTTCCACGGGATTATCGATCGATTCCTCTGATTGTTTCGGAAAATCGCTCTCATTCTCTAATTTATCGTTTGTATTTCGTCACCTTTATTCAGCACGAGATGCCATTGATCCTTCTGTCTTTAATTTCACTCATTAATATCAACATCACGGAAATATCGAACAAAAGTATCTATCTTTAAGAGAGTCAAGTAGTAAAAGAATTTAGTAGTAATACGAAAGAATTAAGTAGTACAAGCAAAGGATTTTAACATCTCATTCTTGAAGCTCATATATGAATGTTGACAGAGTAGTAACTCTAGAAGGTTTATTCTAATGTGTAATTATCTCAAATGTAATTTTTAACTCAATTGTATATTAAATACAATAAATTATACTGATGCTAAAATTTCCACATGTATGAACAAATAAACAAGATCTATCGGATATTAAAAAAAATATAGAATAATCTCAGGAAATTATAACATTGAGTATATAGCATACATTTAAATTGTGAGACACACACACACACACACACATCTTATATATATTCCCCCGCCGCATAATTTAAAAAGATTTATCTCGTAATGTCGCGACGCCATAAAATCAACTTCGCGTGACTTCATCAAAATTTGCCTTTGACAAATGAGAACGAATTTCATCGATGCAATCGTAAAGCGAAGTGGTCGATTAGACCACCTATCGGGTTCACTTTATCGGAACACCGTGGCACCCTTTCCTCCCCCTTCCCCCCCCCCCAACCATTCGCAGCCTTCGGAATCGATCGTCCTTATCGGACGCGGAGAGAGAACTTCCGACATTGAGATCTCTTTCCGAAATCGCGTTCGCGTGCCTAATCGGGGAAATCGTGCGTGCCGATAACTTTAGGACAGGTATGCCGGAACACAGGACGAGAAACATACCCCCCGAAAATACCTACCCGGTGTCCCTGCGCGTGTCTGCTTGCCCTGTCGGTCTGTCGGTCGCTCGGTCGATGCTTTGGTTTCGCCGGTGGTGAGCATACATCCGCGCTAAGTACGCACACACGCCCGTGCACACGCCAGTCTCACCATCCCCCCCCCTCTCTCACCCCCAACCCTTCTGTGTGTACGTACGTACGTATATACACGGCGAGCGCGCCGGAGAGGGTCGCGGGAGGGCGTCTCGGCGCCATGCTGATTTGCATGCGCCGCCATGACGGCCGCCACCGCTCGAGCGGGGGTTGCACGACGTCGCGGGAGGGAGGGTTGGAGGGTCGGAGGGTTAGGGGGGGTGAACATCGATCGCTTTCTCCCGCGCGAGCTCGCCGTCTACCCCTCCCGATCCTCCTCTGCCCCTTTCAACTCTCTTGCGCTCGTTCTCTGTCTCTCTCTCTCTCTCTCTCTCTCTCTTTCTATGTTACTCCCTTCTTGTCGGCCCTTTCGTTCCTCACTCGCGACCATTCTCTACTTTACTGTCCCCTCCGCCCCTCCCCCCTTCGTCATCGTCCCCTATACGTCGCGTTCTCTCGTTCCCTCTCCTTTCGTCGCGCGTCCTCTTTTTCGCCGTTTCGCTCGCACTCTCTCTCTCTCTCTCTTCCTCTTTTTGAGAGTTGCGACCGAACCCAGCCCAACAACCACACCACCGACGCCTAAAACCAGAAAACTCCGCAGCATCGCCTTCTACCTTTCTCTCTCGTTCTCTACCTTCGTCGGTCGTTTCTTTCCGTTTCTTCGCGAAGATCTATCTATCATCTTATTCTGCACCGCGAAACTAAAAATTTTGTTATCGAACGTCTGCGTGTAAAGTCTATTTTCAGGTATGCCAGCGCGTCTGAATGATAATATCCCCATGCAATGAATTTAATTTTCTAACAATCCCTCTAATCATCTACGATGGATATATAACGTATCTTTGACTGAATCTAGAAACCATATCGTTATGAACGATCGTTTTTCCGCGGAAAAGTGAAACGAAGCGACGAGGCGAGGGATCGGTCGGCTCTCGTTTCAAGAAACCGCGTCGGCTGGAAAAGCGTCGAGGGGGTAGAGAAAAGACGAGAAGGGAGGGGGAGGGGGGAGGGAGGGTGGGAGAACGAGAGCAGCAACGACCTGGCGAACAACGACCGCAGCCGTCTATTTACTTATGCAACGGGCGACGAAGTAAGAGGATGGCGGCTCGCGTGGTGTAAGGGGTGTAAAGGGGGGAGTGTATAAGGGGTCGGAGCCTCGGGCTCTGTTTGTTTTCGTTGGACCACATAGCGTGATACGTTTGCGTAATGCGCTACGTCCGTCGTCCTTTCCTCCGCCATATCCTCCTTCTCCTCTCTCTCTCTCTCTCTCTCTCTCTCTAGCCACCCCCTCCCCCCTCCTTCGTCCCTCCTGCTCGCGTACCGTCATCCTCCGGGGGTAGCAACGGCTGCGGTGGAATCTGCCAGGCGGTAACTCATCCGCACGGTCGTATTCTCGGATATGTTTTTGCCCGTTCTCTCTCTCCCGTTTCATCCCTCTGCCGTGCTCGTCCTCTCCCTTTCTTCCTTCCTCCTCTCCTTCTCTTCTCTTCTCTTCTCCCTCCCCCTCCCCCTCCCCCCGCCTCCATCTTTCTCGTTGCGCAGACCTGCATCCATCCGTTTGTCCGTCCCATGCCATCGTCGTGTTCATTTTTTATAATGGTCGCCGACGTCAACGCGAGCTGACGGAAAAAGACGAGTCGTCTCTGCCGCAAGCGAGGCGTTTGGTTCGCGTGAATCGAGAAATTACGCGAATTCGAAAAAATATGGCGTCCGCCGTTATTACGTTTCGCGTTTGTGCATGGTCCTCGAAAATGAGAAATTCATCAGGTTTTTATCGCGGAAAGAATGTCGCCTAAAATTAAGGATACTCGATACTATAATAAAATAATTTATAATTTCTCTCTATCTTCTTCTTTCGGTGAAATAAATAATTGATTTAAAATATGAATAATACAATAATATAAGGCATGGCGTTTCATCGTATAATCAATTTACATATATAATCAATTTTAATAATTGATTTAACATATCAGTAATATAATAATATAAGACATGAAGATTCAATGGTAATCAATTTAATCAATTTTAAGTAAGAGAATACTTTTCGCAGAAAAAGCCGACGCATTAGCGCGATACAGACAACATTGATTGTACACCTGTAATAAGATAATTACACATTTCCCTCGGCGGTACCGCGATATAGAGACTGCAGGTAATATCAGGTGATGACAGCAATTTGCCTGATGCAGCACGCCTAGCAAAGTATTCGCTTCCGTTCCATCGTCTAACATTTCCCGATGAATCTCGCGTCGGATCTCTATGCGAGACGGTTAATTTCGTAGAGCTAGGTCGTCGAAAACGATGAGGAAGAAAGAGCGGTCTCGATGCTATTCTGCAAAACTCGAATGAGGTGCTTGAACCTGAACGAACGATCGCGCCGCTCTTCCTTAGCCTTCTTGCGAACGAATGGCGGGGATATTTGGGGTGAGGAGGGGGAGGCGAGGGGGAGAAACCGTAAAATGACAAACCCGTAAAACACGGATCTTCCTCTTTCAAACGACCTATCAATGACTTGGCGACGTAACGTGATTCGAATTCGGTCGCGGTACGGCGCGTTTGCATTCAGGAATCCGAAAACTTCTGGCGGAAGGTCGCGAGGGGGTCAAGGGAGGGAAGCGAAGGGAAAGCGAAGACGAGCCGACGCGACGTGATCTCGATAGACGACGACGACGACGACGACGACGACGACGACGACGACGACGACGACGACGACGACGACGACGACGACGACGACGACGACGACGACGACGACGACGACGAACGAAATCGAGGAACGAAAGGGTTGGCGCAAACGCGGGTTTTATAGTAATGTCTACCGGTCCTGGTATACCGCCTATGTAAATACGCGTCAACGATCTCATGTGTAAAACGCACACACTATCGCTCCTACACCAATCCCCTCTCTCCCGCGCATTTTCCGCAATATCTACGTACGATGTAGAAGAAGAAGAGAAATTGGATGGACGAGAGAGAGAGAGAGAGAGAGAGAGAGAGAGAGAGAGAGAGAGAGAGAGAGAGATGGAGATGGAGAAAGTACGGGTTACGTACTACTACGGGGGCGAATGGCGTGGACCCCTTGGATGGTTGCCTCATGAAAGATGCATAAGACGACTCACCGAGGGCGCGATAAAGAGTCGACAACAGACAGACCGACAGTCACCCCTGTGCACCCCCCCTAATACCCGGTGTGCAATACACACTGCCGGGCCGTATAGGAATACGGCCGATGTGGCTGCCACCCACCGCAGAGGGGGTTGAAGGGAGGGGGTGGGAGGGACGGCTCCCGCTATCAATTAATTATAATCTAGATTGATGGATCCGATCCACGACGCTCGTAACGGAGATTAGTCTCGCTTCTGTCGTTGTCGTGCTTGTCGTCGGCTTTCACCCCCTGACCCCTCCCCTCCCCCCTCTTTCCGCGGCCCCGAAAAAGTTTGGCGACTGTGTCAGCGATACATCTTACAGTGTAACATTTCGTTATGCGCGGATCTCAATCGATTTCAATCGGCGGGATAAAATCGAGAGATATAAAATTCTGAGAGACAAGAGATAAGTAGATAGATGAATAGAGAGAGAGAGAGAGAGAGAGAGAGAGAGAGAGAGAGAGAGAGAGAGAGAGAGAGAGAGAGAAACAGATAGAGATCGCGTCGATGTAACACCGAGTTACGTTTGTCGAGGTCTGTGGGCTAATGGCATGCAAGTGAGCGGTGGCGATGGCGGCAGCCTCCCGGCCCGTCGCGCGCCCGGTCGGTCGATAGGAATTAGCATTTTTATGGGTCTATCTCGCTTACGTGCTACGGTGCCCCGTGGCACCTAGATTCTTCGGCATTGTTCACGCACGCTTCGTACGCACCTCGTACGCCTGTAAACGCTCGCTCGAGCCACGAGTTTCTCAACGAGGCGTTCACCTCTCGGTCTATCTATCTCTCGATCGGCGAGACATACGATATTCGCTCGTCTCTTTGTCATTATAATTTAACGAATTCAGATTTCCGCGAATTTTTGCAGATCGATTCTATTCGCGATAGTAGATACATAACACTAGATGTCGGACACATTTTTCTTTTTGTATTGGCCTAGTATTGGTTTCTGTGGACTCCAATTTCTATTATTTTTCTATCATTTCTATTATTTATTATTATTTTCCATTATTTTCGATTTCTATTATTTTTTATTAAATCGACAGGTAAGAAGAAAGGTCAATAACTCTGCCAAGTACTTGCGTTTAGGACAGTAACAATCTCTCGAACAGTAGCAAAAAAAACTTGCGTCGCATGTACGATTAACTTCTTCTTCGGCATATCGAGAGATCTGCCGATTAATTGGTGCTCCTAGTAATTTTCGACAACCCATCAAAAAAGTGAAAGACAAAAAAGCAATAGCTTTCGATTTTCGAACTTCTATTAATTTTGCAAAGTTACATCTTTATAATATCTGTTTAATTAAACGCTTAATTATCCAAACGGAAATGATTTAAATTGTTTAATCCAGAAATAAAACAGCATGAAATAACTAGATTAAGAGCGAAAATTATTCGAAATCATGATTACTTTATCTAAACAAGAGATATGTGCATATAATGTATCGTCAGAGAAAAAAGAGAGAAAGGGATAGAGAGAGAGATTATTGCATTTTGTGTTTCACGTGCGTGTAATATTATCGCGCTCCAGATCGACGCTGAACGCTTTCCTGAACGGAATCCGTGAACGCATGCAACTGGCGAGATGCGAGATGATGCATCGATAACTTTCCGACATTCGAGCAGACAGACGGCCGATCGCAGGTCGAGCGTTATCCCCGATCGACGTCATGGCGTTGTTTCTTCTCTTCAAGGCAAGGTCCAAGGCGTTATCGGCGCCGAAACGCCTGGGCGGTATTGCGCCCGAAGGGTAAACACGCGCGTGCACCCCCCGTAAAGCCTACACGCGGCCTATGGGGTGTTTAGTGCGTATTACGGAGAGTAGGCGGCCATGAGAGGGGGAGGAAGGGAGGGAGTCGGATGAGAAACGATGAAGACGAAGACAGATAGACGGACGGATAGATAGTAAGCGAGAGGGCGGAAGGAAGAGAGAGAGAGAGACAGGTGGAGCGAGGGAAAGTAAGGGTGCGTGATAGAGGGAGAGTGAGAGAGAAATGACAAAGAGGATGAGAAAATGAGAGAGAGAGAGAGAGAGAGAGAGAAAGAGAGAGACGGAAATTCGTCGAAGGGCCGAGGGTCTTCGGCAAAAGGCGCCTGCGCGTTTCCATGGGCACCGTGTCTGTACGCCCCCTCTTCCGCGTAACGCGGGGGAGAGGACGAAGGGGTACATGTCCCATTCCAACGCATTTGCCACCCCACCCCCCTCCCCCTTAGTCACTCCATCTCGTTCTGTCACTGCTCGTTCTCCGCGCCCTGATGGGCACACTACACGAGAGAGAGAGAGAGAGAGAGAGAGAGAGAGAGAGAGAGAGAGAGAGAGATCTGCCAGCAGCCTCCCTTTCTCGCACCCCTTCGTCTGTCGCCGCCTTTCGCCGTTTTTTGTCTCGTTCCACGTCTCCGCTAAATCTCGCACGCATGTGATCGACACACGGACGACTCGATGATCAGAACGCAACTCTCGAGGTATTCGCTTCGTCGCGAGAGAGCTCGAAATATCGCGCCGATTTCCCTCGCGGAATTCGCGGGATCCTCGGGGATCTGATAAAGCGCGGCGCCGGGTGTTATTTAATTTTATTCGCAACACTATAGAAACTCACGCACACGTCACACTTGTCTCTGGAATTAACGTCCAGCTGTGTCTCGATCTGGAACTAGATAATGTTCCACACGTCATTAATTTCTCTGCACATAAATTGATTTTATTTATGCTAATTCCATCGCGAATGGAAATGGCGTTTAGTTTGTAAATACTATATCTTGAATTGGTCGTTTAATCGTTGGGCAGAAAAAGACACGACATTTTATGCCATTGTATGCAAGAAACTCGGATCGCCCCACCCACCCCTTCCGTCCGATTTTGCCGTTATAAAAACATCAGTCGACCGCCGCCGCGCGTTTCTGTTTCAACAAAATCAGCTTGTCCACCGCGACGGTTTTTCGGGACTTTACATTCAGGTCCATGTTTTGTCCTCCGGGCCGCTCGACGAGCGACGGACGTGAGACGGGGACAGGTAAAGGCGGAGAGAGGTATAAAAAGCTGCTACTCGGCGTACACCAAAAGTCGGGAACACCGGATGAAGCGACGCGACCGCCTACTTCGATCGCAAGACACGCTCCGTTACGCATGCACAGGCACACGGTCGTCCTTACGTGTGTGTGTTTGTGTGTGTGTGTCTGTGTGTGTGTGTGTGCGTGCGTCGTTTTACGTAGGTACAAGCGACACAATCGATTCGACGACTTCGATCCGCCCTCTCGCAAAAAGCGAAATCGAACATTCTGTATCATGAAAATCGAAATTCCAGTGTGTGTGTCGATAAAAGGAAAATTGAAGAGAGACAGTTTTTTCTGAATAAAAGAAACATAATATTATATTAAATATTAAATAATATAATATATATATTTAGATAAGGTAATATTATAATAAGAATAATTTTATAATGTCTCATTTAATTTGTTGACTCTGAGTTTCGTAATAATGGAAAGGGAAATTTGATAAACGATTGACGGATGGATTTGCGATTTAGGAGCGACATCGCGCATCGTAATTCCAAGGTTAATGCTGGACACACCGTGACGCGTCGCGAAGGCTAATCTACCTGAAATCTGAAAATACGCGCGTGTCACTGATAAGCGTCATCTCTCTCTCTCTCTCTCTCTCTCTCTCTCTCTCTCTCTCTCTCTCTCTCTCTCTCTCTCTCTCTCTCTCTCTCTGTCTCTTGGTCCGCGCGAATGCTTAGGATTTCCCTTACGCAACAACCTGTTTTACGAGACGCATTATCCCACGCGAATCGCGTCGCGCGTGGGCTACGGCATTGACTGCATTTATGACGAAGTTGGCGAGCCGCAAAGACGCGATAAGACGATCGCGAGGCTCTGTACGTACTTATCGATACGCGATGTAAATGCATTATATTCATCCGACCGTTGCGATGTATGTACGCGTTTCGTTTGCCGAACATCTGTAATTGTCGGTAATTACTAGCCAATCGAACGCCATCAATTACGTTAATCCACGAAGACACTGTCCGAGAGCGCCGATTACAACAATCTTAAGCACGCACCGTACAACGCCAATTTATTTTGCGATTATCAATTATGCCCTTACGTGTATAGTTATACGTATTTATTTAAATTATATAATTTATATAATTTAATGATAATTTTTGCAATATACAGCGAGGTAGATATTTTCCTGAGAGAGTACGTTGTACGCGTATGGCCTTCGGTCTGAAATAAAATTGTTGCGGGATGTAACCGTGAAAAACACGCTTTTTTCTATAAAAATTTCAATTAAAGTTCTAAACGTCAAATGGATGCTCATATTTTTATCGTAATCTCTTTACGCGTTAAATAACCGATATTTCCATCAGTGATCATATACCATGAAAAAGGCACGTGCCAAGGACACGTCCCTAATTAACAATTTACATTCTACATTAATCTGATTGTACGCTACAACTACATTGAATATAGTAATATTCTCTCTCTCTCTCTCTCTCTCTCTCTCTCTCTCTCTCGTCTCTCACAAACATACAATTTATAGCCTGATATCTTAATCTCAATAATGATCTCTCGAGGACGAGGACCGGGCGTTTCCTAAATAGTGACGCGGCGGTCGAGTCGTACGCGGAGGATATGAGGCGGGTTCGTATAAAAAGGGCTGTTTATGATTTTTCTATTGAAGCGTAACTAGGTGGCACGCGAGGTGGTACGGGTAATAAAGTCCTTTACGCGGCAACTAACCGCGGCGGCGGCGACGGGTTCAGGTTGGGGATTCAGCCGGGCTAAAGTGCCGCGTGCGTTTACCGTTTACTATCGGCGTTACAGCCGGTCGTACACATAAATCGCTTTACGATCTGTCGCTAAAAACGGATTTCATGCGAAAGTAGGTAGGTAGCTGCTGGTAACCGCAACCGCGCGTCGCCCATCCTTGGTTCGCGCCGTGAGAAGAAACCACACAGCGTGTATAGCACCAGCCAGGCCATCAATATGTACGCCGGCGATTTCGCAGCGGGTAGAATCGAGATTTCGACGCGTTGTTTCGCGCCGATTCGCGAAACGCGCGCCGACATTTCCATAATTATCTCGCAAATCTAGGCAACGATCCGTCTCATCGGTGGAGCGAAAACGCGCCGAAACGGTAACGATTCCTTTGGAAAATAAAAGAACGAATTCCGTTTTGGCGAAAAAAAAAAAAAAAACCTGTTCTGGTGAATAGTTTACTCGGCAAATTCTCTTAATTTGTCAAAGTTAATTGAAATTGCTACAATTACAATTACTATATTAATTAAAATAATATTAGATTCCTGTTTCTATCGTCGAAATCGTGGAAATGGTGCAAAAATTTTTCGATCAGCTGTTTACTCGTCGGAGCGATATATTTTCCTATTTTTAACAAGAGCGGCGCCGTTCATCGTAGCGGGCGTTTTCAAGGATCGTCGATAGGGCGAACGCGAGAGTCGGGCTGCGAGAGATCGGAAACGACCGAAGAGGAGGAGAAGTAGGGGAGTGGGACGTGAGCGAAACGGAGGACAAGATGATGGATGGTCCCTCTCCACCCTTAGCTGTGCCGCGCGCGCGAAGTGAGGGCGTCCCGACGCTGACGACGATGCTGACGCTAATGAGCAAAATATGAGGCGCCACCCTGCCACCCCTCTTCCGTCTTTCCACCCTCTCGCTTTCTCGCGCCCCTCTCTCTCTCTCTCTCTCTCTCTCTCTCTCTCTCTCTCTCTCTCTCTCGCCTGCCTCGCCACCGCCTGGCCTCGCCAGGTATCGATTGTCGTTCGCTTAAAGACCAAAAAGAGGAAGAAGAAGAAGAAGAAGAAGGCGAAGAACGTGAAAACGAGAAGGAGGAAGGAGGTCTCGTTTCGGGAAACGCGAAAACAAGACGATCTATCCGTCTGATTACTCACGCCGTCCTCTTCCTTCCGCGATTCCTCGACGTATATCCAATTCTCGGTTTGTCTACGTGCATTTACCGTATCTTGATCGACGTCGCAGTTGTCCCTCCTCCGGGCTGACGATAAATAATGACCCCGAGCGAAATCCCAGATACCGGGAGAAATCTTTGTTTCGTTCGGTCCTCTTTCGGATAAACATTGTTGGTATGCGGTATGCCGCTTGGTGAAATATCGTCGACAACGGGGTTGTATTTCGCGCGACCGTAAAATATGTTAATGAGAGAGAACGCGAGGATGTCGGTGGGAAAAAAAAGCGAGCGACTGTTCGTGTAGCAGCGATCATCCCGAATGTATCATTTATCGTAAAAATTAAAAAAAAAAAATAAATATCATCGATGATAAAAGTATAAGTATTGTATCGAAACTACGTCGAGCATTAACGAGGAAAACTTTGGCCGCTCTTCCTTCGTCACTCTCGCAAGCTTCGTCCAGCAATATCACCAACATCACCACCACCAGCATTACGCCATGGGGTTAGTGCCGGATGTCCACACTCGTTTTTACCGCGAACGAGATGCTCCGACGACGAAAAAGGGACCCGTTTAATTTCATTTCACCGCCCCTCTACTCTCGACGTCCGGAGCGACGAGGTACCGCGAAAAAGAAACTCTTCGACGTTTTACGAGCGAGAGACTTCTATCCTCCGCCACGTTAGCGTCAGCCAGCCTCTCGACAAAGGGGATCTCGAAAACGCTTATCGTCCGCGACGCGGCCCTTCGTTAAACATCTCGCGGTTCCTCGCAACGGCGCCTTTAGCAAAGTTTCATCTTGCACCGCGCAATTCTTTATTCCGACTTTATTAATCCTTCATTAGTACAGCGTTACAGTATATCCGGATACTTGGAGGCTGTGGAATTATAATCGCGTAGGCAGATGACTCGCATTCGAAATGTCATGCAATCACCTCGGAAAATTGAGATTAAAAAAAAAAGATAATAAATTTTTCTGCGAAAAAAAAAATACATCACTGTACGTCATGGAATTAATGACTCACCGGATATTTTTAATCGTGACGGGGGAGGAACGGACGAGTTGGAAAGAAACTTCGCAACTATCTCCGTAATGCAAATTCTCTTCGTCTTGCGCGTCTCTCCGCTTCTTTTATTGGGTCACTCCATTTTTGTGGTAACGATCCCGTTTCGGTGTCACGCCTACCACCGACTACGACCGAGACGCAGAAGAAAGGTTTTTGCAACGCGGCTCTCGCGGCGAGAACCCGCTCGCAGCCTCGTTAGAAATTACCGTGCAGCCCATCCTTCTCGCCGTTAATGAAAGCCGGGTTCTATGCGGCGGGAGATTATTCGCGGTTTTTACACGCCGAGGCCATTCAACGCACAGACGAAGACGCGCAGCCTCCTGGTCCATAAGAGAATGCAGAGGACTGGCAAAAGGAGAAGGAGAGAGAGAGAGAGAGAGAGAGAGAGAGAGAGAGAGAGAGAGAGAGAGAGAAAGCGACAAGGGAAGACTAATTAATTTGGCAAATCATCGCGTCGCAGTGTAAACAGGGTAGTTCGATCTGTCTTTCCCGCACAAAGGGGGTGTCGACCGGAATGAACAAGGGCGACGGCGGGGGTGGCGCGGGGAAAACTCCGCAGCCCGCCAGCTCGCGAGGGTGATATCAAAGGGGAAGACGAGGGATATCAATCCCCGGAGAAGCCGCCACGGACTCAACCTTCGCCGACTATAGCCGACTGCTTCCGCAGTTCTCAACCGCGAAATCCTCCCGTTCGAAATTTATCGCCATCGTAACCGAACACTTCCTACCCCGTAAGCTGTAACGCGCGTCTTTCTTCGTGGTTTTCCAAAACGGCTGATGGATCATCGATGGATCATCTTTCTCTCTCTCTCTCTCTCTCTCTCTCTCTTTCTCGCTGAATAGTCGTATTTATATATAGCCGCATTTATATACATCTGGCTTTTGATGGCTTCCACGCGAAGCGTTAAATCTTCCCGCAAGTGAAAAACTATCGGATAATCCGGAAGTAGTCTCGCCCTCACCTAGCCAGACGTCTCGCAGATAACCCCGACTTTTCACTCTGAACGTCTCTCCGTAGTGAGAATAAATCATCTGGACCAAACGGAATTATACGCAAAAATTATTTTATTCTATTTATAAACAGTTTTTATATTTCACAATCGAGAGAAAACCCTGACAAAAATCTAATCTGCAACTAATTTTTGAATCTACAAGAATAATAGACTCTAAAATAACTTTATATTTTTATTGATGGATATAAAGCTGCATATAAATGCAAATCGTTGTTAAATTTTATATTTCTCGACTCGAAACCGGACGCGGAACTCTTAAAGGTCTATCAATCGTCGGTTGAAATTGCGTGACAGTCGCGAGTTCGGATATCAACGGTGACACACAAAGAACACCGGGCTTTAGCACCGCGGCTTCGTCTCCTCGCCTTCGTTGTATCTTATCGGAGGATCGGACTCGATGCGAGGTCAAGGCGCGCTATCGCGACCACGCGATCCTCCACGAGGCGCCTCGCGGATATACGAGGTCACCCTAGTTCTGGACGTCTTTCTCGACAACGATAACGTACGAGCGCTTCACATGCCTCATCGAAACTTCACGATATTTGGTTGCGTCGACATAAACCTCGCGCCTTATTTCGGTACTGGACGCATTAAGAATCTGCGAAATCCTTCGCGAAAAATTGACGACGAAAAATCCTCGATATTTCGAGTAGAACTGTCACGAGGACGGCAGTTTTCTGGTAGGAATGTTCGATTCTAAATCGATTTTTTAAGAATCGATCTTTTCTTATCAAATTTTTTAATTGATTTTTTTCTATTCGATTTTGATACAAATCGATTATTTTAATAGAGAGAATCGCTTTTCGATTTGTTAATAAAAATGTCTTTAGGCTGACTTTAACCTAATAACAAATTATTTTATTCTTTATGTTGGCAGTTTTGTTAGCGCATTTTAATCATAGATTACTTTTACACCTTCTAATTGTAGATTTATTAATTCTGAAACAAGATGTTTTTATTTTAAAAACTAAGGTCCTCCCCTAAAAAATAAGGTAATCTATAAATCTTGAAAATGACACTATCTAGAACAAAGTTAACTCTTTTATTTGAAGCAACGTAACTCTAATATTAAATATGTTTCTTAATAATTATTATTTTTCTAAAGATAATCATAAAGAAAGACTAAAATGGATCATTCTGTATATTAGATGTAAAAAGTATTGTGTTAATATATATATACTTATATTTTTAATTACGCACGATTTTTTTAAAATCTCGATTTTTGAGAAATCGATCTTTTTAGTCCGGTTTTTTTAATGAATCGATTTTTTTGATGAAAATCGAACATCCCTATTCCTCTGTCAAATCCGATCTAAATTCGCGCGAACTTAATAACGACGACGAAAAGCAACGGTCGAAGGGTGGAACGACGACGACGACGACGACGACGACGACGACGACGACGACGACGACGACGACGACGACGACAACGACAACGACGACGACGACGACGGAAGTCGTCCGGAACAGTACAGTACGAGTCACCTGTCATTCCCTGGAATTCAACGGGAAGTTGGGATAATCTCGGGCGCGCGCGATCGTCATCCGGGATCGTTGGTAGACGTCGCCGTCGCTTGGTTATCTTCGACCGTCGACAAAAGCCGACGTAGAATATGAAGGAAATCGTGAGCACCCCTACAGACTCCTTTCCTCTCCCAGTCAGTTCCCTGTCTCTCTCTCTCTCTCTCTCTCTCTCTCTCTCTCTCTCTCTCTCTCTCTCTCTCTCTCTCTCTCTCTCTCGCTTTTTCTGTGTCACTCTCTCTCTCTCTCTCTCTTTCTCCCTCTCTCTCTCTCTCTTGCTCATCTGTCTATACATCCGAACAGTCGTCGCTCCATCTCTATCCCGTCTCCTTTCTCTCTATCGAGGTATAGGGAGCCGAAGGGGTGTGCCGGGCGCGCGGGGTGGTTCTTTCCCTCCTGTGACGGAGGAGTTGAGAGTGCCGTTGAATATGCATGAGAGCTCCTATCTACCATCCTAAAAACATTCAGTCGACGCTGAAGCGACCGATGCTCGGACCGACCGCGCGCCTCGTCGCTCGCCAATCAATGTCTCCGACAGGCCCGTCTTGCGAAAATTTCTACGAGACGATTCCTTGTAACCACGAGAGCGTGCGGGGAGTGAGAAGATACCCCCGCGTTTCTCCCTCGACGCTAACGCTACGATCGCCCGCACAGACGTGCGCTGAACATTTTTATTCCTTGGAAGAGAAACCGCGGGGTTCACTGTACCTCGGGGAATGTTTATTTCACTGAATTTAGATCGCCATTTTTTTTTACTGATGTATCGGTGGTTCTTGACCTGAATTTTTAACATCGAAGAACTGGATTTGGACGAGGTGCTAATATTACAAAATATTTTCTCTCTTTCTTTTTTATTTTATTAAAACCATCATTAAATCTATTTTCCTCCTGTTTCAGGAAAAATATGTCATCACATGTGAAGCGTGCCTTCTCTTCTCTCGCAGAGGTATGTATACGACAAATCCGGATATCAGCTATAAATTATGTCCCGATGTTAAATGAACAATTTGCCAAATAATTACACACCCTCTTCGCCGGGAATAAAATTGACATTGGAACTCGTTCGCGCCGCAGATCAGTCTTATCGCGACGATCATCGGGCCATAATTATGTTGTAACCGCGCGCATAAATGCCGGCATGTAAAGTGAAGCGTGTTAAGCGTGACTCGATTATCTTTCGAATCAGACACGGAAGACGCAGTGTTCTGAAATATATAGCTCCCGATCCCGAAGAACGCGAGCGCGATCTCGGCCGCGTGCACGCGTGTGCACGCGCGCGCTACTTAACTACGCGAGAGAGCGCGCGATATACGCAGGAATGCTTAATGCATTCAAATGATATTCACTCTCGCGCCGCTGACGCGAATGCTTTCGACAAATTAACGCCGTGTATCGAATAACTATCTACCGCTGTGTTACACGCGAGAACGCGCATGTGTGAAATGCGCGAGCGCGCGCGCTCGCGCACGGTTTCTCGAGCATCTTGTAAATCAAACACACGATCGGTAGTTCCGATAACGCCTCCCCGGCGTTTCGTTCGATATAATTCCGCAGAGGTGCATTGATTACATGTAAACGCGCTCTTCGCGGCATCTAAATATTAATTCGTACACCGTAGGAGTCACGCTGTAACCTGATAACCCTGTCTAGTAACTGCTGATAGTCTCAGCCAGGGGTTGCGTAATCGTTGTACGTCCATTTCGCGGACACGTTGCTAGAGATAAGAAATCGCTGACTATATACCTAAAAGTCTCCTCGCCATAATAGATGCGACGCGGATCATTCCCGAGGATAATCCCGTTGCACGACAACCCGAGATTCGACGTTCTCCCTCTACAGGGTGTACCAAGCTTACCTATTACATCGAAAAAAAAAAAAAAAGGTTTTTTCCTAATCTCCGTGAAAACCCGAAGACCGAATGAAACCTGGCCAAAAGCAGACGAACATGGTTCTGTCGCCATCTCTCGGTGATGCCAGAAGGCAAGGTAGCCATTTTGTTTCTAGAGGTGGCCAGAAGGTCGCCGTGGTGTCGCGGTACACCCGCGCATGTCCATTGGTCCCTCCTACGTTGTCCTCGTAGCAGCGGCTTCTCTTTCGTCTCTCGCCTAAGCGACAACGAGAGACGTACCCCTCTCTCTCTCTCTCTCTCTCTCTCTCTCTCTACCGGTTCTCCTCTTCTCATCCCCCTACGCGACGGACTCCCCCACTTCGAGTCCGCGACTTCCCCACCTCGGGGAACTCGACCACCTTCCCTTTTGTACCCGCCGCACCCTCTGGCCTACGTCGTCGTCGTCGTCGTCGTCGTCGTCGTCATCGTCGAGGCAGAAACGTCGTTCTCCCCCTCGACTCCCTTCTCATATCCTCGCCTTGCCTTGCCTCCTACAGCGGCCACTACCATTGTCGTCTTCTCCTCCGGTTCTCTTCCACCTCCAACGGCAACCATCCCACCCGTTCCACCGTCGCGCGATATTATCACTCCGTTTTACTCGCGATTTATCGGCCTTTATCAACTACATTGCCGCCGAACGGTGTGTATCGTTGCTGCCTGCCTGCCTGTGCCTTGGCTGCCACCAGCGCGATCGCTAAACCCTCCCATTCCACGGCTACGATCCGCGCCAGGTTTTCTCTTCACCGCGCCACGACATATACCCTCGTAAATCAACGCCGGTGGTTTTTGATCGTTTCAGTCGTCCGAACTGAAAACCGCAAAATTCGAGCGAGCGACGAGCCGCTCCTGAGAGACGGCTGCGGCGCGTCAAACTCACGCGTCACGATGATTCTTGCTCATTTTCGTCCCCCCCCCCCCCCTCCTCACCCTTCATGACGCGAATCGGTATTGAACATACACGCAATGGTTTTATCCCCGGAATACACTCGGGGAAGGGAGGCGGATATGTTTGTGTACGGAGCTGTTTAATCTGGAGTACTAATTTGCATACTAATAAATAGCAAAGTTTTGGAGCATCATGCTGCGTCATGAAATATGCGTTGTAACTTTGCGCAAATGTAATATTTATTACAATATCTTTTTTAGAATTGATGGAAAAATATAAAAAAAAAAGAAAAGGAGATGACATGCCAAAGAGAGAGAGAGAGAGAGAGAGAGAGAGAGAGAGAGCGAACTGAGCTAACGATTCAAAGCGTGACGTTTCGCAATTGGATGAAAGCGATCGGGACGATCTTCGTCAATTCGATTTTTGAAAATTTATTCCTCGACTAAATCTCGGCCTTTTTTTTTCTTTTAGAGAGAGACGACTAATGTTAGCGTTATCGCTGAAAAATAGAAAAATGAAATAATTATCTTAACATAATGATTATCTTAATTAGAAACTCGTAAGGTGGCCAATAACTAGGTTTTTACGCGTCACGTCTTCCCTCGAAGAGCCACCGTAGACTTCATAATACGACCTCTATTTAACGCACACGCGGGCTCCCACGTTCGCGGAGCGATTAGACGTTAGATTTCCGACGTTTCTCAGAGTCGCGCATCCGTCCTATCTCGCATCTTATCGGCCGTCTTTGAAGCCGCCTCGCGCATACCACGGCGAGGTTGAACCTAGCGCGAGATTGCGCGCTCGATCTAACTCGTGTGATAGCGAGATTTAACGCTAGATCTAACGTTAACCTCGACGCTCTTCGATACCACCGTGATTCGCCCGCCTTATCGGTTCGCCAACCCGAGATCGAACCGGAGATTGAGCGAATCTCCTCTCGCGCGCGATACACACGGTTGGGGACTCCAATACCGGCTCTGTAGATTTTTCTTCCCCTCTCGTTCCAGCTCGGGAACAAAGCGATCGCCGCGCGACTCCATTTCCCGTCGTCATAGTCGTCGCTTTACATCCTGTTCCCGACTCCGCGATGTGCTCTAACGCGAGAGGGGACATTCTGCTAGCTCGCGCACACTTTCGTTTTCGCACATGTGTACGTGTGTGTGTGTGTGTGTGTGTGTGTGTGTGTGTATGCGCGAGTGCGCGACACGTATATACGTGTGCAGTTGCTCTCATACATATATATACCGTGCATATATATGGTTAGGTATATATGTGTATATATATATACATCGGAGGCACCGATGCACGGTAGAGTGCTTTCGAGGCGAGTGCAGTACAGACTCACGCTGCTGCACGGTCTGGTGATTAGCGCCGCCCCTGGGGGATGGCAACCGCCAATCGGTGGATGGCGTCGCGGCGCCCGCCGTCGTCGCCGGGAATATCCCCTGCGGGTCTGCACAATCGCGGATATAGCGGATAGCGTCGGGCAAAGCCACGACAAAAATCAATCACTCGCTGCTTCCTCTTGTTCGCGATGCTCTCCCTCTCGCTCTCCTCTCTCTTTCGTCCATCCCGCCAGCGCGCCTCGCTATTTCTGTTTCCCTCCGGTTACACGTTCTCTCTCTCTCTCTCTCTCTCACTCTTCTCGCTTCCTCTCTCCTTCTCCTCTATCGGCTCGCACTCGCTGTTTGCGCGAACCAAACCTACGCATCCTACCGTGCGTCCGACTTTAGTTTACCTTTCGTAATATCTCGCGACAACCCCCATCGGGCCTATTTGCGAAGGCTCACCGAAATCCGTAATGAGCGAAGGAACGGGACAGAGTCGATTGTAGATGGCTAATTGTGATGTACGAACGCGATAAATTTCGTCAAAGACACTGATATAAGGATCAGCGGTTCCCGAGAACGTGTATCCGAGAAGAAAATACGTGAGAACGGCTTTGTGTGTCGCGGCGGAACTTTATAATCGCCTGCTGCGTGCCGAGGTGTCATGTACGAATCCTACCGTCGCGAATCGACCGATTTTTCTCGCGAGATCTTCCCACGTTCTCTAGCATCTCGTACACGCTCGCGCGCGTGTATCATTCTTGCTCGCGTCGATCCACGTCCTCGTCGACGACACGCAAGAACGGGACAAGGACAAGCGCGAGATCCTAGCCGGACTGACCGACGACCCGCCTTGAATTTCATTCACACACCGCGAGGTCGAGCACTTACGCGGAATACAAAACGATGTTTCCCATGGATCGGACGATACAGTGTGAGCCGAAATGAGAGAGAGAGAGAGAGAGAGAGAGAGAGAGAGAGAGAGAGAGAGAGAGAGAGAGAGAGACGCCTCCTCTCTTCCCGAGGAAAATTTCCAAGTTGCTTGTCTAGAAGAGGAAAGGAGCGTTGAATTATGAGCCCCAACTTTGGAATGTGTAACATTTATACTGTTACAATTGACCTCATTTTACGAACAGCTAATTTCCACTTTGCAAACTTGACTCTCAGTCGCTCACTCTCAGCGCACAAGTTTCGGATTAAATTCAGGAATTCGAAAATTATTCTCCATAGCTTGTGTGAGTTTTAAAGATTATTATCAGCAAGAAGAAACGGGGTATAATTATTTCATCTTCGCGAAGGATTTATAATTATCATTCTTCCATTTAATTCTTTCGTCTCTCCGTCGCATAATTTTCCCTCAGCGGACTTACGATGTCTAACAGAGTTCTCACGGCAAAATTCTCTCTGCTAAATACGAAAGCGATATTTCTTACTAAAGTCACCCTCGGTACATCGCTTAGCGAAGCCATCGTCACGTCACGGCAACGGACGTGGTTATGACATCAAATCGATCCGCGAGCTATCGAGCGGCAAACTCTTGCCGCGCGCAAGAGCTTTCGAAAGAAGCTTCCGCCGCCATAGTTTTCTCAAAGAGCCCCGTGCCTTTCCAAGAACCGTGCGTTACGCGCGCGATTTTCATAAATTAAGACCGGAAGGCGCGCGCGACAGAGCGATCTCGGAGAAGGGGAGAGGGAGAGCTCGAGTGACTGAAAACATCCCATGACGATAAGAATCTCCCGGCGATTAATTGGTATGACAGCGGCACACGTTATACCGCGCATCCGTGACAGCGCGATATCTCCTTATGACAACGCCCGGTCGACGACTCCTTCGACTCCTTCTCCTCTCCCTTCTCCGCCCTCCCTCCCTCTCTCTCTCTCTCTCTCTCTCTCTCTCTCTCTCTCTCTCTCTCTCTCTCTGCCCGTCTTAGGTTCTACCTATGCCAGGAGAAAAAAGAAAAAAAAAGAACGAAGGGTGTGCGTCGAGGAGAAGCGCTCCCAAGGGCGCCGATAAAGAGGAGATCGCCCTTGCGACACGTCGCGATACGAAACGCCTGCAGTTCTCTCACCGGAACTGTAGTTCCGGGAAAAGCCTGTAGAGAGGCCAGCTGCCGGAAGTCGCCGAGGATGCCGAAGCGCCGCGCTTTACCGCGCGAAAGCTCGAGCGAGGTGGGAACTTTGCTCGTGTTGCGAGCTTCCCGTTGCAGGGATCTACTTGCCGGGGGTTCGTATCCCCGATTCACCCTCCCGCGCACCCTCCCCCGCAACTTCCTCTTCCTTCTCGTGGGCGCGAATACCCACGTGGTAATGCAGGGATCTCGGGAAAGCTCGCAGGACCTTATCCTGAGGTCGTATCCTGGGTCTCGACCTCGCGATAACACGGCCGAATGTGCGAGCTTTTCACCGGCAGTTTATCCAGCATCCACCGCGACGTCGTTCGATAATGAATTGGAGCAGGAAATAACTGTTTTTTTTTTTTTTTTTTTTTTCCAAATCACAAGCGCAAAGTACTTCGCAATCTGTGGCTCGTAATAAATGCGGTTGATTTTGTATTAAGAAGAACATTGAAATATTCGGATAGATATACGAGTAATCATCCGTTTGTGCATTTATTGTCGCATCAGATATCAAGACACATAAATGCATAAATTTTCGTACATTTATATTCGACGCGAGATTATAAAAATCTTAAAAAGTATCTTCAAGTACGCAACGTTGATACTTTCTTTCGAAATATTCGACACCGAATAATTGATTCTTTCTACAAGATTCGACTGTTAATCATCCCGTGTTGGCGCTCCGCCCGATTGGCCTTTGTACAGAGAACCGCCGCGCGCGCACGCAACACGGTAAAGTGCAGCTGCAAGAAGCCTCGTCTGTGGATCTCACCGAATACCGCTCCGATGTCCGAGGTCAGCCGTGTCGGTTCGTGCTGGGCCCCGAAGATCGTTGGTCCACCTGCTCGTACGCGGCAAACGTTCACCTGCACTCTCCGGGGCCCGCGTAGAGCCAAACTTACACTTTCACGCGCACGCGGCCGCACGAGAGCCCGACATCGTATGGACATTTCACAATCGTCGGCGAAACCAAAAACCTGACATTGAATCTCGTTAAGAGTCGCATTCTTCAACTTTCTTCAACAACTTCACTCTAAAAGGATCTTTCACGATCGAATACTTATATAAGGTATCGCGATGCTTATGACAGTGGATCTCATCTAATTCTCTATTGACAAGTGATGCGGGAAAAATTATCGTTATCAGATTTTTCATAGGTTTTAAAAATGTGTGGCACTTTTCTCTTCGATCGAACTTTTTTTCTTCAATTAGACGGATTCATCGGGGTGGCCGACCATTTATCCCAGAGAACAATTTTTCTCGATATCGCCGGCATATAATTATCCGTTTCTCTTCCCCGGTGGATCATCGTAACGAAGAAGAAAGAAGTTTGGTAGCACACCTTGCGCGACAGGTGCCATTCTCCTTGGATAGCAGGCGTAAGTAACAAGTACCCACGCGCTCGCTCATACGGCTTCTCTCTCTCTCTCTATCTCCGGTTCTATCTCCCTCGCATGATAAACGCGCATCCACGCTCATGTTCCTACTCTTGCCGTATTATATACCTACCGGTCGTCGTCTTCGTCTTCGTCTTCGTCTTCGTCGTCGTCGTCGTGGTCGTTGTTGGGTTATATCGTATCGGTGCGCGCACTGGCCGTGTCCGGTAGACGCTATCGTCGGTACTTAAAAATATGTTAGCGGTCGGCGTATAAGCACCGTGACCTCCGTGATACGATCTAAAGAGCCCGGAGGCCTGCTGGGACAGCGCGTCAGATGCTCTTGCACGCCGCAAGACGGGGTGGTTCGCCGAGGGTGACACACGGGGAGAGAGAAAGAGGAGAGAAGGACCGTGACTGTAACCGTCACGCCGTCACCGTCGTCGAGCGTCGCCGGACGCCTATCACCGGAAAAAGGCCGAAACGAAGGACCGAGCTATCTGATACGACCGAGACACCCGGCAACTCGTGCACATGCTCGGACATCGCGATAGGAATTAAGCCCCGAATACGTGGAACATATTATAGACTCTTTAATTGATCTATCGCGAGTAGCGATGGGATGGAGTATCTTACAAGAAGGTTCGAATTTGTTTGCACGGTTTCGAACTCTCTATGATTACATCGAAAAAAAAAACAGTACTTTCAAGTAGAACCCGAACGAGATAGATTTGAACCCTCTTTAAGTATCTCGAAAAACAAGAGCAGTACTTTCACGTACATTCGAATCTTTTATGAGTACTTAAGTACAATATATGAAATATTATTTCTCATGAGTATTATTCGTCCGAAAATAAATATATTACTAATATCTGTCTTATCAATTCACATCTTACGTGAGCTTTGTGTACGGACATTTTATCGTCGGAGAATTATTATTATACCCTTACAGATATCGCTGATAAAGATACTAGAAGCTTATTAATCTCAAAATTAATTTCTTTCCTGCCATTTCTCCAAAATACAAATGACGAGAGCGAGAGAGGCCAGACGATGCCGAAGGCATCTTCCATTAATAACGCGCAGGAGGCACAGGAGGTCTTTGTTTAACCGCGCGCGGCGTGTTAGCTTCTGGGAGGAAGTAAGAAATTGATAGAGCCTCCGGGTGTATCGGGTGAGAGATCCGGTGAGGAGGAAGTAGTGCGATAATCTCGTCCGCGACACGAAGAGGAGATGCGGCAGTCGGAGGTGAGAGGAGAAAAGAGGTCGCGTCATTGCTGGCCATGGCCCGTGTGATCGATGGCCCTGGGCGTTATCTTCGCCACCCCCTCTTGTTCCCGCAGTAATTCATCATCTCGGTCTGTTTTTCACTTACTTTATATGCAACATATTCCGTAATTTTTATTCAGTCAACCAGTCGCCGTCGCCGCCGCTGCCAGCCTCCATCTCCATACAGAGAAGCCGCCTCATAAAATAGCGAGCCAGGGCTACGGTTGGACCATCATCTTCCGCGAGTCGTGAAGGGATACGGAGCGACTTGCTGAGGAAGCAGACGGGGCGACTAACGTTTCCCCCCTCCCCCCTCCCCTCCCCCCTCGATCCAAAGTAACTCCGACGGGCCAAGAAGTCCGAGGGGTTACGCAAGCTTGCACTCTATATGCTAAGGAATTTCGATATGGAGATCCATCCCCGGGACCGGTCAGTTTGATTTATTGGCTCGAAATCGGCCGCGCTAAATTTCGGGGAAAATATGCTGTCTCTCTCTCTCTCTCCCCCCTTCACCCCCCGATCTCGGCACCGATCGCGCCGTGTCCTCTGACCGGGCTTTCCCGGTCGCTGTTATTTCCATAAAATGAATTATTAGACTCTCAGATATATCCGGGAGAGGAACGCGCGGGATGCGCCAGCCTCTCTCTGTCCTCCGGCATAGTTTGACAGAAATCTCGGGGTGAATTTATGTCGCCTAAGACAATCTCGCGAGAGTGGAAAGGTACTCGTATTTTAACTTCTCCTTCGTAAAATTTATGAAGTCGAAACGTATGATAAAATTTTAATTATATCACGAACATACTGTAATATAAAAGTATCTGTATGCATAATATTTAAAAATAGAAGAGACATGAAATATGAAAAATTAATATATATATAAAAATATATTAAAAAATCGATTCTAAAGCATCAATTGCATTAATTTATATCAAGTAGCTTTAGTGAGAAATATCAGATGCCGATTATCAGTGATCGAAACGCGTCGAGATGTCAAGCGCGTTCAGTGAAGTAGTATTCCAGGCAGTCGGTCACCGACGGATATCTCTTTCGGGGATAGTATAGAAGCCCTGAAGTGAGTCTAAGCGCTAAGTAAATCGGGAGGGTCGGGCACACAGAAGACGAGTGGCAGGACCGCGGTAAGAGGCACGAAGACACGAGTGCCGAGAAGATGAGAAACGCTGGATGCCAAAGATCGTGGATAGGGAAAAGGTGAACCGTAGTAAGGGCGAAGGGCGGAATGGGCAGAAGGCGTGAGAGTGCGAGAAGGCTGAGGTGCTTTCGAGGCTCGAGAGTCGCGCGAAATCTGCATTTCAGCCTTCCATCCTTCCGTTTCCACCACCATCCCCTAAGCACGGACTCGCTCGAAGCCGAGAGCTTTCGAACGGCTCGCAAACACTCCGCGTCGCGAGAAAGCTTCCATAGCTGTTTGCACGGGAGTGTGTGTATGTGTGTGTGTGTGTGTGTGTGTACGTCTGTAGACGCGCTATAAAGACTCCCCGGTAAGCCTCGCACCTCTGTCATCCTCCTACTTTTGCTTTCGTTCCGGTATTTGCCTTGCGCGAGAGCGCAACGCGAGCCTTTTATTCGGCAGATCAGCATTTTGCAAAAGATATACACGAGGGGAGAGAAAGAGAGAGAGAGAAATCCTTAAACAAAACTGATTGTCGAAGATTGGATGAAAAATCGAAATAGAGCGTTTTCTCTTCCAGCTTTAGAATCTTAAAAAAAATTACAAAGAATTTTATAAACAAACGGAGAGTTTACATTTAAATACGACGTAATTCGTACACAACGATCGCAATATAATCGACGCGTGCGGGACTGTAGAGGGATGAGACGCGAGACGCCAAACGCGGAATGAAAAATTGTTTACCTTGCTCCGGCCAAGCCGGAAGGGTGCAAGAGTCTCGGGAGAAGAGACGGCGAAGAGACGGCCGGTAGGAGGAGGCAAAGGCGACGGGTAATTAATCCGCGGTTTTTCTCGTCTAATTAGTTGGATTTATTCCGTTGGTCCCTCTTATCCACAGACTCTCTCCTTCGCTCTCGTCGCGTCTCGCTCTCCCGCCTTGCGTCGCGCTCGCACCAACTGTAGCTAGATAGGTTGATGTATGGAAATGTATGCGGGGAGACGGAGGCTCGCATTTTTCCACAGGCGCACGGTGCGCGCCTTCATTTCCACCGCAGCTTGCTCTCCCGTACCCCTCCCGCAACCCCCTCCCCCAGGGATTCGGGGCTTACGGCCCCCGTATATCCAACACCCCCTCCTCCCCCCCCTTAATGACGCGTCTACTCGTTAAATTCGTGTCAGGCCACCGCTCTTTCTAGTCGCCGTGCTTCTCGAATCCGCGCGAGATCCCGCGTACTTAAGGACGAATCCGCTTCCACCTTAGCGGGGATTTTCACTTTCCACCCGTGAAAACCTTTTCCTCGTCGCTTGATCTTTCGCGCTGATCCTCGCTAAGCTCGCCGTGATCTCGGAAGAGTCTGTCTCCGAGTTGCGTTAACGTTCACGCCGGAATTACTTTGTTCGATTTCGCAAATTGGAATTAATACTGCGATTTAACGAAAGTCCGACGCACAAAGGCGTCGATATTTATACTTGTCTCGCGGCATCTAATTTATCATCGTTAACGCTTTTACGTATCGCAGTTTATTGAATCGTATTCAGAATCGTATTCGATTTATAGACGATGTGTGTAAATCTTAATATAATATTTATCAACAAGGTAAAATGTTTCAATGTTATATCTAGAAAAAGGAAAGCTCTGCGAAAAAAGTTGAGCACAAGAATAGCATTCAAAGCGGCAAGACAAAAGAATCGCGTTACCATGCCTTACGGGCACAATGTCCGGTGAAGATGACGACTCGAGAACATCCGGTGTTCTAAAAACGAATACGGAATGTAGCGTGTACGGTACGAAAGCGGATTGTTCTAAAAACAAACACGCGCTTTAAATAACGTTGCTAAAATATCATATTGAGCTAACAATAACACACAGCATTGTCTTGTCACGATAATTGAAAAGTGATAGATAAAAAGAGCATACAATATGTATGCGCATTATGAATAATGCACGAGACAGCTGTCCATAATAATTGTTGCACATTATTATAATAAGATTATTTAAGACCGAGATAAAAATACTCCGTATGAAGAGACATCAATTTCGCGATAGCAAGTTTTTTCTATTATAAAAATAGCCCAAAATATTTCATTGAAATTATTCCATCCAATATTTCTAGCAAATAATATTTTCAATCGACCGAATTACGAATAAGAAATATTTCTTTCATCTCGCACAAGTCTTCAATAAAAATAAAAAAATAAAAAAAAAATCATTAAGCGAGAGTGATAAGAACCATTTTCAATCGAGTCCTCTATAATCGTTATTCGCGTCAAGCTCGATCTCTTTCCAAAAAGCAACTAGCATCTGTAACAGTTTGATCAGGGAAGGAGCGCTAACACACCCGTTCTCCATCTTCAACGTCGGCCATCGAGGACGACATTGCGACAGCGGTGGTAGAAGAGACGGTTGCGGCGAATTACATTTCCCGTCGCAGCCGAAGCGTTTCGACCAGTAAAAGCTCTCGCGTGAACGTGGAGTCGCGCGATACGGCGGTATACACGCGGAACGCATCACGCACACGCTCGGCCGGGGCGAAACAGAGAGAACAACTCGCGTGTTGTGCGCGCCATAGTTACCTACACACCGGATAGTCACAAAGGAACGAGAGGGAAAAAGAGAGAACGAGATATATACATATATATATATATATATATATAGAGAGAGAGACAGAGAGAAAGAGAGAACCGCAACGGGTTACGAGGAAGCCAGAAACGCGTACCCGCGGCGATGCCCAGGCACGTACCTGGTAAGTAGTAGGTACGTAATGGGTATAGCCAGGCAGTAGGTGGCAAGGCTGCGTGACGAGGCGATTGCGGACCGTGACTAAAATATTTAAAAATATGTATCTTTCTGGCCGGACTGCCGTCCAGTTCCAGTCCCCGGCGCGGACCCCCCTTCCCCCTCCCCCTCCCCCTCCAACCCCCTCGCCAAAGCCGCGCTCCCAAGCTCGCCGCGCTATATTTATTTCGCGTTTCCTTCCTGCCGCACCGGCTCCGCGCTCGAAGGGTTGCTCGCTGGCCTACCCCCTCCTTCCTCCCCTTCTCACCCCCCTCCCCCCCCGGTGTGCTGTGTGTGCTGATATTCTATCGTCTCTCCTCTCTCTCTCCTCTCCAACCTATCCCGAAGCTTACGCAACGCGCGAGCAACTTGGTTCGTTCCTCGACAAACTGTAGTCACTCGCCAAGATGATCTGGAAGATAATTTGGCGCGATAGAAACCTATTACGGAATATAATTACCGATCGGCAGACTGTTTTAATTAGACCATCTGTCTCACACTTCAAATTAGAACTGTCGTCGTTGTGTTCATGTATAGTGTGTTATTTTTAAATTTTAATGTTATAAAGCTTTACATTTTTTTTTTTTTTTTTTTTTTTAAGGATCTGACAGCAAGCAAAACTTGCTGATAATTATGACAATTAATTAATTTTTATTTTATCTTGTGTCCAACAGTGTACTGTAATTACGACCATCATTCGAGTAATTTATGAAGATTAAACAGAGGGGCAAACATTATCAATAATCGTGCTGATGGCCATAACATAGTTATCATTTATCAAAGAATCGTGTCATTAATAAAACGTAAACATTTCTCTTACTGGCGTAACTTTACGTCAATAAACAATTTTGCAAACTGTCATTCGTTTACCTTCAATTTACACGCAATGTGATCATTTACAATAACATTATATAAGTATATTATTACGATAAAAAACAAAGTTTATATAATACGCGAGTTCTTTCACTTTATCTTTTTCTCTTAGGAGGAATTTTTTCCGTCAATGTCACAGAAAAAAAAAAAAAAAACAGACACATCATACGCGAAAACAAACTATTATTACACTCATTACGTATATTTTTTTCTCTAAGGAAATAGACAAATTGTGCGTTAAATTTCATTTAACTTTAAGATACAATCTCCCGTCGCCGAATAATCTATTCGCAGCACCATTGCATTAAATCGTCGAGGCAGGTGAGAAGAGCATGTGCATTCGCAATTGTGTCTACTGCGCCCGCTAGTCGCGAATGTGCAGCGAGAACTCCAACAATAATCTAACATTATCTGACATCCGAAGCGTGCCTTTATACGCCGACCATCCTCTCGGGGGATTATCGAATGCCATAAGTCAACGAGCAGGTGAACCGCTATGATGACGTAGGTATACGATCACGTTTGCCGCTGCAAACCGAGTACAATTCGAGAATTCATTCGACCGTTTCGCATCTTACAATTGCACGCGACTTCCCGCATCTTCGAATGCATTATGCAAAAGTCTCGCTATGGTCTGTGTAAATAATGCTGCCCGAAGTCATCCGCGAAAATCACTTGGTGCCGATTACTCACAATCATTTACGTCAGACACGTCCAATCGATTATTCGATTTACACGCCCTTATCATATGTCAATTATGATATAGTTAGACAAAAATGTTGCATAAAGTTGCAATAAGTTATTAAATATTGTCGATAAGGAACACTTGATCGACGAGATTAAATCTGCACATCTAGAGATCTTATATCATCCTTACTTTAATATCCGCAATTCGATCTTTTTTTTTTTTTTTATAATTAGAATTATATATGTCTATTGCTCAATCGCTTAACATAGCGTTTAACAAGTTAGAACCAGGATATCGCCAGGATAGTTGAATTTTCGAGACGAAAAGAGCAAAGGAGCCCACACACACACACACACATACACATTCACATCGCCCTTTAATGAATGAGTTATAAAATAAATATCTCGACGTAACGCCCTGTTTCTCCGACAATTAAGCTCCGTAAAACAGTAAACCGTGGGATACCCGAGCGTTTCGGCCACCAATGAATATTTTTATTTAATGTCCCATTAGTGTTCTAGCCCGCCCCTGAAACTCACCGGGAATAATTGTTCAGAATGCTGCTGGTGTTTCAGGGAAACACCCATAAAGTCACGAGAAGGCAATCTCTTTTAACGAGCTATGGAATTCCGTGGATTTAATCGTCCCATTGAGAAATAATTTCACATTCCGATAAATTTTTTTTATAAGCTTCTATCGTCGATTTCTATAATCGGGAAATGTTTACCATTCATAAAAATGCTCATCTCGTATATCTTTCTTTATTTATTTCAATATGTTTGGTAATTCATTATTCACACTTTAAGAACATTTATAGAATTTTTACGAACACGATATCGAGTAATCGATACCGCAACGTTTAAGATAAACGAATGCTTCAAAAAGACGATGTTAAAAATTTAAGTTTTTTCTTCATTTGTATCGTGATTAATAATATATAGATAAATTCCAAGAATTAAGCTTATCTTTTTGCCCGTGCAGATTTCCCTCTCGGTGCGTAACGACGAACAATTAAGTGTCAAAAAATTCATCGCGCCATTGCGCCTTCGGCTCTTTAGATAAAGAGGTACGCGATATCGAGTAACGATGAGAGAATTTCAAGTTGCAAGACGGCTTTGCGTACGGGACCAGGAAAAAGGGGGGCAAGCGGGCAGGAGAGGGGGAGAAACGGGGGCCATCTCCGGTGGCGTAGAGCGGGTAGCGGTAGCAGTTAGCGCCAAAATAAAATAAGGATGGTACAAAATGAAAGGCAGGAAAAATAAGTCGGCCCTTATCTCGTCCTCGTCCCGTTCCGTTTGGCCCATGCATATTCAGGAGCTTCGCTCTCCCTCTCTTTCTCCCCCCCCCTCTCTCTCGCTCTCTCTCTCTCTCCCGCAATCTCGCTTCTCTCTCTTTCTCTCTCTCTCTCTCTCTCTCTCTCTCTCTCTCTCTCTCTTTCCTCGTAGATTCAACGAGCCATCCCCCTTGGTTCTCGTGGTTGGTGCCACTGGCTCGTACCGCAACGGACTCTATACTTACCTACGTCCGCCACCCGCTAATTTCTAGGCTTCCTTCTTTAATTGCACCGGTGCGATAATAAGACCGTATACATATGTCCGTATGTGTGTGTTTGTATGAGTTTATACGAGGGAACGTGCGAGAGCGACTGTGTAAAGTAGGTACAACGAGGGGGGAGGGGGGGGGGAAAGGGTACCGTGTAACGAGGTAACACCCATTCTTACACCCTCGATCATCGAGATAATCTTTATTGTCCCGATGCTTGGCGAGACGTCATCAGTTATTTCGATATGAGAAGGAGGGGACTTTGTATCTTTGATACGGGATGAATAAGAAATATAGCTATGGACGAAACCAGTCTTAAATTCGTTTCCGGCTTAAAAAGATCATCCTCGAAAACATCTGCGGCAGTTAGCCATTCTTGAAAGAAGAAAAAAAAAATGATTAACACGTCTTTAGTTGTGGGACGCGTGTGATTGTTCTCTTGGGAATATCACTTGTTCGGCTTAATCTCACAATCAGTCATAAACTCGTACTTTATCTGTTATAGCGATATCACACACTGGTTACTACACAATGGTTACTGTAACCATGAGAAGAATAATTGGTGGATGACGGCTGTACGAACTCGTGCTTAAGATTGATTAAGATAAAAATGAGCCACAGCCGCACGAAGAAGCCACGTTTAAGCCAGGATTTATAATTGTTTCGAATTTAGAATCGGCGATATTTTTCTCGAACCGCCAAAAATTGTGGAACGTCAAATAAACTCGAACGAAGAACTCGACTGCAATAGACGTACTCATTTGACATGCACGTCGCATATATTTTAGTGGAATAAGGTCACACAAGGCAGACCCGAGCCCGAGGCTCCTCTTCAAGTATGGTATCATCGAGCATCAGGCCGACACAATGGCGCGGCGATGGTCTCTCGGAATGGAACGGAACGCCGACGACGGATTTCGTATTGTCTGCAAGCGGGACGGCGATGGCGTGTCACGCGTCTTATCGCATTCTTATAACGCGCGTGACACGCACGACGGTGTGCCTACTTATTTTATACCGGCGCGGCGCGGCGCGGCGCGGCGCACCGTATAGACGGCCTCTTACGCTCGGCTTTACGGCCCCCGGTGGTCGGCCACGGTCCATTATGGCCGTGGAAAACGGACCATCGATCGACAGCTGTACAGCCAGGCTACCTGCACGCCGAGGATGGATGGCTTCATTAAGAGAGAAGGCATTAGCGGATCGCTTTGGCGCACGGCGAAAATTTGGCGCAGCGCAGTAATTTTCGATTACGACGCGAAGAAAATAACTCTGTTCCTCTTAGGGATGTTCGATTTTTATTAGAAAAATCGATTTTGAATCGGAATAATTAAAATCGATTCACTAAAAAAAAAAAAACCCCCCGGATTAAAAATATCGACTTCTCAAAAATTGATTTTAAAAAATCGTGCGCAATTTAAAAAATATGTATATTTATTAACACAACACTTTTTACATCTAATATACAGAATGACCCATTTTAGTTTTTCTTTATGATTATCTTTGGAAAAATAATTATTATTGAAAAACATATTTAATATCAGAGTTACGTTGCTTCAAACGAAAGGGTTAACTTTATTCTAGATAGTGTCATTTTCAAGATTTAAAGATTACCGTATTTTTTCAGGAAGATCTTATATTTTAAAGTAAAAATATCTTGTTTTAGAATTAATAAATCTACAATTAGAAGATGTAAAAGTAATCTATGATTAAAATGTTAATTTGTTATTAGGTTAAAATCAACCTAAAGACATTTTTATTAACGAATCGAAAATCTATTCTCTATTAAAATAATCAATTTGTATCAAAATTGAATAGAAAAAAAGTCGATTTAAAAATCTATTTTTTTATAAGAAAAGATCGATTCTTTAAAAAAATCGAATATCCCTAGTTCCTTTCAATTATATTTTCTCACGGCTTTAACTCTTCTGTCAATGCATAATTTTTCATGTTTTCGACACATTGCGCTGCGATAATTTCTTTATAGCGGTTTCTGGACATCGAATATTCTTTACCGTTATATTTTAGGAGGTTTCCGAAAACGAAGGCCCTTTGTACATATTTTGTTTCGGACGGAGAAAAGTTCCGACACACATTTTTAACATTTAAAGTTGCCTTAGATACCCGTTCATTTTTAACATTTAAAGTTGCCCCGAGTACCCGTTCATTGACAGAAGGGTTAAGATGAAATAGTGTACGTTCAGTGTCATTAAGCGGAAAAAAAGTTAATTTTAAAGAAGGATATAAAAATATAGATAATAAATATAGAGTTAATAACAGATGTCTGTTATTTTAAGTTTTAATATAAAGATACGTATGCATGTATTAACGCAGAGAGAGAAAACCAGATGATTGCAATTCTTACTTTGCATTTGATTAAATGTAAGAAGATTCGGGAAATGAAATCGTGCAAGGGCGAAGAACGCAGATTCTATGTGGGAAGACTGCTCTCGTTTCGTGGGAATCGAGTGCCGGCTATTAACAGCTTCATTAAGAAAAGACTACGAGAACGCGGCATGGCAAATTCGTAATACCAGTTATAAAAGTCTATTTACGCCTCCACGGTGTAAAATTGAGCATTTCGTGTACGGCCAACTATCGAGCTTCCCGTGGAAATTCTCGATCCCGTTAGAGGCCAATGACGCCGTAAAGGTGGATGGTCTGCGGTTTACATAGACGACATAGGCTGATTTTATCGTACCAATAATATCCGATTGGCGCGAGAGTAACGTCACATTACAATATTTTTCAAAAAAAATTTTCTTAAAACTCATCTTTATTATAGATAAAACTAAAAAGTCAATATATACTTTGTTCTTGAAATTCATATATATTCAATTATATTTAAGAAAAGAAAAAAAAAACAAAAATTAATCTTTGCTTCTCGTTTTAATACATCGCAATGTACACTTTATCGTTTATTGTATTACATATTATCTATTTTTCGCCCATCATAAAGCGCGAAATTCTTGCCAGTGGCGTTTGTACAAAAAAATACCTAAATAACGACGAGACAAGAGCAACGAGAAGTCTCGAATCCGCCGCGAACGCTGGAAGTTCAACGCGTGGAAGTTTTCGGTCCCGTTAAGAGCGCCGGGGCTTCGTCTCGAGAAACGCGGAAAACGGTAAAACTTTACGAATGACTCGCCAGTCGGTCTGTCGATCGATTTAGAAGACGCCGAGTCGCGATCGGCACGATTGTCAAACGACGTTTGTCGTAGCGTCGCGCGAGGCAGAAGGCCTCGTGAAAAGATGGGCGCGGCGTGTACTAGCATTCCTCCTCGAAGAGCTCGCGATGGCATTGTTCCATCGCGTCGCACCTCGATCACGCCTCTGTCACGTGGCCCACAATTCACACAGGACGTGACTCCCCGGCCCTCTTAAGGTGTCTCTTCCTCACAACGGTCGCCGTTCGCCATAAGCGCGTACACCGTCATCCGCCGCGCGCGACGCCGGCCATTATTATTATTTTTTTTTTTTTCTTTTTGTCTGTCGTCTCTCGTAATGTCACGTTGCGCCGAAGTACCTGCATAATTTCAGTTAGGATATATGGCAGCGGACCCCGACCCGTCGCGACGATCGGAAGAGACGGCGTGATCGCGACAATCGAGATGAACGTTCTCGCCTGACTTTATTAGCACCGACGTAATTTCATGTAAACGAGAAGAGAGCATCAGCACGCGCGAACATTATTACGAGCGAGTGCAACTTGACCCAATAGATTGAAGTCGTGGTGTTTATACATCGTGTTTAAGTACATATGTATGTCTGAACCGGAGCGAGAATATATCTACCATTATAATATGCTATTAATGTTACTAATATAATATGTTATTATCAATGAAGATGTTGTCGTTCTTTCAAATATATGCGCAAGATGGTCGAAAAAAGATTCAATGTTATAGAAATGAGTAAAAAATGGACTTATTATCCCCATGTAAGGAGGAAAAGATGCGTCGAAGCTTGAAGATCAGATCCTTATTCCTCGTCGTGTTATGTACACCGTCATAACTCACGCATCAAACAGACTGAACTACCGTGATACGAAACGCGGCTTACTTAATCGTTCGCCCGCTGATTCGCTCACCTGCCGCTCATTAGAAGCCTTATCGCTAATTAATCCGTACAACAACGGCGTTACGGCTCTCGTGTCGTTCGTTGCCTCGCTTCTCCATCCGCCTCCTGTCCCTCTCCGCTCCCCCTCTTCTCCCCCTCCCCCTCCCCCAACCCCCTCTCCTTTCAAGCAATTATGAGTATACTTCCTGGACTCGTCACCCTACTCGTCGTACAATGTTGAAATTGTTCAAGGTGTGAGCGACAATTATGCGGTTTCTCGTCTCAATACAAGATATTAATGAGTCTGCGAAAGGGGTTGCCGGAAGCTTTATATCGCAAATTTTTCCGGTTCAGATCAGAGCCGTCGCCAACAAAGAGATATATAAGGTTTCCGATCTCTCTGGACGATATTTCTGGGACAGATTCTGTGACTAGTTTTGATGTACAATATCCCGACAAAATTGCATAAAGGTACCGACAATTTTTAAGATTTAAACGATTGAGTTGCACAAGCCCGAATAGCTAAAAGAATTTTATTCGTTGTTTAATTTGAGAAATAAACTCTACCTTAACGTATAAAGTTATATACAGTAAAAAAGAAAAAAAAAAATGTTTTGAGGCGCGAGCAGGTTTCTTCGTTCGTACGGGTAATTTTTTACGTAAATTTCTTCTCGTCCGAATTGTGCTTAATTCTACGATACTTCGACAGTATCACGTGTTTCTGCTCGAATCCAGTCAGTTCACCCGCCTTTCAATCTCTTCTCCCTGCGTCGATCGCGTCGACGGCGACGTTTACAGTAATGTATGCAGTCAATGTGTCAAGAGCGCGCTGCCCGGATGGCTGCTGGTGTTGTTAAGTCATTTAAATCCACGGTTATACGCGACAGCTGGCGTAGGTCAGTATCATTATCTCGCGAGAGAAACGAGAGTGAAACGGCGAATCGATAGACGGACGTACGGGACATTAATAAACATGAAGAGGCGAACGCGCGAGCGAGCGAATCGGCGGGATCCTCCGTCGTCTCGTCGGCTTCTTCTTTCTCCTCTTCCTCGACTCTTTCCTCCCTTTTACAAACAGAATTGATCGGATTTCTGCAAAGCGGTACCACCATCGCCACAGAATCCTCTCCGCCGAGATATAAATACGACCGAACGCGTCTCTTTCGCGTCGTTAATTCGCGCGAACGGAACTTTAAATCCAGTTTTCGTTATACTTCAACTGCGACTTCGTTTCTTAGCACAGCGTCATCCTTACGCAAAGTGAAGAAAGACTACCACCCGGCATCAAAGGCGAAAGCGAGCGCCAATTTCATTCGGCAAATTTGATCAGCGACCTTAAATCAAACTATGTTCGAGTAAAGTTCCAAGACGTTATTCACTTACCGAATGATAACGTACTGAATAAAAAAAATACGCAGGAATGTTTGCTATCTCCCCTAAAAAAATATGCATCATATCACGAAAAAACGAAACGCTAAATAAAAGCGAGAGAGAGAGAGAGAGAGAGAGAGAGAGAGAGAGAGAGAGAGAGAGAGAGAGAGAGAATTATTGTCAAGTTGCGCGATAAGCCACCCATAGTTTCCGATGTTTAATATCACGGAAGCAATTATCTCATCTCTGGAATGTCGTACGTAAATTTAATCGAGCGCGACGCAACTCGCACATGCGGCGAGCGAAATCGCGAGATGGATAGAAAGAGAAAACACTCACCATCTATACCGGTATACGCGTGCAAAGAGCCGGCAACTTGTTAATTATTAATCAGCATGTTTAATTCATATTGCGCGCGCCAGCTGTTTGTTTCCTTGATGCGCGCGGTAAGGTCTCTCGCTACTTACTTATGGCAACGTTTAAACGTTAGCGGGTAAGCATCGCGCTCCGGGTGCTTAGGAATTCTACCCCTCCCCCCTCTCCCCCGTTTACGCTCCCGCACCTGCGACTTTTTCTTTTGTCTTTTCCTCACCTTCCCGCGTCTCTCTCTCTCTCTCTCTCTCTCTCTCTTTCACCGAAGAAGGTCTCACGGTGTTGCATACCACGCATGCACGCTGCAACGTGCACGCAAGGTCGTCCTCGTCGGCATTACCGATGTACGACACATCTGATCGGATTCGCATCCCTCTTATCAGGTATGTTTTTTATCGTCTAAAACTATAATCTCAGAATTCGAAACTTCAAAAAGCTCCAAAACTTTTTTGGGAAAAAAGTTGACTGTGTATCAGAGATAATGACAGATGATTTAAATTCTGTATAGATCAATGGCTTTTGTGGATCGATGGTTTGTCTTTAATTAAAGGTTTTTTTTGTCTTCCTTTGTGTCTTTTGAAGCAAATATGATAAGAAAACAAGGATTGCTGAAATTTTCTCGTGAAAAAACGACGCGACGGACACTTCGCGAAGCGAAAGGAATCACCGAGATAATGAACCCGGCGCTCCAGAAAATTATTCCAGAAACTCCCACGATCGATGCGTGTATCGCCGCGTGTATCCGCGCGCTAACGCGTTCGGAGCGTGTGCACGGCATTTTATGTATTACTGCAGGAGGGGTGGAGGATCGTCTGTGTCTTTCGCCCCGCGTTCTTTTTCTCAACGCACAACTGGGGTGTTTATGGGTTTATTATACGACCGATCCCGTCCGCTCGGCCACGCATGCACGCGCGCGCGCGAGGAATATACGTACACGTATACATATATTCCGGCGTAATGATTCGTCGCAAGTGTGCGTTGAGAGAGAGTTCGTCCGTTGCGGATCGGACGCGTGCGAGATCCTTCCCTCTAGAACTACCAGCGCGTGCGGGACCATAAAAAAAATATCCGAGTGGAGTGAAAATAAATCTAACCTTGGGGCGCGACGAGACCGACCGACCGACCGACCGACCGACCGGGCCGAGGCTCCCTTAACGCGAGGTAATAGAAACGAATGGCCGCGTGTGCGAAAAGCAGCGCGGAGAAAAGTACGAAGGCCGTACGTGGAAAAAAAAAAAAAAAAGCGACTTCCCCGGGACGACGTCGCGACGGAATTTCTACTCTATTCACTTTGCAACGCCTCGTTAGCCCGGCGATATTCCGCGCATATCGCGCTCGTTTAATGCGCACGTGAGGCCGCGTCAAGGCGTTTAAGCAAAGGTACTTTGGAGGTAAAAGTATGTATGTTAGTCATGTCAGGCGTATAAGCGTTTATGAATATACAAAGTGGACTATATTCTCTGTTCTGTTTCTTAAGCGAGATTTAAAGGCTAAGATAATATTTAAAAAAAAAAAAAAAAACGGAGAAAAAGATAGAAATATATAATCTCCTATAAAATAATTTATAGTCTTAAATTATACGCGAAACACACACACTTCCTAAATTTATCGTTAAACCGTTAGCGACATGAACGATCTGCATTTAAATGTTATTTCGGAGAATACGAAGTGAATCCATTTGTCACTTGAAACGCATTAACTCAATCGCTTTTACCGTGGAACCACGGAATACGTACAAGACCACCGAGCTGCAATGAAGCTCCCGCATGTTCTATACATAAGACGGGTACACAATTTCCGCTATCTTCCCCCAACTGGCCCGAGAAAAAGGGAAAATGTTATTGAAAGATCGCAGGTTGGAGAGTAGAAAGGCGGAGGCAGAGAGAGAAAGAGAGAGAGAGAGAGAGAGAGTAGAGAAGGACACGAAGGGAAATAACCACGAAGGAAGAAGGAGGAGAGAGCGAACGAGACGCGACGGCGAGGAAGAAGAGGGACGCGGATGAGAGAGGGATGCGGATGCCGAAGACAAGAGAAGGGAAGAACGGCGGGTTTACCGCAGAGCGGTACCACCCTTAGCGCGGTCTGAGTTCATTGCGCGAGTCATCAGTATCCATAAGCGATGAGTTACCCCTCGCTCGCTTCCTCACCCTCTTCCTAGATCGCGACGGCGGTGCAGCCCCGTCGATGGAAGAGGAAGGTTAGGATCGGGGCACCTGGTTCGCTTGTTCGGCGCGCCTCGGAGCTTCTCTCCTCTCGGCTGGATGGTCGAAAGGATGGCGGGACCCCCGGCCACCATCGCCGGGGAAGGACGAAGGCCGAGGACGCGCGGCTGGCGCTACTGTGCCGGTAGTAGTGGGTGGTTGATTTTCTTAGGTCAACGTATAATCAAGCTACCGAGGAGAGGTGCGACGGGGGAGAGGGATAGAGAGAGAGAGAGAGAGAGAGAGAGAGAGAGAGGAGAGAGCACGGACAGCCATCGTCCTAGACCAATCCCCGGGCTTCGTCGGCGAACAGTCCCCCGAAAGCAGGAGGCGAGCCAACCGGCGGCTTCACCTCGAGGAGAAGGAGCCTTCTCGAAGGAATCCTCCGGACTACCTTCGGATACTCCGATCCTCTTCGAGGTGGATATACTCTCTCTCGGTAGAGAGAGAGTCGCCGTCCGTGAACCGCCAAACCCTCTTGCAGAAACGCTACCCTGGAATAACCACGTTCGCGATGGCTCTTACGTTACTACGTGGTTACGCGGCTAAAGTTAATAACGGATAGTCCGCCGGTGCACGCTTCGACGATTGAATTAAATGAGCAGCCCGGTCTCATTCTCGAAAGTTCGCGGGATTGCTCTCTTTCGGAATGATTAGATTTCGGAAAACGGAAGGTTGACTCTATGCTTTTGGGAGATATCGCTGGGGGGAGGGGGGGGGGGGGCGCGCGATTCTTATCACCAGCGCGAAATTATTCATATTTCTGACGTATTTCATTATATTTTTGCCATAATCATTCCAACTGCACTCTGTCATTCTTTTAACTCCGGACTATTTTTTATTATTTTATCTTTACTTTATTATTATTTATTATTATTATCTTTATTATATTATTTTTATTATCATCTGTATTTTATTATTATGCTCAACTATTAAGACCATATAATCCATATAATCGCGATAATATAAGACTTGAGACATTTTTTCTTTTTTTTCTGGAAAATACATCAAGCTTTGAATTTATTTTCCTAAGTATATTTTAATATTGCACGTTTGTGCAATATTAAAATCATCCTTAACTTGTCCGAACATACAGTTTCCCCTCCTGAATTCGTACGAATTAAATATTTCGTAACATCAATTCTCTATCCGCGTCCATCATGAACCACTCACAAACTTGCGATGGCAATCTAAACGTGGACATCGGCTTAAGATGTCCCTTCGAATTTCGTGTCGCGTACAGGACGAATGATATCGGCTGATGAGAGACGGACTGATCCGAGAGAGAAAGAGATAGAGAGACGTATAAGAGAGACGAGAGGGAAGACGGGCAGAAATAGCCAGACGGCCGGCGGTCCCGGAACGTCGAAAGTCCGTGTTCTTGAAGGCAACGGGGCGAGATGGAAAAATTGCCTCGATGTAAAAACATGAGAATCGCTTCTCCGCCGTCCACACTCAATAAAACGACCTCGACCTAAGAGATACGCGGTCCATCGCAAGCCGCATATATATGAAACGGAGCACTCGCGCAAACACACACGCGCGAGAACACCGAGCGAAAAATATACATGACCATTACACACACACACACATACACACACACACATGTTCATGTCAACTCAAACGGCTTCCTTTTGCAACATGGTGAAGGAAACGGGAGCACGAGAGAAGGACACGAGGAGCTTGAACGGGAGGAGGGAAGGAAGAAGCATCAACATCCAGTCGAGTGGTCAGCTATCGAAACCTCCTACCTCCGCCGCTATTCTGTCCCCCGCACCCTCGCCCCTTTCCTCCCCCTCCCCCTCGGGAGACCGGCTCCATCGACCAATAATAAAAAATATACGATCTGTTCGGGCTCTCGCACACGGACGCAACCGACCGGCACGCCGATCTACGTAGACGTAGGCGAATTATACTTCGAGGCCGGTTCTAAGTGATCGCATTTCCACATAGACGAGCTGGCCCGATACGATATGAAAGACTGCCCCGGTGCCGTTATTGCCCCGCGTGACGAGGGGGCTGAAAAAGGCCATCGCGCCAGCGGGGGGGCCCCGCCATCAGATCCGAAACGAAACATTATCGAGTCGGATATTTTCCTTTTCCTTTTTTTTTTTTTTTTCTTTTTTCGTCGAGATCTTTATGGTCGTTTCGCTCGCGACGACGAAAGGCGGAAAAAAAATGGAGAAAACTCTGCTACGAGAGGGGAGAATCGTAAGGTTTATAACGGAGAAAAAAAAACCGATATTAGATGCGTGACAGTCCTACGAGAACGTGCTAAAGTCTTTACCGAGACATAATTCCATAGAGATTTATCTTGAATTTTTTCTCTCTCCTTTCTAATTTCTCGTTACGCTTCATCGGGTACGATTTCTGACTTAGAGTTATACAAAAGATTATCTTTTCTATATGAAAGATACAAATATATGTATGATAACACATATTTCTAATGACTACCAAAAATATGCACATTTTCCAGCGTTAATTTTGATTTTCCTTAAAATGAAAATTTTGAAAAAGATCGAGTTCGACCTCGCAATAATTGATGAGCGCAAACACACCGAGAGAGAGAGAGAGAGAGAGAGAGAAAAAGTACTCGCTGGAAGAGCGTGAAACAGTTGCGCGAAATCTATCAAACCTTCCCTTTCGCAATCTCGCCGCCCTAGCGCGGCCAAGTTAACGGAAGAAAGATGATCCATTCGTCATAATATAAAAATGGCCGTGACAGCGTTATCTGTGGCCATTTCCTGCAGTCGTAGAGCCGGTTCCCCGGGCTCACTTGTCACTATGCCGGAGGTAATGATCATTACTGAGGGTTTCAACCCTACGCGCGGTACAGAGATATACGAACCTCGTGAGACAAGAGAGAGAGAGAGAGAGAGAGAGAGAGAGAGAGAGAGAGAGAGAAGCGTTGCTTAGACGAACAGAGGAAAGAGAGACAGGACTCTATCAAAAAGAGAAGACGCTGGGGTGGAGAAACTGGGATGCGGGGATGGAGAGAGCAAAAGACGATGATATAGACTCTGTTCTCGAGCCTGCCTTCGCCTTCTCCGCGATCTTCCTCCCCCGACTGCCTCGCAACCCCTCGACGAGGGTGGGACAAGATGGCCGCTGGTAGGACTTCCCGGCCCAGGTCGGGTTTATGTGTAGTAATAAATGGTAATTTAAAACAGCGAGAACTAACAATTTCTTTCTTTATTTCTTCCCCAGTGCTCTCCGCGCTCAAGAGTGCCCACGACGAACGCGCACACCGATGCGTTGTGCAAACACACGTATACGTGTACACACACATACACACACACACACACACACACACACAGAGGGGGTACCGCTTTCGCACCTAGAAGGGTAGATTTTCCCGAAGGTGGTAAGCGCGGGAGAAAAGCGCTCTGCGAGATCCGCGAGGATAGGGTGCTAACATCTGAGCTGAGAGAGGGGTAGTAAGAGGGGGAGGGGGAGAGGGAGGGGGCTGTGGTGGAAGCACTTTTGTCGGGATATATCCAAGCCAAGAAACCGTGAACCAACCAAGTCAGCCAAGCAGCCCACGTAATATAAAGAGATATGTGCCGCGGAATAGCATTACCATTAGGAGATATAGTTTAGCGGAGGAGGCGGCACAGATGAAATGAGATACTGCGGCTGAATCATGCATGAAGCGAAGAAGGTGCGATTCGCCGTTCTCCTCTCGCTCGACCGTCGCTGTACACGTTTATCTGTAAGTATGTATACGCGTTCGCACACGTACGTGTGTGTGTGTGTGTGTGTGTGTGTGTGTGTGTGTGTGTAAACCGAGAGACATCACAGATGATCTCTCCTCCCAGTCGCGGATCTTCTACGTCAACTTTCCCCGCTTTTTCTTACGCTTTTCTCTTTGCCACCTTGCTCAGCTTCCCGTCTCTCTCTCTCTCTCTCTCTCTCTCTCTCTCTCTCTCTCTCTCTCTCTCTCTCTCTCTCTCTCTCTCTCTCTCTCTCTCTCCCCCCTTCTCTCTTTCTCTCGCTCTCTTCGTCACCTCTATGTCAACTTTCCGTCTCCTCCTCGCGCAGACTCGATGAGAAAAGTGAATATGCTACAATATTCAAATGGCAGCCGCGCGACACTTTATTAAACGCGCTATTTGCATCGCCGCCAACGTCCCCTGCTCGCCCCCCCCCCTCCCCCTTCTATTGCCTTCTCTCTCACTACGTCGACCGACGGTCGACGGTCCTTTTTGATTGCCGACCAGACAGAGACGAGCACGACGCCTGATTAAAAACTCGCCAGCGTTGCTGTGATAGCGACGCGTTACGCTTCGCACGTTTAAAGTATTCGGGTCGAGGACCGGATTTTCTATCGCCGCGTAATCAAAATCACTAAAGTCTTGAAATTGATAAAAAAAAGCAGATTAATGAATTTTAAGTAAAAAAAGAGTAACAAACTTTCTTGTAAAGAGAATGTTTAATGCTTAAATAAATTTGATTCAATATAAACAAATATTTCAGCACGTATTTCTTACTCAAACTTGAAGTATATGATGTAAATATATCTGTAAATGTCCGCTCGATAATTTCGGATGAATAAAGAAAATATATGCGGTTTATAAAAAAAAGATTTTGATTAAACATGCGACGCGTTACGCTTCGCACGTTTAAAGTATTCGGGTCAAGAACCAGTTTTCTATCGCCGCGTAATCAAAATCACTAGTCTTGACATTGATAAAAAAAAAAAGTAACAAACTTATTTGTAAAAAGAATGTTTCATGCTTAAATAAATTTGATTCAATATAAGCAAGTATTTCACCACGTATCTCTTATTCAAACTTCAAGTATATGATGTAAATATATCTGTAAGTGTCCGCTCGATAATTTCGGACGAATAAAGAAAGTATATGCAGTTTATAGAAAAAAAAAAGATTTTGATTCATTATTATGAGAGTCGCAGTGCATGCAGAGATACTAGGAGAGTACTCGAGCATACTATCCCCGTAATTCTTCGCAGGATGGCTTGGGGAGCGCAGGCACACATTATGCTAATTTGTCTTTTAATCTCGTGGCACCACCGGGCGCGTCTTCTCTTTTCGTTCGAAGAGGGAGGCTCGTATCCTCCGTCCAACCAAAATACAATCTGAGAGCGTGCAAGCGTATACTGTATACTTTGAAGAACACGAATTGCACGGTATTTATCATAATAATATTATTTCTATTGTGAATCTTAAGGAACTTGACAGAGACTTGCATGTGATTACAGAGTTTGAGCGACTTGGAAATAAAAATATATAGAGAGCTGGATATAAATTTCCTCCCGATATACGAAAATATGTCTAATTTCTTTTCTCTTTTTCTATCACGTAGCACGTGTTCTATGTTCCGGGATGAAACCATCCGATATTTTTCTACGTCGGCGAATCCATTCTAGCGCGAGAGCTCGAAATTCAACGCCGGGAGAAATTCCGACGAGCGCAGGTCAAAGGGCACAAAAAGTGTCTTCCTCGAAGAAAGAAATTCGGAATCACGACGTGAATGAAGTAGGCGGGAGGACCAGATGGTGGTGGCCACGACGGTAGTGGGAGCATTTATGCATTTATGCATTCATATTTCCGCGGTCTTCGTTCTCGAGACGAACCGTAAGACGACGACGACGTCGTCCTCGTCGTCGTCGTCGTCGTCGTTGTAGGAGCGCCCGAACCGTAGCGATATTCCGTTGAGAAAGAGGAAAGGTAGAGGGAAGAGCGAAAGAGGTGGGCGGAAAGTTGCTCCGGAATAATAATACACGCCGGCGCCCGCGCCAGCTCCGCTCTCGCAGGAAAAAATCTGAATACATGAAACGTAATGACAGAATGTGTACGCCTCCGCTTTCGCCGAGGAGAGGTCGCCAGATTCAGGATAGCCGTGTCGGGAGAAGCAGATGTCGTAGGAACGACGCTCTTCGACTTCGTTACGATACCGGCTCATCTCGCAAGCGCTACAATCGCGAGCGAAACTCAAGAAAGGGGAAGAGAAAAGTTGCACCCACCTACATGTCATATTTTGCCACGATAATTATCTAACGAGAGCCTTCAGCGCAAGAGTAAAAACTAGGATGTTTCAAGTCGAGACATAAACAAACAACGAATGAATCTTTTACGGACCTAAATTTTGCAACAAAATTTCGCAATAAGGGGAAGATACAAATATTATATATAAACCTTGTTCTTATATATAAACCTGTATATAATATATACCTTGTGCTGAATGTCAAGAGCTCCGAAATAATGATGTAATAGGGAATAGCGAATGGTGACCATCGCGAAGAACGAGGTTATCGAGGACGAGCAGAAGGACGTCGAGCGAGAGAAAATAGTCGGCGACGCCGATGGCGTAAGGGTAGGAAGGTAGATGGATGAAAGGAAGGAAGGAAGGAAGGAAGGAAGGAAGGGCGCCGTCGTACCCGTGGCTCCGCCTATCGGCGCGCCAGCTCGCGGTGGTGAATACATTTAGCCTGGTTAGTTTACAAATGAATACAGCGATTGAAGCAACTTATAATATCAATGTACCTCCGACCGTCTCGCTCGCACGCCGTGCGCCACCCCTTGCTAGCATCTCGCTTCCACCCACTCTCTCGCGGGGTTCCATACAGAATGGCCATATTAACTTGATAATTAGCTCGGTTATACGACTTGCAGATGAGGAAAGACTCGGGACGGACGTCGGCTACCCCTACCAGGAGTGGTGCCAGTGTTCCTTGCTCTGCTCCCTATGCTATGCTCGACTCGGCCTGGCTCCTCGTCGCTCGTCGGATGGATATAGAACCCTTAGTTCGTATTCCTCTCCCTGTCTGCTAGGAACCCCGCCGTGGTTCGTCTCGCAGCCGGAAAATCCGACGACGACGACGACGATGACGACGACGACGACGACGACGTCGTCGTCGTCGTCGTCGTCGTCGTCCTTGCGCTCGTGCTCTCGACGAGACGTGTTTTTCGGAGTATCGGTCTCTCAGTGAATTTTCAAAGTGCCTATCCTCACCTCGCAAGTGACAGGGTTAATCTAGGTGATCACGTGCTCTAGCATGCGATCGCGACCACGTGCTACACGAGGTTACCCACGAGGATTGAACGCGAACGGGGCGAGGTCGACGTTCGCAGGTCTCTTATCAGCGGCGCTATATCATGGTATAACGATAAAGAGGTACGTTTCGATTACTAGGTTGAAGGAGAGTTTTGGGAGAAATTTGCGCTATAAGAGAAGTGCCGCGATCGCGTCGATCCACGACCGCGGCCCGCCAAGGTGACGACGACCTTCCACCGAACCGTCGTCCGGATCAGGTGACGGGAAACGAACCGTGCATGTGCTAGGTGGCGCCTTGAGAAACCCAAAATGGCCGCTAGACTGGCTGGCTAGACGAAAACAGCATCTCTCGCAAGCGCGTTCCGAAGATGAGCGGCGAGTTCGACCCCGCGTGTCCTCCTCTTTGAGGAGGTCGCGCGCTCGCCGAAGGTCTTCCCATCCATCGCGCGCGATACAGGGAATACAAACTACGGAGGAATATAACTACGCGTATACCGGCGCATTCCGAGAGATGACTGGCATTGAGTAAGCTCGGCTTCGGGGCCGCTCGCTTCTCCGTCTACGACCGGAATACAGAACGGAATAGAGAACGCGGCGGCCATATTAGGCTTGACTTGTCCCCTTCTTTATTCGTCTCCTCTTTTCGTTCCTTCTCTCGTTTCTTTTCCTCCTCTCTCTCTCTCTCTCTCTCTCTCTCTCTCTCTCTCTCTCTCTCTCTCTCTCTCTCTCTGCCTCTGCTCCCTTCGTTCTCGCCGTTCCTCGTTTTCGTATTTAACGACGTGTCTCTGTGATAAACCCGGCAAATGATGCGACATTCGCTTATTGTTGGCATTACACCTTCGAATGACACCTCTGAACGCGACTTACTCTTGTCTCATGTCTATCTGGGAATTCGTGCAGACATTTCTTGGTGAACATCACTCGCAGTTTGAAGCGTTTTTTTTTATCATCGATTACTTTCCACGAACATAAACAGTCTTTACGGTCATACGCTATGGCTTGGCTCTAAAGACTTCATCGCGTGCGTTTGCTTTATGCTTTCTTCATTGCGAATGCCATTGCCGGCAAATTTCCCTGAGGTATGAAGATTTCTTAATCATCTCGCGTGCAATCATTTATAAGGCTTCGTAACGCATTGTAGAAGAAGCGTAAAGAAAATCGTGTGCGTTGATAAATTATTATTTTCATTATATTATCGTCAATTCTCAATGAAAACAATTTGAAAATACAAATACTCCTTTTGCAAATATTAGATTGTGCGCCACGCACAATCTAATAACTATCAATTTAAAATTATCTATTAATTTAATTTCACGAAATTAGATTTAGATTTGACAAATAAAGGCTAATGTTGTCCGCGCTGTTAAGATCAATTTTATATTCAAATCAAAAATCTTGTTCCGTCACAAATTTCAGATACGCCAGATACTTCATCCAGTCGCGCGCCTTCGATCGAAGACGATTACTATCATTTTCTCGCATTGTAACATCGTAACGCGACATTTCAAGTTTACCGATGGCATCCGTTGCAAAATGATAGCCGCGAAATAGCCCCCCTCCCCCTCCACCCTCTATCGTAAAGCGAAAGCAAACGAAGGAGGCGGGGGCCCCGGCGACGCGATACGTACGTGCCGTCACGTACGCGACGGGGTTTTTTACTGAAATCAAATCTAAATAAAGCGAGTTCGTAACACGGCGATATACACGAACGCCGCAAATTGTTCCCATGGCGGGTATCCCGTGAGATACCGCCGCGTTTTATCGCTATCTCAAAAGTTTCAACGACAGCCGTCGGCGCATTCGTTAGTCGCGCTCGAATCGGGCGTCTGATCAGTCCGTCCGTTTTCACTCCATCTCTCGCTCGAGCCAAAAAAATTAATACAATGCAGAGGAGAAGGAAAATCAAAGAATGAGAGAAACTTTAGACATCGATCAATCTGATATTCTATGAAAAAAGTATAAAAACCCTCAATGGACAAATCTTGTTTATTACCGGAACATTATTTAAGATTTGAATGTACTTTGAGACTTAAATCATTCTTATAATTGAATCATATTTTCTCATGCTTTGTAATGATATTTAACATTTAATTTTTTTAACAATTAAAGACATTTGTAACTATTTCTTAATAAGAGATTTTTAGTTATAAGTATATAAAATTCACGTAATAATTAAATAAAGAATTAAATTTCGTCATTTGTTTGCACCTGTCAAACTTATGATGAAATTCTTCGTAGTTCCAAAAATCGTTTATCTAAATTTGAAAGCAAGACAGTGTCTACTATGTACAAGGAACTAATTTTTAGATTCATTCCTCGCAAATTAAAAATGATAGAAACTTCAGACTCCGATCAATCTGATATTCTATGAAAAAGTATAAAAATCCCCAATGTATAAAAATCCAACTGGACAAATCTTGTTTATTACCAGAACATTTTTTGAGATTTAAATATACTTTGAGACTTAAATCATTCTTATGATTCTTATAATTGAAATTTAACTGAATCATATTTTCTCATGCTTTGTAATGATATTTAACATTTAATTTTTTAACAATTAAAGACATTTGCAACTATCTCTTAATAGTTAGATTTTATTTAAGTAAAATTCACGTAATATTAAATAAAGAATTAAGTTTCGTCATTTGTTTACACCCGTCAAACTTACGATGAAATTCTTCGTATTTCCCCTCAAAAAATCGTTTATCTAAAAGTAAGACAATGTCCATTACATATACAAGGGACTAATTTTTAGATTTACACTTCGCAATTTATCGAGTGACGGGCCTGAAAATATCGTTGCATCGCTATCAGCGCACTGTGAACTCTACCGACTTGATTGGTCGACGGGACACGTTCGCGAGGCCCTCGATTACGTCCCCGACGGTAATCGGCGTCACGTTGCACGCGGAAAACGAGTTTTCGCGGGCGATAAATTCAAGAATAGCGAGAACTCGGCCGGTATACCGCGGGGTGTATACGGCAAACAACAACAACACCTGCCGCGGACTCGCAGTGTGGGTGCCACGAGAACGGTATTATAGGGAGGCCCGACAAAAGTAATGTATGCACCCTTGTACGCTGTACAATGGAAACTCCGAGAGAGCGGAGCCACCTGAGCCTGCAGGCAGGCTGGTCCGAGCATCATTCGGGCCGGCTGTTTGCAATCGACGATGCGGCCGTTGTGGCGCAACGCTAATTATTCCTCTCGTATCGAGAGAGCCGCGTGAGAATGTTGGACGAATGATAATTAGATTATCTTGGTTGTTTAAAAAATTCGAGAAGAAAGGTAATTCGACAATCGTGATGATTCCGCGAATCGTGAATCCCGCTTAGGTCGCTCGCCCTTCGACTGACAATCAGCTGTTCGCAACTGACGTCGCGTCGCCGTCGCGGAGTCCCGCTAATTATTCGCGTAATATCATCCGCGGCGGTGTCATCGATCTCCGTCGGCGCACATTGCATTTCCCGCGTGCGAGTAGTTGATCTCTAATTACTCGCACGGCAAATAATAACGCGCGATAACAAACCAGCCGACGCCATTATATTTTTTCCCTCGTCCTCGACAAGGAGGACTCACGGCGAATTCCGGACTAGCGAAAGGAAGAGGGAGGAGACGAGGCAGCGAACTAGAACGAGAAGTCAGGGCACTCAGCGTGGCTAATTGCTCAAATCATTAAGAAAAAAACATGAAATCTAAGGCTCGCCGTACAGTGGGAAGCCGTAGTAAGATAGCGATCGGCCGCGCGTATACCGTAATGAAAATAATCACGGTTGTGCGGCAACGATAACTATATACGTTTCGAGCCAGATCTATTCGCGATTCGTCGCGATTCTCTCATTCGTTTGTTGTCCTTGCGATCGAAGTGCGTGCAGATGTTCTCCGATTCCGTCGGAAACTTTGATCGCGAGCTACGAAAATCTGTTCTATAAATTTCAGTTTCGCATCGAGCTTTTGTTTCACATTCGCAATAACACAAGTATCACATAAACTCTGTTCTTTTTCGCTACATCTTTTTCCGCTTTTGAAACAAACCGAGTATGTAAATAATAAATTTTTAATTATTAATTTCATTACATTTAATAATTATAAAGTATAATATTATAATATCAAATATATAAAAAATATAAAGTTTCCTCTCAATTTAATTGGTTATTATATTCATATATTTGTTCCCTTGATAAATTATTATCATATTTAAATAATAATAAATTTTTAATTATTTTAATAGTGTAAAGTGACAGTTATATGTACACGCATCGACTTTTTTCAGGCTCACGATCTTATGAGAAAGAAAATCCGTGCCGTTTCTTCACGTAAACAGATCATTACGCACGCGGAATAATTATCTCGCGAATAAAATTGCGAAAAGTAAGAGTAACAGCCCTCTTTTGATTACACGTTATTCTCGCACTCGACAACGAAAATCCGTTTAAAGTCGATGAATCACGTCGACGCGAAATTTCGTCGCAGTGCGAAAGCAGCGCTGCGGCGAGAAGTAAAAAAAGAAAAAAAAAGAGAGAGGTAAGAAAAGACTGTAAGAGAAAGAGCAAAAAAAAAAAAAAAAAAGACAGAGGGAGAGAAAGAAGAGCGAACGCGCGGAGGAATAAGAAAACCGCGCATTTGCGTATTGTTATGTTAACGCCCGCGCGCGAAGTAACAATCGGCACCAAGGCACAATGGGCGAAATCCCCGCTGAAAAGGGGGCAGGGAGTAGTTGTAGAAGCCGAAAGCAAGGGTTGGGAAGGGACGCGAGAGGGGGAGGGAAGGGAGAAACGTTATCGCATTATCGTATTGCGGCGCCTCGTTGCCGGCGACTCGCTCTGCCCTTACGTAAATTCCTGCAAACAAAGATTTACACCGATACAACCGTGAGCACCCGACACCCCCTCCCCCCCCCGTTCCCTTCCCATCCCCCCCCCCATCGTTGCTCCCTCTTTCTTCCTCGCTCTCCTCGAGCGAGTTTGCGAAACCATGCCGAGTAAACCGGGAGACGACGCGCGTTCGTCCGCCCACTTTAATATTCCTCGTTTCCATAAAAATATGACGTTCCTTGCGAGAATCTCGAGATGACGGCCGCGACGAAGATGCGACTTCGATAACAGTCAGATTCGATGAGACTACAACGTCGATGCTTGTTTCTTATCAGAATAGAGAAACTACTCTTGTTATCATATTGCACCGTAAAAAAATAAAACTCTATCATTGTACCAGTGTCTGCAAACATGACAGCCAAATGCCGAGAATATCGTGGACATGAGAACTAGAGAGACTAATAATATTCATATCTAGTTTACAAATTTTATTTCTCACAATATTTATCGCAATATTTCACATTCTCGCAGATAGAAAAAAGCAAATTTAGAAAAAATAATTCTTTGTTCATGAAGTTTATTTATTTATAATTATACTAAAATTGACAAAAAATAAGAACATTAATTTTGGAGATTAAAAGTATAATTTAAAATTATTTTTAAATAAAAATTATGTGTTGTAAGATTAAATTAAATGAATATTAAATTGAAATATAAAAATTTAGTTAAAAATTGGTTAATTAATTTAGCTGATAAGATAAAGATATGCTCTCCGTTACATTTTTCTTATTAACGCACCGTATAATTGTTTATCGAATGTTTCTCAAGCTTAAACAATCCTCCTCGATCGATCTATATATGATGTAGGCAAAACAGACAGCCCCTATGTTATAAGGGATAGGCTGAGGGATTTAGCGGAGGACGGCGGAGGGTGGACAGAGCGAACGGTGGCGGGTCATGGGTGGGTGGCGAATATGCAAATGTAATTGATATTACTTTTTAAATATTCCCCACTCTACCCGACAGAGAGAAATAGAGAGAGAGAGAGAGAGAGAGAGAGAGAGAGAGAGAGAGAGAGAGAGAGAGAGAGAGAGAGAGAGAGAGAGAGAGAGAGAGAGAGAGAGAGGCCACCCGTCTGTCGCTCGCCTGCAGCAGAGGGTGCGCCTGCTTTATACACTCTTACTCTAAGTGCCTTTTACCCCCATGCCGATAACCCCTACCCCCCACCCCTCTGCCTTCTATTCGGCAACTGCAACGGCCCTGTAAGTAAAGGTAATTAATAGACCCCGCGAGATTTCGGCAGATAACCGGCTGTAGTTGCCGGTGAACCGTTGGCGAATTATCGCGTCCCGATAATTTGCGAAATTTCATTTCTGCTGTATAACTCCTTCTTAACTCTGAATCGCACGACTTTGTAAGGGAAGAGTGAAGAAATGAAAAAAAAAAGAGGAAATTACATCGCGTGAGAAATTTATAACTCGAACTTAACTGCATAAAACCGACGTAAAAACGATGGAAAAATATTCGAGAAAAAAATTATTTACCAGCATCTAATATTGGATTCTCTTAATATTCATTATTGTGATATTTTTTGTGATTCAAATAGAATCTAGACGAATAATCGAATTGTCACTTATATTTGGAGGGAAAAGAGCTCTTATATTAATATATACGATACAATATGCTGATGTCCGCCGCGTGATTATTCATAAATAGAAATATCCGTTAATCATGAGGCGGTACGGAGTTTATAATACGAATAATTAATAGATCAGAATACGTGATACTCTTATATCTACATTCGTGTTAATAGTCATAAGGGATTTAGCAATTCCGATAGGAGGATAGCTCTCGTTCGCTTTTTCAAACCATCGTTCCGTCAAATCTCCCCTTCGTGATTGATCTAATTCTAGCAAAACCTACTAAATTATCATACATTAATTTGCGCACAATGGGCAATGAATTTATTAGTTAAATGCATTGCGTTGACGTTGCGCTAATTATAATTTATGGTGCAATAATAGACACGATTGTATGATTGCCGAATAGAATGCAAGCGATACATTAATGAGAAGACCACGTGATCCCGAATCAATGCATCGCTGAAAATGTTAAAGATACCTCCTTACTGTAATCAACGCTTCAATCCTTGTTATAAATATCGATAAAGCTCTTTCGTAATCCTATCATTAATGACATTCATAAGATCATGAATTACATCAATTAAATTATTAATATTAAATCATGTCAACATGCATTTACATATATTTAGAGATAAATATATATTCTGAATCTATCTCTAAATTATAAATGTCATCGCAATTTTAGAACAAATACAACTCTACTGTAAGCTCGAAAGAATTGTGTTTTATCATCGAATTTCTAAACATTAATTTTTCTTCCATTTCTCTTCAATTATCTCATAATATCGCGATATTTTCATAGACGTAGATATTAATTTAGCGCCAATATTGTCGGTGAGATTCGTCTTGCTAGAAACGGATGCAGGCGAGATCTCGTGTGTACAAACATGCGGTGCAAATCGAGTAGAATACCATGAGCAGAGAATGCTCATGGGGACCCATAAGCATCTTTTTCTCACAAATCCATCCGTTCGTGCACGCTGATACTATTATAAATAAATAATTCGACGACCCCACGTAACGGCAAAAATGCCACGTTCTGTTACCGACGGCAAAGAAAGAGCGATCGACTGACGCAATAGAAACATCCTTAAATTCATCATCGACTAAAGATTATTCTCCAAGTATATTCGCTATCAAATCGTAAAGCCACATTATCACTTGTTTTGATACGAAAAATATGCATATAAAAACGAGCAATTCAATTTCTTTAATGTCATATATATGTCTTATAGTGGATACTTTTTATAATAAAATGCTTATATGAAGGAATTGAAGAAATGCACTCGAAAAATATATTGACGCAAAACGCAGAATATTTCTTATACTTGTCTCGAGGCTCAATTCTCAAGCCCTTGTCTATTAATAGCCATCTTTCCCATGATATGATAAATCTTGTATACATAGCAATTAACTGTATCTCCTTCCAAATATTCCAAAATGGTCATTAGAATACAATGCGATCGTTTTTGCGGCAACGAAAGTAATCCTTTTCCTAACTCCGGTTTGCATTACCGTGAAACGCGTCCGAGCAGGTGTCAATAAGATTTATGATAATTGGCCAGGCTGTCGAATAATTAGCGAGAAATTGTGCAAATTGTGGCACGCGTTATTCCATCTCACTAGAATCCACTAGAGTCACACGATTAGCATTCGCTCAATTAAGCCTTGGATAAATATAACTCGCACGGATAAATATAACTTATTGTTGGACTATTTGTCTGGCAATATAACGGGTGCGACGAAATAACGTAATGAGACGCGACTCTTTACCTGGTTAAAAATTTTGCGCGCTAAATGCGTAAAGCGGCAACTTGAATAAAACGAGTAGGGAAGGAGCAGCGTAAGGATTTACGATCAATTACTTGGCGATTTGACAGCCGACGATGATTAATTAATTGGGCCGCGCTCGCGATACGACGGGTTAATTGTTTACGTTTATTATGCGGCATAATATTATCGCGTTTCGACGATCGATAAAATTTCGCGCCGATGCTTCTCGACGAGGGTTTTTCGACGGGAAAACGAACAACGAACGAGCGAGCGCGGATTGATTAATTTTTTTTTTTTCAGCCTACCAAATAAACGCGGAATTAATTCGTAGTAAATTCGTCGACGCGATCGATGATTATTATGCAGAATTATACAAAATTACCTCGCCGTTCGTTCGTGATTTATTTTGTTGCCAGCGGTGTGTAATATTGAAATAACGCCATGATCACCGAAGGACGTAGGTGCTCGCACACCATGTCGATGATTATCGGGTTTCCTATCGCGCCATTTCAAAATGGTGGATTATCTAATAGCCTTCTGCCCCACGGAATAGCGTTCGTTTAGTCCTTCCGTCAATGAACGGGGTGCCCGCGGGTACCCAAAGCAACTTTAAATATTAAAAATGTGTCTTTTGTGGAACTTTTCTCCGCCCGAAACGAAATACAAAAAACAAAAGTACAAGAAAACAAAAATACAAAGATCCTTTGTACGCGGAAACCTAACGGGAAAGAATGTTCGATGCCCAGCAACTGCTGTAAAGAAATTGTCGCGGTTGGTACCCGAGTATCCATGAATTGATAAAAAGGTGAAAAATTATGCGTTAGCATAGAAAGTTAATTATAACAAAGAAGGGTTAACGGGCTGAATATGAAAAATTAATTTCTCCTCGACACCGATGTGTCTCCTCTGTGTCGCCGATGTTCGAGGAAGAGCGATCGTACTTATCGCCTGTCATACAATCACACTCACACGCGTACGCGTGTATACGTGTTTTACGTGTACGCTCGTAATTGCACGTCGGCGCGAATAATACAGAAACGGCGAGTAATTATCGCGTTTCCTGTCGTACGACGACGAGCAATGGCGGACGTTATCCCCGAAGACGTGCGCTCTTCACCATGTTGCGAAGGATTCGCCTTCGTTAAAGCTCACACAGATGTATACGCGAGATAATTCGCCGTATAATCGAAAATCAACTCCGCCATTTTTCCCACACGGATTCTTTCAAACTAATTGCCGCGCGCTCGAGGAAAGAAAAAGGATTCGAACGTTAGGAAGAGTTAAATCAATAGACGTATCTCGTAATTACTACGGCTCTATCCTTCTCCGCTATCTCCCGTGATCTCGATAATTATTATTGTCGGCGGTGTATCTCGGTATCGAATGATAACCGTGTGGTGTGATGTTTACCGATCCCGATGCGATAGAATTTCAATTTCCGCCGCGGTGACGCGTGAGAATTGAAATAACATTACATAAATGAAAATAATATATTTTTATCGTCATGATTCCAACGTATACAAACGGTATATAATTACATGCTACGTGTGCATTCGATACGCTTGTGTTCCTAATTTCTGAAAACAAAACTCCGGCATAAACATAAAATATATAATTAACGTAACGATAAAATCTTAATAAAACGCTTCGTAAATACTCGAAATAACTGCTTTGTACTTATCCTATTGCACGGTTAAGAGAACCATACACACATACACTCATTTCTATTATTAAATTAATAAAGCTAATTGAGTTTATTTCGCCAATGTCAGTCAATCTCAACCGGTATATTAAAAGCTGAGAATCCAATTATTCTCATCTATCATTTTAGCATCTTGGCTTTAAAAGGTAATCCTTTTAAATAAAATAAAAAAAAATAAATAAAAAAATGTGTTCGCGAGTGTGAGAAAGTTTACAATCGCGATCAGTATCTACGATTATTTTTTTCGCGCTTTTGCCGATCCTCTTCGACTCTCCACCGACTCCGGAACCAATCGATATAAATCGTTGCGACGCGACGATGCGTATCCTGCGTTACGCCTCGCACGAATTCCACATAGCGTCACGACACCTACGTACGTATGTACGTAATGCTGAGAAAGTCGCTCGCCATGGTGAACGGAAATCGCCGCGGGTTCGTACCCGCCATCGCGAACAACAACAACAACAACCAACAGCAGCAGCGAAAAAACCGGAGGGAGCAGCACTGTACGTGGTCCTATACATACACACCTACACACACACACACACACACACACAAACAGGTACACGTACACGAAGTTGCGTGCCGCGGGTAATTACCGGGTTTCCACGTGTAACGCACCAGCGATGGCGGATCCGCCTGCGTATATATGTAGGTATAACCGGGGCCAGGATTCAGGCATTCGGGCATTCGGGCGACGCCACCGGCACCACACGGTGTGTTCCCGTCACACCGTTGGTTTCAACGCCAATTAAACACCCGCTTGTCAAGGAGAAACGAAGGGGGCCAGGAGCGCGCGAGGGGCCCGCGCGATTCGCTGTCGCACGCGATGCGTTGCCGAGCGTTATTATTACGTGTCATTGCCACCCACACACGCGATGGCGGTTTTTGAGAGAACGCTCGTGGGGTTCAGGCATGACGGAGAAACCTACGTGGGAAGAGAAGACGAGAGAATCGAAGACGAGAGAATCTAATTAAGAGTCCGATTGTGACACGCGTCATAAAGAAATTGTCGCGGTGCAATGTGTCGAAAACACGCGATTGGTACCCGAGTACCTTGACAAGAGGAAAGGTGACAAATTATGCATTGACGGAAGGGTTAATCCAGCTGCTGTCGACTGCTCAGAAAAAATTTCAGTCGACTTAGAATCGAAGGAAAAACGATAATCTTGGACGAGGGATCTCGAGAGAGAACAGAATTACGACGTCGGCGCGGATTTTCTTCGGGCGCTATCGCGCGACATAATTTTCCAAGCCGGAAACCAACGTGTACACGTCGGAAGAGAGAATAAATACGCGATTGTTTAGATGAAAGGAAATGCGGTGGTGCGCCGCCGCGATACCGGACCGTCGTAAATCCCTCGCTAAGCCTCCGGCGTCCTGCTCGCAATTAGTACTCGTAACGAAAAATATGCGGGAAAAGTAATAATATTCGCGATAACACCACGTGAATAAAATCTGCCGCGCCGTCGCCGACGAATGTCGTTCGCGCTGCGTATAACAAGTGCGCTCCCGTTTTTTTTTTTTTTTTTTTTTTTTTTTTTTTTTTTTTTTTCCAGTGCGTATCGTTCACCACCAATCGCATCTGGATTTTTTTCCGGCCACCCCTGACCGCGTCCAATCGCGAGAGACGGAAAAATTGCGAATGCATATAGGTCGCGGTTGAGTAGGCAATATTTGCGATAACAACGGCCGCGCTACCACGCGTGTGCGCTCCGCGATAAAAAATATGACGCAACGCGCGTCGCACGAGTCCACCTTACGGGATTTGCATCGCCGACGAAGAAGGGAAAAAGAACGCCTCCTGATAGCGCGAGTCGCTCGATGATTTCGCGAATCGTTCTAGGTTTTCCTTAAGTACGGCGACATCGTAATATCGTGAGCGGATAATTATTTCTCGTGTATTTTTCCAGTATTTTTATTTATTTATTTATTTATTTTTCTTTATGCATTGCGATATTATTCAATTTGGATTGTGAAATTTTATGGCTGATCGCTTCTTGCGATTACGCGCTCCATATATGTCTACGCAACTTGTAGCCTCTCGATGTGACGGTTCTTTAAATAATTCATTTTTCGAGTATAAATTTCTTTCCACGCTTGTATGTATGTGAAAAGAGCTTTCGCGAGAAAATTAAGTGTTAGTTTTTGCAAGCGTAATAATTTTGTTAGGAAATATATGCATGGAAGGAACATTTAACAAGAAGATTAATTACGATGGATTACCTTTTTTTTTTGTAGTCTATATTAAGTTAGATTAATGAGAAAATATACAAGCACATTGATATTACGATATCCAACGTGTCGTATATGATGCCGATGTCATCCGTTCACTGTCCATCTATCAGGAACGTGAACATCATGTAATACTCGTGCTCGTACAAACGCAATGTAAAATTGTCAATTTCGAAACGTCGCTATATAAGTGGTTATCGCTTAACTGACACGAGGTACTGAAATAAGAATGCCATTTATCGGCGATTTGTACCTGTTCAAACTAACCAATCATTTTATTCCTGCTGCCCTCGGCAAAGTTCGCCAATGTGGAAACACTTTTCCATCATCCCGTTATCTTTATCTGTGATCTACGACACAACACGATGACAACACCAAAGTAGAGCGTACCTTGGCATACTATCGTCAGAAAAATGAGTCGTACATTTTACCGTACGGTTTTTTTTTTTTTTATCGCTCGTTAGGCTTCTTCAGAGAAGACATGCATTGAGCAACTGCGGAAGTCCGACTTGTATCAGATTTGAAAACCCACTCTGCTAGAGATGAGATGAAAGATAGTATATCTTTTTTTTTTATAAATGCGTAAGAGAGATAAAAATAGTAGAAGAGGAGAGGGACAAGAGATATTTGTAAGAAGTAAAATAATTTTGAGAAAGGATAAGCTTTTTATTTTTTACTTACGAAACTGTATATCTACTTTTTATCTTTTGCATTTCTGTAAAAAATACAGAATACGTGTGCGATTTAGAAGTCGCGAAATTTCCATCAGATTTATTAAGCTCTCGCGGAGGCGAATTAAAGATTCGATGGCATGACGACATCTCGATAAATTAGCCTAAGCACGAGGCGGCTCTTCTCGCCCCCTAAACAATCAGCCCCCCGTGGCTCCGGCACCGTCGATTCGAACGCTAGTTTTAATCACGTCGCGCAGAGTCATGGGGCGCCATGTCAGCCCGTCGCTATCCCACCCATGGGGGCCGATTTTCGCCCGAAACACCGATCCGCTTGCGGATTATCCGACTGCTTTATTAGCGCCCATTCGTGTCTCTCCCGCCTGCTCTTTTTCCCCGAGATGAAAGTTACGAGACGCGTGCCTCGCGTGCCCCGTCGATCGCGGATCGCGCGGAGCGTGCAATCAACGACGGCTTTAAAGTCAAGGCTTTACCGTTACAATTGGAATTCCGGACAAATTATAGTCATAACACGGAGGCGAAACAGGCGTTTTACCCTCGCTCGCGACAATTTATGTTTTTATTCGCCACGTATCGCGCGGTTCTTTAGACGCGTTTTACAACGTCGTCGTGTGACCTTTCATCGCTAACTACACGTTATATTTTCCACCTTGACGAGGGATTAAGAATGATAATTTTGAATCATAATTCATGTGTTATTAACGCGACATTTTCTCCGTTAGACACCTACACCGAAAAAATTGTATTCTCGAAGTAAAAGGACTGTATACTATAAAATCCCTTCCAACATATATTCTTAAATATTTTTAGAATAAAAAAATAAATTTTAATATGTTTTTCTTTATGCAAACCGTTAATTTGGCGTTATATCATCATATTGTTGCAGCAACGTATATGGTTTTATAGTGTTGCAATTTACAGTGAAGTCACTGTTTGTCACTGAATGATTTTAGTTTATTAGAAGAAGGAATGAAGTTAATGAGTGACTCAAAAAGAAGACTTGAGCGACTTAAGTATTCACGAGTAAATAATGTGTAATATAACCTAATTTAATTATTTAGGACCCAGGTTTCGTGTCTCATATTCGGTCTATATATACTATGTCTATGCTTTCTTTATACTTAGTCTTTCTTTGCCTGTGTGCTGTAAAATAATGTACTTTTTTATTAATGTAAAAATAAATCCCGTTTCGTCTACATTTTTATAAATTAAGAATATCTAAGATAATCTTTAGAGGATTCCTCTCTTAAAATAAGAGGATTTTTTTGAATACAGTATTCTAAAAATAAGTGAAAAATTCTTAAAATAAGAATACAATTTTTTCAGTGTAGTCCATTAAAAATCCTATTATTCCATGTATCGCATTGCTTTCCTAACATAAGTAGAATTCTTTATCTTTGTATTTTTGTCAGTTAATCGGATTAATTTTTAAAATGGTAACAAATAATATTCGCATCTATTTCCTCCAGCATCAATTTAAAACGGTAGTTTGACGAAACATAGACATCTTGGTGCGATCCCTTACATATATTTTACAAGTAGAAAAACCAATACCTCGATATAGATTCTATGCCGCAATTTTGCTGGGAGCTCCGCTTTCAACGCAGAGCCGTTTATGATCCAATTTGCATGTTTGATAAAATCCGCATTGCCAGGATAATGACCGTTAAACCTTAAAAGCAGCGTGTGCAATGTTAAAGCGGAAATTACGCTTACGAGCACGGATAATAATCATTTCCGACAATGCCTACAGACGTCCTCTCTGTCGTTGAACAATTCCCGTAATATCCAAATTCGTTGCTCTCAAGGACGATTTGAGGCAGTTATGCTTTTCGGAAAAATTTATAAATTTCGATCATATGTATATATATATATATATATATATATATATATATATATATATACACGCATTAAAATAGATATATATTTACGGTTTTATGGAAATATATCTACAAAGATACATCTAAAAATATATCTTTTGTATAGAAAACGAGATGCATCGCGCAAAAAAGAAAAAAATGCGTTTGCGAGGATGAATTGTTTGAGCTAAAAGGTTAATTAACAGAAAGATCAATATTAATATTTCGTAGATAAAATACGCCGACTGGCGACATCCTCGTCATCGTAGCTCGATTTTTCTCACTTCCGCGTGATGTCCCGCGAAAAATGCAATTGCACCGCACGCGACACACTTTGATAATCGGCTCCGAATCGTTGTTCTGCGTATTACACTGCCTATCTATCTATCTATCTATCTATCTGCTTACGCAACAACGCCGCTGATCAGGTCGCGATACAGCTGACAGATGAAGGTGGATGGTCGATAATTTTTTGCGCGCACGACGCGGATTCTTGCGTAAGAGGAAGGCCGCACGCTATCTCGACGGATCGGCGTTTCGCGCACTAATTACCTATCGTGTGCCTGGCAAATGACTTCCGCGGATTACTCGAGAACATGCCCTCCGATAAGGCCCGCGAATCTGCAGAAATCGACGTAAGCTAGATTATAAGAGGCCTCCTTCGCGCGATGAGAATGTAACTATGTGTCAAGATGTAGTGGCGATTTATTTCAATGACAAATGGAGACGTTGAAAAATCATGAGATTGCTTGAAAAACCATAGCAAGACCTATAAATTTATTAAACTTTAAAAATATATTGATATGATTTGTTTTTTAATTGTAATAGTTTAATTCTTACAATTTCTCTTCTGAATGTGTGACGAGATATCGGCAATAATATTTCTTATATTATATATTTATTGTGTTTTGAAAATTTGTGTTGAGAATTTTTTCCTATAACATGTTTCAAGATATAGTGGCGATTTATTTCAATAACAAATGGAAATGTTGAAAAATCATGAGATTGTGTGAAAAACCATAGCAAGACCTATAAATTTATTGAATTTTAAAAATGTATTGATAGATTTGTATTTTAATTGTAATAATTTAATTCTTACAATTTCTCTCGTGAATGTGTGACGATATCGGCAATTATATTCTCTATATTATATAATATTTATTGTATTCTGAAAAGTTGTGTTGAGAATTTTTTCCAGTAACATGATTTTTCAAAGACTGCTGATTACGTAAATTTGAATATCTCTGGTACCAGTTTACGCACATGGATTGTACTATAATGCGATGCGTTGAACAACGTTAAATTAAAATATGATACTTATCGAAGAAAATGGAAGCGAAACTTTACGGTTATCTTCTCAAAGCGCTTCAAAGACAGACATTAAAATTCGCTCGTTATCGAAGTTTAGCATTTAAAATTGAACGTTTGATATTTAAAAAACGTGTACCTTGTTACATAAAAATCTATTATCACTGACGTAAGTAGTTATGTCGCAAACGAAAACCAAGGCTAGTATAAAAGCACATTTCTATCTAGATCTCAAATTATTCTCTTCAGGGACAACCACTCATATTTGAAATGTGCATACTTGCACTTCTTAAGTACGAAACACAATCGGCAGATATTTTAAATTCTATTTCCAAACTTTTCTCGTTAAAAATCTGCTTATTCTACTATCTTTTTTATCAAATATCTAAAAATCAGTCTTTCTCTATAAATATATTATAAAAAAATATATATCTCAACTATTAATAAAATATAAATATATTAATTATTAATGTAAAAAATATAATTATTTTCCCTGCAAATCAATTTTCCTCGTTAACAACGTTAATTCTAGAACTAACTATCATATCTGAATATGGAATCCGTGCAAAAATAAAACGCCGGTTATCGAGTCAAATATCGTTTCTGAAACTCGTTTTGCCATCCTCCCCCGGGGAGGATTTCGAGGATTTACGTATTTCCTCGTACGCGTTGACGCGCGCCATGCAGGCAGCAGTTCCCGTCGCGCGAACCAGCCGCGTCGGGCTTCTTTATTAAAGCCCGACCACGGGGCTCCCCTTTGGCCCCACGTGCCCGGGCTTATCCCGGAGAGACCTTCCATCATTTTAAAGCCCGTCGTGATAAAATTAGACGGACAATTTCATCCGAAGACCTCGAATGCCGCGATCGCGTAGGTAGGTGACGGTTTAATTTCATGCCTAGAGGGGGTGATTCGACGTCCCTTGATGGACGCGGACACAATAGGCGCAATGTTAACAGATTGGCCGACAGAAATTCGAAATAACTCTATTACCATCCCTACGCTCGACGGCAAATTCCGGAAAATTTTTTTCAAAAACATCGAACGCGCGCGCTGACAATGACAGCTGATTAAGAGACTTAAAAGGGAAGACGAAAATACAACGCTTCAAACAGTTGTTTCGTCGTGTATGAAATGTTGCGTCTCGCAAATCTCGTTTTGATGAAACACACACAGTGACCGTTATTATATAATTAATCAATCTGAAAATAACGCGATGAATAAGAATGACACAAGATTCATTTATATTTATGGCCGCCTGTCGCGCTGAGCTTTCTTGTCAGAAGTATAGTTACGGACGGAAGTGACATTTATTGCAGCGGCGTGCATTTTTACGAAACATGGAAGGTAAATATGTGAGGGAGTGCGTAATCATGATATAACTTAACATTGCGAAGTGCATCGCGATATGCAATGTGGATTTAATGCTGCGCAGCAATGCGAATAATGACTAACAATAAGGCGTGTATTTAAAAGGGAAGGAAAAGAGGCGAAAGATTAGTTTGAAAAGCGCATACAAGTTACGTATTTGAAACAAATCTTTTCACAAAGATTCCTGGAAATTTCTCGAAAACAATTTGCAACAACATTGTATGTGAAATATTGGATTTCAATGAAAAATTGATTGAATTAATCTTGAATTTCAAAGCATGCAATTATACAAACGCGTGCCAATATCTTAATCCGAATATAATCGATTTCTCGGTAATTCATTAAGTTTACTATAATTTTCATATAAAAAAAAAAATCCCTCGCGAGAGCGGATAACGTCGTAACGAGAGAACTCCGCGAAAAACGACTTACAAACGAAGGAACGAACGAACGAACGAACGAACGAACGCGCATGCATTCGCGCACGTGGAATAATAATTAGCCGTCGTCGGTGCTGATACACGTTCCACGCAAATGACGTGTCAGGTGCAGCTGTTGCGCATCGTTCCGCAATGCGGGCCGATGTATACTTCTCCCCGCGGCTCTCCCTTTCCTCATTCTCTCTCTCTCTCTCTCTCTCTCTCTCTCTCTCTTTCTGACCCCCCCCCCCCCGCTCCTCTCAAACTGCACCGTCTACTTAACTTCGTTGCACCCTTTGTCTCATGGTTTTATAATGTCTCCCTCGGCAATCTCGGGTCCCAAAGTGCGAACCTACATGCGACGCGTGATCGCGTGCTGCTTGTTATTAAACCTCTCGACGGACCTCTAAAACGGCTGTAGCTATATACCTATGTATATACTGTAATACTCTCTACGTTGTATACGCCTCTTCCACGGATGCACTTCCTGCCGTCGCGATTAAGAGCCGCGATTAAGAACTCGCGGATATCGACTTCTCTCGCGACTTGATAGCAGTCGTCCTCCCGTGTGACGATTGATATTTTCCAATCTCTCGATCAAGTAAAAAAAAAACATAGATATATGAAACAGTATACTTGAACTTTAACAATGTTATCTGCAGAGTATATAACGAAAGAAAAACAAATCTTTATCTTGGAATCAATTTCTCTCAACTTCTTGTACCTTCATTCGAAAGTCATTCTGTATCTGTTACAAGAGAAAATTGGGATCGGAAATGGCTCTACTCGTATTACAAAAATTCTATGCGTTAGTATTTCGGAAAGATGACTTCGTAAGAGAACAAATTTCACGTTTTAAAAAGAATATCTCGAGAAGCACGTGGAATACGTGCTGTTCATACTCTAATTATAAAGTGTGTCTCGATCGTGCCGCCCGCATCGATCCTAAACAGTTAGATTTGATCGGATCTCGTGAGCAGCGAATCGTCGGCAGGGATCATCGGCCGTTTTCATGGCAGGACTATCGCCGAGGAAGAGGAGGAGGAGGAGGAGGAAGGAGCAGCAGGCAACGGCACTGCGGCATAGATCGTTCATTACCCCCGTCGCCCGTAATCGGGAGGAAGACACGCTTGCGATAAAGAAGAGGAGGCAAAAATGGGAGAGGAGATGAGAGAGAGAAGCTACGGAATGGAAGCTACGTAGCTTCCCACGGCGATTCGCGGTGGCGGTCGTCACGAATCGCATGACGACGTGACGGCGACGATGATGGCGACCGGTCGCCGAGGACACAATCCCGTCGTCTTCCTTGGCCTCCCTCTCACCTCTCACCTCTCTCAGCTTGTTCCTAGGCCGCATCATCGACGCCGCATCGCCGCGAATATCGGTGCACCGAGTGGTGCTGGAGAGAGGGACGGAGAGGGGAAAGTCTCCGTGGACGCTTCTAGCCTAGATCAAAACCCGTAATCACGACGTAATAATACCCGATCACGGAAGATATTGCACATTTCCCCGGAATCACTGCTATTCCCAGGGAAGATGCCTCCGTCGGGGTTGTTTGGGAGGTCTTACTGTTCCCCGACATGCGATCCCGAATTCGCCTTCTTTATATCGCTCTCTCTTTCTCTCTCTCTCCCTCTCTCTCTCTCTCTCTCTCTCTCTCTCTCTCTCTCTCTCTCTCTCTCTGTCTCTCATCAGCTGATTCTTCCTCGACGCCGCTCTACTTTGCCCTGGGTCATATCGCCGTACACTCTCTCTTTTCTGTCCTTTATACTTTTACCTACGATTTCCTCCTCTTTCTGGCTCGTGACGAGCAGCTACGACTTCGTAAAAGGCGAGTAACTTCGCACTTCGTCAATAATTTCGTCTTTCAGATACAACGATTTTCGCGGAAACAAAATTCCCGATGTGTTCTATTGAACATTGATTGAAAGCCGATTCCCGAATCGAACGTCTGTGAACTCGCGTGTAAAACTCAAATCGGATAGAAGCTGAAATAGCATACGTAAATATTATTAAAAAAAAAAGAAGAAAGAAAAATTAATTCCATAATGGTTACGGCAATAAAACTAAGTGTGAAAATTATGAAAGAAGCAAAATGCTAAAGAGCTAAATTATTGAAAATTTAAACGAGCAGAAACTGCACCTCCCTGTAAGCAATTTGCAAAATTAGCGCTAAATATCCGCGAGCGGCACATCGGGACTAAATATACAAAAATGACGAGCCAAGCGGGATCTTAATGAAGTTCACGGTTGCGATACAGAGTAATCTAAATATTTAATCTAGATTAAATCGGGAAGAGACGGAATGAAGAGAGAGGAACAGACGGACAGACGGACGGAGATGAGATACGGTCGGCGCGGGTTTAACATTGTACACTTTTTTACACGGTAACCGAACATAGGCCGGCTCGTGCACGACGAGATCCGAGGCCCCGGAGCCGTTGGGGCCCAAGGTGGGCCAGTGGCTGGTAGCACGTCGGCGGAGGCCGCAACAGACGTAGGCGGTCGAACATTCAGGAAAAGGAGGGAGAGAAAGAGAGAGAGAGAGAGAGAGAGAGAGAGAGAGAGAGAAAGAGAGAGAGAGAGGCAGGGGGGGCAGGTTGGAAAACAAGGTAGAAGGGTGCCCCGAGCCAGCCGTACCATTAATCATCAGGGTAATTCCATAGATGGCTCTTTGCTGCTCGAAGGAGCGAGCGATGCATGCCAAACTTACCTCGAACAATCCGCGAAAAGGCTGCATTCGTTTCTACCGCACTTCGTGCCGTCGCGATTCCGTATTTAAGTGACTCTGATTATAAAAGATTCTTTTTTACTATTTGTGGAAGAAGAAATTTGCGCCCCCTAAATTCGTCGTTCAATTTGGCTGAAGTTTTGTCTCAAATGTATGCGCAAGCAAAGACATATCTATATAAATTAATTCTGCACATATCGCTCACCTATCGCTAATGAGATTCTCTGCGAATAATTTATTATGTCTGATTTATTATATTGACTCTGTAATTACTGCATCTATTAAATTCTCTTTAGTCAATCACTCTCACATCGCAAGATGAGACACGCGACAAAACTACCTGTCAATTTAATCTCGAACCGTGTATTACTCGCTGTTCTGTTCATATTTTAACGAGCCGTTTATTACAGGAATATTAACGATACGCCAGCTATCGATTCGCATGTATATTAAGATAGTAGTATCGATAACATAATGCTACGTAAATGCTAATCGAGCATAACGGCAAGCCGGGAGTATCGGGAAACATTAGACTTTTTACGTAGATGTCATCTAGTTTTACGGCCCGTAATTTATGATTAATTGAATATTTCCATTTAGATTATACCTCTACCTTTTCTCTTATTACATCGCGCGCATCGGCACTTGTCTCCCATAAATGATGAAATTACTTGTAATTTAATCGTCGGCAGGTATGCAAGCAACTATATCAACGCAATGCAATTCCATCGCCTTGATCGAGGCATTCGTAGACACTCGTCTCGCTAATCGCGTCATCGAAACGTGAGTTTACGAGTTCGAGGTCCAAAGTGACGGGACAAAAATGAAAGGGAGAACGGGTGGGGCACAAAAAAGGGGGCCCGCGAAGACGCGGTGGCCACCGGGCCCGTCCGAACGATGTCAGCAGTTTAATCAATGCATTTAGCCGAATTCCCGTCCGGCCCAAATAAAAGGCGAGACGAGAGGAGGTTAAGCGCAAAAAACGTCCGTGCCGCGACTTTCGGGACCTCTACATCGGGGCCTCACGACCCCCCTTCCCCCCCCCCCCCTCGCCCCCTCCCCCCCCGCCGTCACAAAGTTCCCGAAGTCGTTAGGTATTCCGCGGGTGTACTCTTCTGTCCTTTCCCCCTCGCGGGAGGAAGACACTTCTCCGAATAACATATACGTCAGCCATGAAGAGGACTGCGAGACGAAAACCGGTGGCACTACAAATCTTCGGGGTTCTGGTCTTTTCATTCACTGTTTTACTGAGATTGTCCGCCGCAAAACGTTGTCTCCGTCTACGCAATGTCGCCTGCGTTTTGCTTTCCATGTTAATCTAACTTTTAATATTAAACGCATCGACGCTAATGAGATTTAATTTCGCCATACTTTTCAATCATATAAATTTGAAGAATAATATTGAGACACACTTTATTAAAACTAAACGATAGTTTTGTTAGTCTACTTTAAATTTAAATTTAAATTTAAATTCAATTCAATTTAGTTTAGTTTAATTTCAATCTCAGTTTTCAATATTCAATTTCAGTTTTAATTTTAATTTCTAATTTTTAATTTTAGTATTAATTGCAACGTTAATTCCAACGTCAATTGTCAATTTTCAATTTTCAATTTCAAGTTTACTTTATATGATTTGTTTTATTTCATTTATTTAATTATTTATTTGATGTGACTTATAACTCTAACTTTATACATTTATATCCACAAAGTACAGATGTAGAAATTGAAAGTCATCCAAAGTCGTAAGGCTGGATTAAGAAATAAATAATAAAAAATTAAAGACATTAAAGCTAAATGATTCGTATCCGCATTTTTAATGCTCGTCATTTAAAACTAATAGCGAAAGTTTGTTTAATGTCACATAATGATATGATAATTATTTAACATTAAAAACCTAATGTACATAAATACTTTGTGTATAACTACATAACTGAGTCATTGATAGTCAACGAGTAGAGCATCCTGTGTCTGAGCATCTACTATCTTGTTAAGCATCTTCTAACGATGGACCTAAAGTTGTTTCGTGAAACGTGACGAAAAGACTGACGAAGATATATAAAAGAAATATTAAGGAGAAGAGAGAGAGAGCCTTTTTTTTCTTTCCTTCAAACTGACATATTTTTTCATATTTTTATCAAAAGTGCATACGAGAGTTCATAAAAATCTACAAAAAAAAACGCACACACCAAAATGAAGTCAATATTTCCTCGATTTTTTATACTATATATCATGATTTATACGCAGCAAAAATGCTGAAATTGGAGACATGATGTAAAAAAAAAATATGAGTACAAAAATCATCGCTTGATCTTCGTTCCCCTTATTTCGCGGTGGCTAGTATTGCAACACTTTTGGGGTCTCGTCTCTTCCGCTCGTTAACCGGGGAGAGTTGGGGCTTATGGTAATTTAAAGTAGTCGTCCCCAGTCGATTCTTTCCTAAAGCTATTAGGCGATCATCTCGGATTATCCTACGATTCCGGGTTTACTCGAAACTCGACTTTTCTAAGTTTTCGCCCTTTCACGTGCTCGCAATAATACACACCTAATCTTACTATATATACTTACTTTTCATATTGATCAATAGAAATTAGCAGAATATGCATTCGTGCTTTTGGTGAAAAAAAAAAAAAAAAAGTTAATCCCGTCAAAGAAAAATGAAAACTCCGGATATTCCTCGGAGTGAGTTTCTCCGTGAGAAACGACGACGGAATTATCGAAGAAATGTTATTGCTACCGGTGCGCCAATTATACCGTAACGATTATCAGATATCTCGTCGGATCGGTAATTACGTATTACACGCGTAGGCCGGGCTTATTACAACCGCATACACACACGGCGGTCTTTTATCTCTCTTGCGATTTTATTAGCTAGGAAATCGTTTTCCCCGTTACGGATAACTGTACCAGCAGTGGGGAGAGAGATCGTTACCACGTTATCATTACTTACGTCTTTGTTATCGAGAAAACGCAACCTGTTCGCGCGCGGCAACCTCACAATTAAATTCTCAGGGTGTTATGAGGGCACCGCTATTGCCCGTTCATATCTCGCTATAATGCGTGCAACACACGGCTTGGGTCAGAGATAATCGAAGGAAAATACAGTTAAAACTATCAATGTATATGCGACCCTTAAGTGGTCGTAAATTATAATTACTGCAAAATTCTATGACGTGGCAGAGCAATAAATCATACTGATTATTATGAGAGAGAATAATGTAGCATGGTTCCATTTATTTTTTAACGAAAATTAAAATTAAAATATCAATTTCAATTAATAAAATTTTAATAAATTTTTAATAATTAATTTTACTTAATAAAATTTTAATAAATTTTTAATTAATAATTTTGCTTAATAAAATTTTTGAAATAAAACAGAGGGTACATCTGAGAAAATGCGACAACCCCATAAAAAGATGGATACAAAATGAACCGAGAAAGGGGTTGGATTTTATTTTCATATCGAAATTAACGGGGTAAACTTGACTGAGAATTGCCACGTCGCTGTCATTACGATTTTTTTATAAATCGTTTATGACACAATCATCGTGAAACGTGAAGAACGTAATAAAGACTCACCAATCTGCGCAAACGATATCCCGGACGAGAAGGTGGTAGCAGTTTCTAGCGAGATGCGCCCTACGGGGAGTTCCTCGACAGCACGGCGGAATAACTTTGCGGTTGATTTATACTTCCGACAGGCGTAACGAGCTTGCGGTCAGACTGCGGCGTTACGCGTCCATCGCCTGTAAATAGAAAAAAAAAAAAAAAAAACAGAAAAATCAATAAGATATCTCTGAAGCTTTTTTTCGTTGCGCAGATAAACGAAATATCCGCGGCCGCGCGGGTTCAATTTCCGTCAACGTCTTTAACCTTTCTGTCAATGAACGGATACCCGAAGCAACTTTAAATGTTAAAAATGTGTCGAAACAAAATACAAAGGGCCTTTATATTCGGAAACCTCCTAAAATATAACGAGAAAGGATGTTCGATGCCCAGCAGCTGCTATAAAGAAATTATCACAGTGCAATGTGTCAAAAACACATAGTTTTTTTTTTAATACTCGGGTACCCAAAAATTGATGAAAGATTATGCATTGACAGAAGGATTAAGATTTGACACAAGTCCAATCAACACGCAGTGTTTTCAAAGTTGTCTCTTCTGTTCGAAGAATCCTGCGTTGATCAAAAACACATTGTAAAATGCTAAATTATCGCTTATAATATTATCTATATAATGCGAATATTATCTATATAATGCAAAAATATAAAAAAAATGCTGCAAAATGAACAAATAAATGTTACTTATATATAGAGATATTGTTCAAGATTTTTATGTCACTCATACTTTTTAATTATACAATATTTTGATTTAATTGCTTATTTTCTCTCAACTTGTACAGATTCTTTATCCGCACAAGAGAGAAAGCGGATGACATCTCGTATATTCTGTACAAACTTTAATTAATTAACAAAATAAGAACGCGTTGACAACAATCGTGAGATTGGCCTTATTAATTGAATACGTTAATTAAATATATGGTATAAGCTTAATTTCTGAATAATTTATCAATGTTTGCGTTTCTGGTCGCAATCACGGCAAACATATAATGCAGATCGATACACATCGTGGACACAAATTAACATCTTGTATATCAGTTCAGAGACTCTCTTACGATTATATCGGCTATCCTTCCGCGTGCTAATAATTATCTCTCGATTTCTTCTAATTTAACGGCGCATACGTTACGTGCGTAGCGTTCCGGTTACGCACTGCTAAAATCTAAGAGCCGCGCCTCCTTTAATTGGCCTCGTACAAGAGTGATTTATGATCGCGGGGAAGAAAAAAGAAAGCATCTTGCGTATTTCTTTCACGCTTTTCCCATTGAGATAACAAATAACGTCGGGTGTTTAATATAATATTAGCGCAGAAGCGTCTTAATTACGTCTCTCTTGCGCCAATTTCTCAAGCGGTATCCGTAACCGTCGCGGAAACGCGCCAGACGAAAGTTTCATAAAACTCGCAGATAAGATACCCATCATGGAATCAAACTCCACGGTCCGTCTCCGTAAAAGAGACATCGCGAAACTCGCTCTTTCCAGAGTCCACCACCGAAAGCCGTAAAACGTCCAGCACCCACGTAGAACCTTGGTATCACGTACCGCCATACGTAAAGCTGAATCTTTTGTGTTGTGCTCGCGTGTGTATTATCACGTGTGCATACAGTCGCTCGCACAAATAGTCCCGGGACTATCGTGTCTCGCGTGGCCGCATGAGATCTCGATCGCGCTTCAAATCACGGAGATATTAGATAAAGCACCTGGCCGAAAATATAACCTGCCGCAAAACGTTTTTCGCGATCTTTACGGGCTCCAATTTTCGCGAAACTGGAACAAGGAGATATTCCGAGGTCCTTGCTGCCTAATGTTTTTATTCGAGGTGAATCATAATGATATTTATAATCATATTGTAGATTAGATATATATCTGTTTTTTTTTTTTTTTTCTTAATTTTTCGAAAACTGGCGCGCTACCGTTCTCTCGTAAGGAATGAGAACTTACTCGCGGTTCGGACTGTACCATACACGTGTATACGTTCTGGTGTACGTGCTCGTCGTCCGTCCGTCCGTCATGAGTGCGTGCGCGAACGTCCGGGGCTCGTCGGAGGATGCTCGTCGCTAGCTCGTTCGCTTTGCCCGATCATGGGACAAAAGTCGAGTCTACGTCTCGTGGGAACGTGGAAGTCACGCTCGCTCAAAAACCGTGTGCCGTGCTGCACGTATTAACGGAGCGCGAGCAGTTTCTTGAATCGCAGCAATTCACAACCCAAGTATCAAAAGCACGCGAAACGCCGAAAATATGCTCCTCGAAATTAACAAGTAATCGTGATAATGAATAACCATAAGTTTTTTTTATATAAGATTATTATAAGAAGAATGTAATTTTTTTCTAGGAATACTTTTACTGTTGAGATGAAATTATTTTTTAACAATGAGATAAATAAAAAGCGGAAATATTAACGAACGTCACCGATAAAAAGAGTTATTGGAAGAGAATTAAATTTACAAGAAAAATGCAGTTTCTTGTATCGCAGCAATTCAACCCAAGTATCAAAAGCACGCGAAACACCGAAAATATGCTCCTCAAAATTAACAAGTAATCGTGATAATGACGATAATAAATAACCATAAGTTTTTATACATAAGATTGTTATGAGAAAAATGTAATTATTTCTAGCAATATTTTTACTGTTGAGGTTAAATTATTTTTAAATAATGATAAATAAAAAGTAGAAATATTAACGAGTCTCACCAATAAAAGAAAAGTTATTGGAAGAGAACTAAATTTAGAAGAAAAATGATAAAATCAATATTCATGTCGCTATATAAATTTAAGAGGTAGGAGACTCGATTAATTCTTACAGTATAAAATTTATTAGATCACACAATATGTATCGCATGTTGACATTGTAATAGCCATTTAATTAAAATCATATAAGATTAGTCAGGAATGCACATCTGCGGAGACACACGTTTTCCTCGTATCGATAATCCTTTCACTGTCGTCGCAAACGACGATAGTGAAAGGATAAGGATAATGGCAGCAACAACGATAATTGATAGTTCAATTAATTGTCTTAATGCGTGTTCTCTGCATGCGTGTAGTCCAGTAATCCGTCGCAATTTCGATTTCATGCGGGTTTATATATGCGATGCGCAATAACGTCGTGCGTGCATCATGTGCAGAGCCGCAATTATCTCGTGATTTGTGAAAGTATCTCGCGCTTTTACGCGAGGAAAATCGCGCAGGCTGATGATAGAGAGACACACCACATCGCGTCGGTCAGGTGCGTCAGTATCTCTCTCTCTCTCTCTCTCTCCTCTCTCTCTCTCTCTCTCTCTCTCTCTCTCTCTCTCTCTCTCTCTCTCTCTCTCTCTCTCTCTCTCTCGGTTTCTCCCGGCTTGACAGAGTGTGCATCCTGACACGGGTGCACCTGTCCGCCGTGGCTCGCAGGTTGCCTCTCTCAGGTTTTATAGAAGGCTACTTCTCCTCTATCGCCGATCTATCAAATTGGCCCCGGCAGATAAGAAATTAGGGGAAACGGCCGGGAACATGCGTTAAAAGCGTCCGTGACGGGACACCCCGACTGTTATTTGGCCAACGTCACTCTCGTCTCGCTCTCGGAATTTTACGCCTCTTCAGCTCGATATCACCTGCTGCCCGGATATCTCAAAGCAGCGCGTTTTTTTAATAACGCTTAAATTATCGTCGCTTCTTCGAAGCAACGTATCAATTATTTTTTAACAATTATCTCTCGCGATTTTGCTTGAAGAAGAAGTGTATGAACCAAGTTTCTAATTTTTCGAAACTTATGATAAATCGAAAAGGCTCTGATATACAAATACGAAATTAAAACTTGACTGAAGATTGAATCTATCTGCTGAAGATGGTCCAAAGAAAGGAACCGAAACGTTCGAAATAATTAAAGAAGAATTTAAAAACAAGTTTGTTGCGCTTAATATCTGCGTCTGGCTCTTATTAGCCATTTTTATACCTGATTTTCTAAACCTATTCGATCATTTGCGAGCGCCATTTCGTGCTTGGAGGAACATTTAAACGCACTATGTTCATTTGGATGAAATTATCACTTGCTATTCTATTATTTATTAATATTCAACACTTACAGATATTCAAATTAAATTTTCATTATATCAGAATCTTTTTTCGTATATACACGATAAAAAGTAACTCGACGGCGGCGTCTTAAGAACGGAAACGCACGCAACGTGGGATAATAATTCGACGATACATATACGCGACGTGTGTTTTAACTTGTTCGAAAAATCATAAAGCAATTAATAACGTTCATTAGAGACGACCACCGGCGCGCGCGCGCGGGCGTACGATAATAATTCCGTTTGATAGGTAATTAGACGAGGGAGCGAGTAATTGTGTTAATTGAGACCGAGACCGGGCGCAGGTTGCGCAAGGCTTGGCTAGATATATGGAACCGTTCCACACGCACGCCGCAGTCCGTAATCGCTCTAATCGCGGTGCTTCTTGCTGGAAATTCCTCGCCTTTAGTCTTGTTCCACAGCCCTTTCGCCCGCGCTTTTCTTTCTTCCGCGAAAAAAACTTACCTGCCAACGATCCGTAGAGATCGTTAACTTTTGCGCTTAGCATCGCGCACTCGCTAACGACTTGCGACGACTCACGTAACTGGACGTTGAATTAGTTTCACGAGAAAATTACAAAATGACATTTGTATCAAAGTTTGTGTTCTCGGAATACAAATAAAATATTAATCAGGTATAAAAGGGCCAAGCGCAACAATCTGGTTTTTAAGTTCTTCTCCACTTATTTTGAACGTTTCGGTCCTTCGTTTATAAATAATGATAATTAAAAGATTGCTCTTAATAAACTCTATCTAACAATCTCGATATCTATTATCAGGATTATCGATATTACGATAACGAGGAAAATGTATGTCTCCGCAGATGCATTCCTAACTAGTCTTATATGATTTTAATTAAGTGGCTACTAGAATGTGTCAACATGCAATACATATTGCGTGTGAATATAATAAATATTTTATACTGTAAGAATTAATCGAATCTCCTACCTCTTAAATTTATAGCGACATGAATATTGATTTTATCATTTTTCTTGTAAATTTAATTATCTTGCAATAACTTTTTTTATCGATAAAACTCGTTAATTTCTGCTTTTTATTTATCATTATTAAAAAAATAATTTAATCTCGACAGTAAAAATATTCCTAGAAAAATTACATATTACAATTCTTTGGATGAAATTATCGCTTGCTATTCTATTATTTATTAATATTTAACACTTTCAGATATCCAAATTAAATTTCCATTATACTAGAATCTTGTCAAAAATTTTCCCAAGTATTTTTTCGTATATATACGTATAAATATACGATATATCTCTGGCAAAACACTCGTCAAGATAATCCGCGCGGGTTTTCGTTTCCCAGCTGCTCCTTACGGACGGCGCATTTTTGGCGACACCGAAGTTCGTATATGTATTTATACATAATGGGGAATCGTTTCCGCGCGATGTGCGTAGACACTTATAACAGCGACATCCTGGACATCTGCCGACCTCGAGGCCCCTGGTCTTCCTGTATTTTTTTTTTTTTTTTTTTCTTTCGAAGAGTGTCGCGCAATAAAGCCGTTGCCGTCGGCATAATACGGCAGTAAGCCCTACCGATATTTGCTATTTTATGTAACGTAATTTGTGTACGTGCCTCATATTAAACAAGCACGAAAGATACGAGTTACGTATTGCGGGAAGACGCGAGGAAACTCGTTTCTCTATTTGAGAATTATTCGTTTATTTGTCTTCTCGTTTTCATTCCGCGAGTCTCATAAAACAGCAAAGAGAGAGAGAGAGAAAGAGCATGATATTTTATAATCTAATCGCTTTTACTCGCAACGTAATGTGTAATGTTAAAAGAAAGGAAAAGATCCGTATCTAATTAAAGACGTTGTAAGCAAGTTTCACACCGAATACTAATCTACCGATGAAAATGGTCGAAAAAAAGATCTCGCGCGTTAGCATAACCAGAAATCGCTATAACTTAATCCATTCGTTGAATAAATGTAACACATCCAAAACAGAGTATCATTAGGAAGCTGATAAATTTGAGCGATTCGTACATGTTAATGGCAATTGAATGGAACTGAGAACGCGCTGGTAATTTATAGTACGATTTACACTCTCGATCTCGAATTTTAAAGCAACTTAATCGACATCTACCGTGAAGGCACCGATAAGGAAAGAGTATTAGCATAGGAGTTTATGGGCCTCTGCTAATCACGCGCGCGATTAATTAGCGTATGCAGATAATTTCTTAAGGTTGAAACAAACTTATAGCCACGCTCTATAAATTTTCGCTATTCGAGCGCTTATTAAGTACCGCGGTTAAGCGGTAATTACATGCGAAACATTTACGCAGGTATCAATTATCGGAATTATTATATCCAACTATTTACGTAGATACGCTCGATGCGCGCATAATCTGCAAGTTGAATAATGTAAATTTGTATTCCGACAAACATGCGCACTCGTTAATACTCCACTTTTTCGACATAACGACGCGACGATAGCTCCGTTCTTACGTGTAACGTTTATACGCGCATCATTCATCGCGAATCATCGTTAACGAGAGCATAAATATGCATTTGATTTGCCTTCATACACGCCGCTTTCTTGTTACTGCCAAATGAATCTACATGACGATTTAACACACCAGTTAGAAATTCTAATCTCTGTATAATTAAATAATGAGATTCTCTTACTCAAGTTATAAAATATTACATAATTCTTTCACATGAATATACAAAATATCGAATACATCAGGTATAATGAATTACTGTCGAGTAGGAATGTTCGATTCTGAATCAATTTTTTAAAGAATCAATCTTTTCTTATCAAAAAATATATTTTTAAATCCATTTTTTTCTATTCGATTTTGATACAAATCGATTATTTTAATAGAGAATCAATCGATTTTCGATTCGTTAATAATAAAAATGTCTTTTAGGCTGACTTTAACCTAATAACAAATTATTTTATTCTTTATGTTGGCAATTTTGTTAGCGCATTTTAATCATAGATTATTTTTACACCTTTTAATTGTAGATTTATTAATTCAAAAACGAAGATGTCTTTATTTTTTTTAAATAAGGTAATCTTTAAAAATCTTGAAAATGATACTATCTAAATAAAGTTAACCCTTTCATTTGAAGCAACATAACTCCGATATTAAATATGTTTTTCAATAATAATTATTTTTCCAAATCATAAAGAAAGACTAAAATAGGTCATTCTGTATATCGGATGTAAAAAAAAAGTGTTGTGTTAATATACATATATACTTATTTTTTAAATTGCGCACGATTTTTTTAAATCAATGTTTGAGAAATCGATCTAGTTTTAGTCCAGTTTTCTGAGTGAATCGATTTTAATTATTTCAATTCAAAATCGATTCAGGAATCGATTTTTTATGGAAATCGAACATCCCTATTCGAGTGCCCTCTGATACATCTTGCAACGCTCCTGTATACAAAACTGCAACGCGATATTGACACAGTCCATGCGTGTCAAGGTAACAACGTATCAGCGTATAATAAAATAAAATCGTAAATAAATTTTTGGTTTATTTACATACTCGGTTGATTTATCGCGCATACAACCATTTATAAACAGCGACGAAAGAAACGTTCGCGGACAGATTTCGCGGCGATTCATCATGAAACATCGAGGCGTAGCGGAAACGCTTACATTAATAAAAGAGAGAGAGAGAGAGAGAGAGAGAGAGAGAGAGAGAGAGAGAGAGAGAGAGAAAGAAAGAGTCTCGAGGGAAAATGATTTCGAAAAGGGCAGCCCTTGTACAGGGCGGTCCCGTTCGCGGGCGGAAAAAGTCCGCCAGCGGAACGTCGCTGTCGCGGAGGTGCGGAGTATTCTGGCGTTCATTAATTTTGTACCGTTGTCACCGGGAGGAACATGCGTATTCATGAGACACACCGAGGCTTATAAACGTCGGGCTATTAGTGATACGATTAAAATGTGCATTTCTCGAGCGTTGTTTTAAACGCAACCCCCGACCCGTGACTCCGCCCCGCACGCGCGCGCCTATTTTACGTATAACGATATTTTATTTCGTGTGCTGCGCCGTCGCGCTACACCCTCCCCCTCCCCCCTCCCCCAAACCACCCTACGTGCGGTTTTATCTACCGGAAGAAATAATAATACGAGACCGCACATCGGGTCCGTGCGCGCGCGCGCGCATACCGGCGGTTTTGCACGCCAATTAATTTCTGTCTTTACGTTTCGCTCGGTTATCACGCGACGGAGCGACGCGTGCGACATTAATACGCAGAACGCGATTCCGTTACACGCCTGAGAGACGAACTGCGCAGATTGAAACAGTGACATATTGAATCGCATAAAGCAGATTTGACATGCGAGCAATTCAATTGAAAGTCATATATGTGCTCAAGAGAGGAAAGAGAATCTAGTTAATCATACCTTTCCCTTTATTTAAAAAAAAATTAAAATCTAGAAAAATTATATTATCAATTTGTACCACATTGTTTAGTAGTAGAATTAAAATATAAAATAAAGAAAAATAAAATATGAAATATAAAATAAAGAATACTGAATTTTTAGAAGACTAAAAATTGTTATTACAATTGGAACTTTTTTCTTACTAAAAAAATAGTATCAAAATGTTCACAAAATTATACTCTATCCGTATTTTTCAAAAATTCAATGCTAATAAAATTTTAATTTCAAAATAAAAAAAAATTCAATTTTTTCATTTTAAAATTACTTAAATATCCGCATTATTTTTTTTAATTTCTCAAATTAATATTTTTTTCTATATTTTAAATTTTAACCTATATTTTAATAATAAACCTTAAATTTTTTAATTGTATTTAATATTCATATTTCCCAACCATTTACTTTCCCCTTCCCCCCAAATGACCGGATAACCAGTCCGTGCGAAGATATCGATTTAACGACATCAACAGCAGTCTGTATCAGCAGCAACGAAGATTCATCCAGGGAGAGTATCCCCGGAAAAAGGAGAGGAAAAAAAAACCCACGCGATATATACCGTATAAATCTTTTCCCAATCCCTCTTCCCGGTCTTTCGCGAACAAGCCAGCTCGAAAAACGAACCGAGCTGCATGGAGATCAGCAGTGATACACAGCGATCACACACATATACGTATATTCCAACGGCGCAACTGCATCGCGGACACGGAGAAATATACCGCGGGCGGCCGGTCCGTGCCCTCCTCCCCCCCCCCTCCTCCCACCCCCTCATCACTCCGCGCGCATCGCTGGTAAAACGGATGCATTTCGGATGCAGCTGCGAGTTCGTTAGAGCGTCTAACGCGCGGATGCACGAGTCCGAATTGTTTATGCGCTGTGACGTCGACGGCGGCGGCGGCCGGTCGTCCCGGGGTGGAGTCCGAGACCGCCCGCGCCACCCGGTATAATAAATGTGCGAGCGCGAGCGCGTGCGCGCGTGTGTGTTTCGCAGGAAGCGCGCATACGCGTATCAGAGAGCGATGAATATGCATACCTTAATTCGCGGGGCTAATTGAATAATTTGTAAAACGCGGCGTGGCCCGGCCCGCGCGGGCCGCGACCTTTTTGCATCCCCCTCGCCCTCCCCCCCCCCCCGCGCAACCCCCCGTTCCCCTTGCTTGCCTTGCTGGCCGGAACTGCCTGCCCGCCTGCCGGCCGACAGAACGAGACACAACGGAATGATATCCCTTACCCTTGCCCTGCCAGCTGAGCTGGAAGCTAAGGCACGCCGCGGATAGCTCGCCTAAAATGCGGTTTGGCACCCGCCCGGCTGTCTCGAGGAACGCGAGAATCCTCTACGCCTCGTGAATCATTCCGGAGGGAACATGCGGGAAGAAAGAGACGCTAACTTCATCTGCGTCCGCAAATTCTAACGGGCAATTAATTATTTCGACTGTGATATGTATCAATGGGATGTGAATTTGATGCAAAGAAATTCAATTTACAGTGACATAAAATAATAAAGAAAATAAAAATTAATAGATAATAAAAAAATTAAAGTTTTTTGCAGGCAATTAATTATTTCAACTATGGTATATGTCAATGGAAGGTGAATTTGATGCAAAGAAATTCAATTTACAGGGAAATAAAATAATAAAGAAAATAAAAATTAATATAAATAAAAAAATAAGATGATAATTTTTTTTGCAGCAAACGATACTCCTGCTAAAGAAATATTTTGCGAGATCTACAAACGCTCTTGGTCAAATTTTGGCATTCTCGCAACAATCATTAATCTTGACCGAATGGTTTAATGTGTTAATAAGATGAAAGTAGATTCTGTAGATTTTTATCGAAAGTAAAATAAAGGTCATATGTAAATCTTACATTATGCTAATACTCGAGGTTGAAAAGGAAACTAGGATTGCTCGCTACGTACTAAAAAAAGATAATCTTTGGCAAAGATTCTTCTTTAAAAGGATCAATTATACCTTAGCGTGTCTGATCGCCGAAATTTCTATCTTGGAGAAATAGGAGAAGCGAGTAGGCTTCTAGTTCACCCGTTAGAGCCAACGAATCGGCCCAAGGTCTTCCTTACTTATGCGATGCGTGTGCTCGTCGGCATATATCACTACTAGCTAACGTTTTTACGGGACACGATGCGATTACGCGCGTTAACATTCTCGGAATATCATTTGCCCATCGCTCAAGGATTCGTTGTCGGCGCTCATACTTTTTTTTTTTCTTCATGCCGCGAATTAATAACGGGACAGGAATCGGAAGAGTCAATTAATTCGCTAACGAGTTAATTATATCCGCTATTTTCTATTCGCCATTAATATTATCGCGCGTGAAATCGCCGAGATGTAATTAAAAGCGGAGAGAATTTAGGAACCTTCTATCTCTAAAATACCATTACCTTTGGAATACTTAGGACCTAAATAAAATATTATCTCACGATATCCAGCGTACTATATTAATAAAAAAAATTAATACTATAATCTCCAGAAATAAAAAAGCGAGATTTATTACTGACAAGAGAGACCGATTTTATCTATCTTTATTATCATTTATAAATTCCAGACAAAAAAAAGTATGAAAATAGTTCTCCCGGATTTACTACCTAGTTTCGCTCAAAAATCCAATCGTTAATGAGCGAGAAAATTTCACGAGGGATTTTCAAAGAACGAAATCTCCGACGAGGACAAATTGCAAAGTTGGTGATGCATCTCTTCGAACCTCCGACGACACAGTTGTAACACAGCTGAAATCTCGCAGTAGGGGAAGGAAATCAGGCGTACGATCGACGATTTAACGACAAAGGCCGCGATATTCAAGATCTAAAGTTGGCTGTCGTATGAGAGCTTGCCTAGAGACGCGTCAAAAGCCGCCAGGCGAATCCCTTTGCTCTATTTCGGACTGTCTCTTGATTCTCATTTCTCTCTCTCTCTCTCTCTCTCTCTCTCGCTTTGCCTACTTTTTCTCTCTCTCTCTCTCTCCCTCTCTGTTCGTACCTCTCTCTCTGCCTCGCCATCACTCATTCCCGAAGGGAAGAGAGACGTAAGCCTGGCAGAGGGCCTTTGATCCTCCGCACTCGGTGTCGGCAAACAGGAGCTCCGCTGGTGAACGCAGCCACCGCGCTTTAATACCTCATGCAAATTTCAGGAAAAGGGCACCCCTCGTGCCTTCCCCCTTTCGGGGGTCCCCACGCTCGTCCCGCGCGCTCATCCGCCTCCTTCGTCGCCTCGTATTCCTCCACAACGGTGGTGATAACCCGCTATATTGCTTTTCGAACAAATCGCTATCCGCCTGCCACGGGAAACACACCGATCGAAGTGTCTGCCGGAAAAATTTCGAAATTCCTGTCGGAATGCATCGCACTCACTCGCCTCGACAATGCGCGCTATATCGCGAAAAGATATATATAATAAATAAACTTGTGTGCGTTAAAACGCGAAAGATATCTTCAACCAAATTATTTCGTTCGCGTCTCCAGACTTCTAAGCTTATTACTTCGAAATTATGCAGAATTAATAACGATAATTATAATTCAGAGAAATTTTGCTAAACTTTGAGACAATATTTTGGAACAAAAAATTACGTAAACAACATTAGAATTTTTTACGAGAAAAATATGGATAGGAGAAATAATAATTTTAACAGAAGGAAAAAAGATATAATAAACTTGTGCGTTAAAACGAAAAATATCTTGAACCAAATTATTTCGTTCGCGTCTCCAGACTTCTAGCTTATTACTTCGAAATTATGCAGAATTAATAACAATAATTATAATTCAGAGAAATTTTGCTAAACTTTGACAATATTTTGGAACAACAAATTACATAAGCAATATTAGAATTTTTAACGAGAAAAATATGGATAGGAGAAATATAGTAATTTTAACGAAAAGAAAAAAGATATGCATATGTTCAAGTACTATTAATTGCAATATTAGCAGTCATTAGCAACATCGATTGACAAATAAATGTGTTCAGCGTGATATATATATTTGATTTCGCAATACTGTTCCCATTACTATTTACTTAATGCGAAAGTTAAAATTATTCAATATTTTACCTAGAAAAATTAATTTTCCCATTATAGTTTCTTCAGCGAGAATGCAAAATTATTTCGTAATCAAGCTAGATAGTTGAAATAATTTTTACAATATTACATTTAAGTTAGCCCGTTGAAATTTAAATTTCTATTACATTGACATTAAACTATTTGGTGACGTCGATTTCGTGCTTTAATACTATCATCGACAAATTTGACGGAACTGTCGAGCGAGTTTGAAAGTTATTGGCCCCATTTATCGGGCTATAATATTCCGTTCTAACAAAAGTTGCAGATGTGTGGCCTCCCCTCGGGGCGATTTTGAGATTTCGCGATTTGGCAAATACATGTATCGCTCGAGTTATACCTATATACATATATTTGTCTACGTATTCATGTCCCAAAACTGTCAGTCTCGACCAACGAACCGCGTAATCCTCGACGAGAGAATCTCGTCAATCACATCCCCGACCCACTGGACGAATCGATATCAATTCACCCGCGGCCAATCGCAATTCTCATTGTCGATTCTCTCATCACGATCGCTCGCGAGCTCACGAATCAAACCGATTTTTCAGCCAAGTCCTCGATTATTCGAGTAATCGCTGGCTTTCTCCGAGAAAGAGAGAATCCCATGATTACAAATCGTCGATTTAATCGATGAGAAAATAGCAACGTGTTTCATTACATAAGTATTATTGCATAAAAATCCATATAAATAACTAGATAAATACGAAAAAATAAGAAAGCAACTTAAAAAAGTAGCACTTTGCGGACACTCTCCTTGAATAATGATCAAATAATTATCTTCCAACATCTCGACGCATTGACAAATATTTCTCCGCATTTTTTTTTTCTAGATAATGTATAGATGTTTTTCTTCCCTTTTTTTTCTTTCTCTCTCTCTCTCTCTCTCTCTCTCTGTTTTGTTAAGATCGGGATTTTTCAGATATTTTATAGCCCAGACGCAACTGCTACTGTGACCTCTTAACTTATCAAAGTCAAAGGTGAGTCTCTCAGCATAATAATGTATAAACTCGCTTTTGGCTCAGGTTTCGAGGGCACAAAGTCAAAACCATGACGCCGTCGGAGTTTCATAGTATCGCGTACAAGTCCCGTACAGTCAAGCTTTGCTCGTGCAAAGGACGAAGGCAGCGAGCGAGCTCCCCCCGCAAGGAACGCGACGGGAGAGGAATTCCTCTTGGAGGAGGCGTTTGCTGGACCAAGGTAGAGGTACCACAGGAGGGTACCGGAGGACACCAGATGCCGAGAGGAAGCATGGAGTCCTCTTCTGGGAGCGGGTACCTTTTTTTTTGTCCCGTGATATGGCCCGGGGAATGTCATCCAATGAGGGTGAAGTAAAGGGAAAACAAGTAAAATAATGATAAAAGGCGGAGCCCGCGGCGTGATTTGATTGGTCGAGATATCGTTGGCGTTCGGAGTTCACAACTCGAGGAAGAAGAGGGGATTGTCCTCTCTTTCTCTCTCCCTCTCTCTCACCCTCTCCCTCTCCCTCTCCCTCTCTCTCTCTCTCTCTCTCTCTCTCTCTCTCTCTCTCTCTCTCTCTCCTCTCTTCTCATCTCTCATCTCTGTCGCGCGGCTCCGTTATCTCTGTCTCTTTCATCTTCCTCCGCAGTTTCCCTTTACCTTCGCCGCAGCTCTCTTCGTTCCCTCTCTCGCTTACGCGCGGTACCCTCTTTATATCCTCCTCTCTCTCTTTCGTCTCGTATATAGAAAGGCACATACATGCGCGCGTACGGAGAGAGGTTACTTTATTCTCCTCTCTCCGTAGGTCCATGGTCCACGATCGTGTCCTGACTCTGGCAGGAGCATCGGTTTTCTCTCCCACCTTCGTGACTCTCCTCCCTCCAGTCCTCCAGTATTCCCTTTCGTCGCCTTCTTCTTCTTCTTTGTGTCATCTTCTTCCTTTTTTTCCTCTTTCTCCTCCTTCTGCTCGTCGTCGTCGTCGTTTACTTGGACGAGTTCGGGTACATCGTATGTCGTATAAGTACGTGCGCGGACGGTCCGTCGTATTTAAGTGAAATATAGATTTGCAACGATCCCGGTAACCCTTGAGAAGAATAAACGTCGGGCATGGAATAATATTGTTTTACGAGAGATACCGTCTCGCGATACATTCCGCGAGATATGACATAAATGATGACGATAGGATTAGTAAATATCACGTGTCAGTTAATTACACGTACAAAGGACAGTAGCACAACTAATAATAATAATCATAATTGTGTGTGCAACACAGATATCTTTATATAATAAAACCCCAACAGAAGTAATAGTTTTGGTACCGGTGCTGGCGCCTCCAACAAATCATTAAAATTAAAATTCAGGATTAATCTCCTTGAACCTCGCAATAATTCTAAAACTTCCTTACAAAATATAATCTGTCAATCGTATATAGATAGCCTACAAAATATTCTTATATTTTTTGGTCACATATTATTTTAGCACGTTTCTTGTCAGCGTCTTTCTCGAATTTCAGGCGAATAAGCGTATGGCGACGAGCACAGGTCAAAGATATGATTAGCGGTCGTAACGAAAATTCAGAACCCGTCACGTGTTCCCGCAGAGCGAGGGTCTCGTGGCGGAAAAGTATATTGACTCGTGATACGCCATCTGTGCCGAGAGAGAAAGCACCCCCTCGCGCGCGGCGTTATATTGGCAAAATTAATAAGCCCCGCTGCTGTATCGCGGTCTGTCGAAACGGGAAGCGGTTAATTCGGCCCGGCGCTCTCATTGATCCGCCGTGTTGGCAGATTAGAAACGTTTCCGAACGAATGGAAACTGTTTGTCCGACGGCCTCGATGGTATATGGGCTTTGTACGCGATTGCGGAGGGGAAAATCCTCGGAATCTCACCGAGCCAGCGGCGAAAACCGCCTCGTCTCCCGAAGAGGAAACGTCCGCGATGAATGATCGCCGTCGCAGGCGACAAATCAACATCCGGCAATCACGGGATATACTTATTATACGGCGCATTAAGCGAGACGAGTTTTCCGTACGATTCGCGTCAGCAGTCGTTTGACTAATTGAGACCGCTGATTTGTCGTGGAATGTGTGACGTACGGCTGATTTATTATTGATATTAACCTTTTTTCAAACGTCCTTTCGGACAAAGTATTAATTGATGACAAAACACTGTCTATTTCAATAAGCGAATGAAAATTCAGTGATAATTATATATATATATATATATATATGACATGCGTATAAATTGATAAAAAAATTAATTAAGGAAACACATTAGTATAATTCTTACGATTCCAAACCAATGTTCTGCATTAGAAATGATAAAATTCAGATATCGAATGCATGAGATATTGCATGTAATTTTATAATTACGCTCATTACAGTGGAATATGTATCTAATAAACGCTGCAACGTCATCGAAATCTAATTTTTTATACGTTGTTTAAGAATCTCTTATACGTTTTTTCGGACTTTCCAATTTTAATCGGGCAACTGAAAGATTGTTCAAAACTCATTCCTCGATTTTCTATCATAAATGAGTAATACTCGTGCGATGAATACATAAAGAGAGCGCTCTTTAAATTCGAGCACGTTTCACGCGTGGATCGTTTGAGTGCAAGAACGGTTGCCGACGCGCATTGCGGCGCGGCGTCGAAAATTAACGCCACCGCGAATCAAGACGACAATGTGATTCATCAGTTAAATCCGCGTGCATAATCCTTTACACAACGTCCGAACCCCGGTCCGGCGCCGTGAATGGGGTGGATCGTGGGATACGAGAAGGGGGGGGTGAAAGGGAAGGGAAGGTGGGCAGCGGAGAACGAGGAGAGAGAGAGCGGGTGGCTCTGTCAGAGCTGCGAATTATAATCACAGTTGTGGTTGGCGCGGAGGCGAGGAGAGACGTCAGGAGGGGTGCGCGGGGGGAGGGGGGTGGATGAAGGGGATACCACGTTGATGGACCAGGCAGAGAGAAGGACGACGAGCGCGTCCGCTTTCAGGGGGGATGGAAAAGGGTGTATTTACCCGCCGCCAATACACACCGGTACGCGCCCGGCACTGAGGACGGACCTAGATGGAAATCTGCGGCATTCGGAGGCACTGGCCAAGAAAATTGCCTGACAACATTTCGCACGGGCTCTGAATTGCCGAACCGATCTCTCCTATCCTCCCTTCTGTGCCGCGCCATCCCTTTTCTGGATGGTGCGGCGATGACGACGTACGCCCAAATTTGCGATCCAGTCCGATGCGCCCACATGGGTGACGTCTCCCGCGAAACGTCCTCATCGCGTCTTGAGCGATTTAAATAAATCACGAAGATATATATAATCCAGAATGTGCATTCAGTTATAGAACAATAAAGTGTCTCTCGCGCGAAAATTTATTTTAATGATAAACATCTCGAAAAAAGTAGAGAGACTTTTGAAAATTTTATTGACAATAGAAATGCTCTTTTCAAATGGATGACGTCACCCGTGAACATCCTCATCGCGTCTTGAGCGATTTAAATAAATCAAGAAGATATATATGATTCAGAATGTGCATTCAGTTATAGAACAATAAAGAGTCTCTCCCGCGAAACAAAATTTATTTTAATGATAAACATCTCGAAAAAGGTAGAGAGACTCTTACTTGAAAATTTTATTAACAATAGGAATAATAATAATCCCCACTATTTTATACCAAGCATTTGCTCTTTTCAAAAATTAAAAATTATTGCAAAGTTGTCAGAATTGTGTAAAAAAAAAAAAAAAAAAAAGATAGGCAAATCATTCCGCGATCTTAAAATTTTAATTAGATTCGATTAATTCGTAATCAATTTGCATATAAGAAAATGAAATTACTCATACGGTATTTTCATATATATATAATCCAGAATACATTCAGTTGTGTGGAACAATAAAGAGTCTCTCTCGCGAAACAAAATTTATTTTAATGATAAACATCTCGAAAAAGGTAGAGAGACTCTTGAAAATTTTATTAACAATAGGAATAATAATAATCCCCGCTATTTTATACCAAGCATTCATTTGCTCTTTTCAAAAATTAAAAATTATTGCAAAGTTGTGACAAATGTGTAAAAAAACGCAAATAGTTTTGCGATCTTAAAATTTTAATTAGCTTCGATTAATTCGTAATCAATTTGCATATAAGAAAATGAAATCACTCACACGGTATTTTCATTATTGTGCAAGTGGCAGGAGCACTATGATCGATAGAAACGTGCGTACAAAAGCGCGGTAGTGTCAAATTAACGCGCTCCGATAAAAGGCCTCGGAGGCGTTCTCTCTCTCCGCACAGTGGAAAGCTTTAATGAGTGCCTCGTGCCGCCGACAAGCGCCGAATCCCGGGCCAAAATAAATCCGACTTGATTGAATCATTGTTAAGCGAAACCGCGTTAAATACCCGTGAAATTAACCCGTGGCCGATCCGTGGCCGGCACGCAATTGCCGCTGATTGGCTCGGGGGTATCGCCTTTAAAGCGTCATTAGAGCGCCTAGCGCTGTCGAGCGACGATTAATGATGCGTTCGCCGGAATATATCCGGCTCGGCTCAGGGTGCCGTTCTGGCGGGTAACCGTTCTTCTTGAAAAAAGAACGAGCCACCCATTCCGCGAGGGCATCTCTGGGAAAATATGTTTTGCGTTCGACGCCAATGATGATGAACTCGCGCGGTAATTTGCCAAGATGATTACCGCCGCAATATTTAATACCTGCCACGCCGCGATGTAACTCACGTTGTATTACGGATAGTAATGTTAAGAGGCGTAATTGCTCGAGCTAAAGTGTTCAAAAGCAGAGACTCCGACTCGCGCGGAGCTGGATGATTACAGTTTTCTGGAATTTCAGTTCACATCCGCGAGTTATATAATTTCGATATAACCAAAGTTAATACACTAACACTTCGCATTTAATTATATAATTACACACCCTGCTGTGGCTCTTCCGAGATTGTCGGAATTCCACTTCTTCCCGAAGCAGTATATACACATCAGGCTCTAATCTACCGTTACCTTCAGGAAATAGTCTTCCTTCGTTTACGCTAAACTAATACAATAACAGTCATTTACTAAATCGCCCATTCATTTCGTCCAGACCGGAATGCACGTATAGACCACACCCGCGGTGTGGAGCTCTCTCAGCATCAATGAACCGGCACGAATTTGCCGTGGCTGCCAATCCGCCGTGACTTAACGAGATCGGCGAACCCGCAAACAAACATTTCTCCAACGGGATCATCGTGTGTTGCTCCTCGAAAGGGACGAGCGCCCTTCGCCCATCTCTCGTATATAAGCCTCTTCCTCTATCTCCCTCTCCCTCTCTCTCTCTCTCTCTCTCTCTCTCTCTCTCTCTCTCTCTCCCGATTCCATCTTCCAGACGTCGCCACTGCACCCCGCAGACGGACAGCGGACGAAATTAGGGTGAGTACCATCGTGGTGGTGTGGACATATGGGAGCACCATGTGGTCACCACCGTATTCGTTCGAAAAGCTAAAGCTAACGCCGGCGTGTGCGAAAGGGGGAGGGGGAGGGAGGGGAGGGAATATAGGAAGCCGCAGATTTGGCCGGACGGTTAAACGCCCGCCGCAATTTGTAGCAATTTGTTAAGTAGCCGGCCAGAACATTACCTATATTACGTTTACTCCCCCTTGAACCGGACACCCAAGATATACGGCGTGCGCCACAGATTTATCGTTCTCTCGCGGAGAGAACGGAGGTTGTGCGAATGTTGGGATGAATTTCTAGGGCGCGCCCTAGTACTTCGATCTCGTTTTAAGTTATCGCGACGTTGAACCCTTCTTCCGGCGAACCGAGTGATCGCGACTGGTCAACGTCAGCCAATCTGCCAGCGGAAAATCGATAGTCGATATATAACTTAGATTTATTAAAATATTTTTAAAAAATATATAACGATTATTTGACTAAATCTCGGGGATAATATCTCTACAGAATTATAGACACACTGCGCCATGCAAATATACTTCCTTGTAAAGAAATTACCGAGGTGCATGCCGTTTCAAACGAATGTTGTCGTTCGGACGATCGTAATAATAAATTGTAATTACCTTTGTAAAGCAAAAAAAAAAATCAAGCTAAAGATACAAGAGTACTTCAACTTCTCGGATCTTCTTTGGTTGAAAAAAAAAAAAAAAAATCAAGCGACTCAAGAGAGGCCAAGAGAGAAAATCAGCGAACGACAAAACTTCCTTTCCTCCGGTCGCGCAGGGGATAATTTAAACCGAAGGTAAACGTCAAGAGCACTCGCTTTATCTCCGTCCATCTCGTCTTCGTGACGAGTGGCACCCTCTCTCACCCCTCACCCCTCGCTCTTCGCGAGTCAGGAGTTTCCATGACGGCGTAGATTCGAGAATAAACCGAAACGACTTCGGCCGCGGATGCTTTTAGTCGATGAGTTCGCTTCCCTATATATCCCGTTTCGTTTTCGTCTCGTTCTCCGCGCACTGTCCTGGCCTAACCCAGCTTTCTCATCCATATGTAACAGTCGCCTGGTATTAATGACAAGGGGAGAGAACGAGTACGATACACGGTCGGTTCTTTATCCTACAAGGGACTGTCCTTCTCCCGCCGTCGACTACTCTAGATTTCCCTCGCGCTTACACGGCTATTGCAGTTTTATCGTTGTCCTTTCATTATCTGATAAATGTAATGGAATTGTTTATTCGTCGTTTGCTCATCCGTTATGTCGCAATTCGTAACAGAAATCGCGATACGATACGACCTTGTAATCAATTAGTGTTAAATTTTATATATATATATATATATAATTTTTTTTCAATTTACTGCAATATATCTATTGAATATAATTAAACTTATCTTTATAAAATAACACGATAAAAAAATGTTAATTTAATATATATTTTATATGTAAAATGTTAAATAATATTAAATTAACATCTTTTTTTATCGAGTTGTCTCTTATAAAGCTAAGGCTCGTTTTTTAATTATATTCAATAGATATATCGCAGTAAATTGATCAAAGAAAATATAATGGCTAGTCAAGAATACGTACAATAAAAGCATGACGAAATACACGCCGAAATATATTCAAGTTGAGCCACCAAAAAATTGCCAACATCCGTTCGCTGATTATTTTTCGTGGAACTCGAACGACGTATCTTACCAGATCGGACAACGATTTTACGGCTGAATAGCAATATCAATCAACATTTATGATCACCAATAAATAACTATAATTTCCTTCTTAGAGATTAATCGATCAAAACCTGTGAGTCCTCATCGTGTAGAAAATATCAGAGGCACATTTTTCAAAGATCTTATATTGAGACGATTAAAATTCGCTGACAAATCTTCAAATTATCGACTACCTCCGACGGTATTAGACCACCCGCGATCGATGTATTACATCACATCGAGACAATTCCTCGAGATCTTCGTGCTTACATCTTTCGCGGGGTTCCTCCGCGCGCGGAACTCTGAAGAAATCACGAAGAAACGCGTTTGAATGCAATCGGCGCTTTTGTGAGCCGCACGCACATATGTCAGAATTAGTGACAATGAGCGGCGCGGGTTGAAAGCGAAAGAGACACAAACAGGAACAATACAGAGGAAGGTATGGCGGACACCTCGGTCACCCAACCGCTCTCTGTCGCTCTCGGTGTTCATATAAGTGCTTGATAAACGGCCGGCAATCGGTTAGTCTTTTTAAACAGCTCGCGATGACGGATCTTCACCTGCGAGCCGGTGGCACTTCAGCTGACCGACGACAATGGGATGAAAGGAGCGGGAATAAGATTGGAAGGGATTCGTACGCGTTTGTCTCGCTCAATGGCCTCCGTCCGTCGACATCAGTTACGCTATCTCGTTCGCCGGTTTCTCCTCGGACAAGTGTTGTTCGCAATATCGCGCGTTAGGTGATTTGTTTTTTCCTCTCTTCTCGGGTAATATGTGACCAGAAAACCGTCCGAGAGAGAGAGAGAGAGAGAGAGAATCTGCTTACCAGATAGATAGAATCTCCAATAAAACTCTCTGATATGAGAGAGAGAGAAAGAGAGAGTTAGCAAATGTCTCTTAATAATATTATCTTTTTAACCAAAACACAATAATACGTCAATAAAATAATAAATTAGCAAATATTTTAATAACATGCTCGCAAATTATATAATTGACTCAATTAATTCATTTTGCGATATTATTTTGATAAAGAATTAATTTTTTCAATATTCAAAGTTTAAAAATATTAAACTGCTTTTTATGTATGTTATTTTTAAATTCGTAAGTGACGTAAATATAATTCGTTCAATCAAACGAACAATGCGAATCGATAGATTCGAGTTGTTAATATCCTGGGGAGATATGAGTTAAGTGTTATTAATATCCTTCGTATTTCGTCGGAATCTCGTCGATGCCGGTTGACATAAGGTACCATTAACAGCTAAGTAGGAACAATTCGATTCGCGAACGTCGAGAATGGTCCCAGTGCGACAGTTAGCCCCGTGCAAATTGTCGCTGTCCTTCTCCGTCTGTCATATTTTATCTCTCTTTCTCTTTCTCTTTCTCTCTGTCTCGGTGAGCATCATTCGCACAAATTACGGGAGGCGAGGGGCCCCATACGTGTCCCCGGGCATCGAGTCGAGTGCCCCGCGGGTCCGTCGGATGTATCGACGAGAGAGGAAAGGGAGTCAAGATTCGAACATGTGGCATCATTTGTTACGTGCGAAGTAGGGTTCTCGAGCCTATGGCTTATCTAAGCCCGTTTAAAAGCGCCTACGTACCCGAAAATCCAAAAGCGTGAAGGAGCGAGAGATCATTCGTGCGTGTAAACGGTTGCGCCCTATCGACGTAGTTCAAAGGAGAACCGATCTCGCCGAGGGAGCAAATAACAATACTCTTTAACAGCACTTCGGGGCATTTTAGTGTCCAATTAACTGACAATTAACTGTTGAACGCGGTTATCCCAGTTAAGGAACTAAAACAAGCTATTCCGTAGACGTGTAGACTTAATCGATGCCGAAGAAAGTAGCCGTTGAGGAACGAACGATCGCGTTTGGAAAATCTCGCAATCGTTAAGAAACTCGGTTTCGAAGAGATAAATTACAAGCGATATCGCGACGAGAGGCTTCGTTCTCGTGTAACGGGAATTTCGTTCAGGACGTCCTCGATAGTGATGGGATTAAGTATCTTACAAGTAGGTTCGAATTTGTCTGCATGGTTTCGAACTCTCTATGATTACATCGGAAAAAAAAAAAAAAAAAAAAAAAAAAAACACCTCGAAAAACAAGAACAGTACTCTAAAATTCGAATGTAACTGTTCTAGATTCGATTACTTTGGCAAGTACGATATACGAAATATTATTTCTTACGTGTACTATTCGAACCCTATAAAATGAAACTTGATTATTGGATTCGACTCGGATTTTTAAGTACATATTGAACTTGATCCCAGTCTCTCTAGTCATCGATACAACGCGCAACAACTATCCTCTGTACACGGGGGCGAGAATCCGCGTGGAACGCGATGGGGATCCCGATGGGGATCTCGGTTTCCGTGGACATATGGTCAGCCCGTGCCTCACCGCGGCAAAAAAGCGCTACAGAAACAGGCGACAGAAGTTGGGAGTGTCGGCGGGCGATATATCAGGGCTTAAACTGTCCCGTCGCAGCAAGCATGTTCCTACCAGCGTGGTTCTGCGCCACCCTGTCTGACCGACTGGATGGTTGGATGGTTGGATGGTTGGATGGTCGACTCGCTGACTGGTGCGCGTATGGCGTTACGTTCAACAGGGGTGCTGGCATTAGTTAATAGCCCGAGTGCAATACCGGGAACACGATAATGCGAGAAAGCGGGAGTAAAAAAGAGAGAGAGAGAGAGAGAGAGAGAGAGAGAGAGAGAGAGAGAGAAGCAGAAACGAGGGTGATCGACGTCTAACCAAATGCGGTTTCCAATCTATTGCGTTTTTACGCGGCGCGTCTAACGTATTCCGAGCATTAAGGGCATTAATACCGCTCATATATATTTGCCGTTTTTAGAAAGTATCTTTTATGAAAGGGCGAGGACTGAGCCACGGGAGTAAGCTTTGGCGTTACATTTAACTAAATGTGTGCGATTTGTTATTTTTGCAATCTTAGAATCGATAGTAAGGATCGTCTTCGCTAATAATAATTAACTTAAAGAATTAATATAGCTGATAAGAGCCAAACGCGGGTCAAGGCGCGAGTAAAAAACAATTATAGGCACTGTTTATTAGTTTAAAAATTAATTAATTTTTAAACTAATAAACTAATAATAGTTAAGACGAATAATTAATTTTTTAACTAATGAACAGTGCCTATAATTGTTTGAGAATTTTTTTGACTCCAGCGTTTGACTCTTTGTTTTGCCGATTTAAAGAATTAATCACAATTCCAATAAAATATCTCACACGCATTTTACATTTACAGTTATATAACGTAATTGGCGACGAAGTATGAAATCTCGAGAATCTCGTGCTCGTGTCGTCGAGAAGCGCGACGAAGAAGCGCTCGGAGAGACAGGACGAAGATAGGAGGATTTGAACGACGGTGCGCGCGTTATAGGGTGGCAAAGGTGTCCGCCGACGCGGACCAAAGTCATTATAAAAATAATCAAAGTTTCCCGGGGCGGAAGGCTCGTCAGGATGGATGATGGGTCGAGAAACGTTCCGGCGGCCAGGCATCGCGCGACGCCCGGCGACCGGCGTCTCTCATTACGTTTGACGATTATGCGTTAATTTGCACCTAGCGATACTTCAAAAGATTTTTATTCATTGCACGGAGCTTTTTGCTCCGTCGTCCTAGGCTGGAAGTCGCGCGACGTTCCCTGGTAGTCATCTCTCTGGGCCGCGCCGTTCTGGGCCACGACTCCTCAAGTTTTATATTTTTCCTGTGTCTTTCGCGTCGAGGATCGAGTGTCCTCTCGTCAAAGGATATCAGGGGATATGATAATCCCGATGCCGCGCTGAATGCGTAACGAGTTTTTCGCCGTCGCGGCGACGAGAAGCGGACTCCGCGCTCCTGATTAGCTTTGCCTTTACGTTCTCCGAAGGAAACACGGTTTTTCGCGATCGAGCGTTCTTTGCGTTTACAGAAAGGAACGCGGCAACAGGATAACATCGCTAACATCGCTATATTATGCACTCAAAAAATATACATGCAATTAAAACAAAAGATGTAACAACATGTAAGATTATTAAGCGCGCTTTTTCACGTTATTAAGGAAATATATCGCGCTTCATTAATTTTTTTTTCTAAAAAAGTCATAATTTTCTTTTCTTATCGTAGTAAAAATAGTACTACGACTAATATTCTTTGCTAGTGTTGTACGTAAGAAAGTGGATTCTCGAATTTTCTCTCATTTTTCCATTTTATTATCGATCTTTCTCCCTGCTTATTATCGCGATAACGAGTTACTACATTCGGATCATCAGCATTCGTTCGTTCGAACCGCCAATCGAAAATCAACGACGCGTGAGAGACATGTCATGTGCTTAAATCCTTCTGTCAATGCATAATTTTTCACCTTTTGTCTCGTGTTAAATTGTAGTTGGAATTTTTGAAAATTGTACGAAGATTGAGAAAAGATAGCGATTCACTATCGCTCTTACGTGCATCGACTTCGAAACGCGAAAGAAATAATATCTGAATTGCTCTATGTGGATCTGTAAATTTAATTAATTGTGTGATACATATTTCTTCCTTCTGTATTCAAGGTGAATGACGCTTAATTAGCCCTTCTGACAATGCATTTCATCTTTTCATCAATATACGGGTACCAACCGCGTGTTTTCGACACATTGCATCGCGATAATTTTTTTATAGCAGTTGCTGTGTGGACATCGAACATTCTTTCCCGTTATATTTCAGGAGATTTCCGAATACAAAGGTCTCTTTGTATTTGGTTTCGGGCGGAGAAAAGTTCCGACACACATTTTTAACATTTGAAGTTGCTTTGGATACCCGTTCATTGACAGAAGGGTCAAAAAACACTTTGCAAGCCGACGGAACTGACTCTCCCTCGAGAGACATCGACGTCGATACGTGGGCACGCTTTTTCCACGGTGCTTACGTAACCCTTGCTCGATGCCGGATCACGATGCCGGTATCAATTAATTAATTCCGTTCGTATATCTCGCACGGAGAGAGAAGCCATTGTAACGGCGACGGCTGCCAATATACTCTCGCTTTTCTCCTTCTCTCTCTCTCTCTCTCTCTCTCTCTCTCTCTCTCTCTCTCTCTCTCTCTCTTTCTCTTCCGATACTAAACACCGTCGACTACGTCACGACCGACGGCCGCTCTCGTTTTGTATCGCGACGGCACGTGTCGCTCACAATGGTACCGAGTGACTCCCGAGTGTGTTCTCTCTTTCTCTCTCTCTCTCTCTTCTTCGACTGCGATCAGCATCGACATCATCAATCGACACGGTCTCTCGCCCTTACGGGCGCACGCCCACCCCTCCCTGCAAAATACCGAAGGCAAACAAGAGGAGCAATGCCAAAAAGCATTTATTCCCGATTCTTTATCTGACCCGCAGCGTTCGTTCGTTTCTCCCTTTCTCTATCTTACGCGCCGCGGTCGTTTCTCTCAGGACGCGTGTCCTGGGCGTGTCCGTCTCACGCGTGTATTTGCGGACCGACACGCTTTTATTGCTGCCGAAAATTAATGAGCTCGCGAGACGATACGACAGATATGACCGAGCGAACGGTTCGAGCGCATCGCGTTTAGCTTAGCACGCTTCGCTTTCATTAAGTGATATCCTTTGGAGAGACACTCAAACCAACTGACTAATACCGAAAAATAGTGTGTAAATTTTACACGACAATTTACATCGTAATTAGCGGAGATGCTTTATAAATTGAATCTCGAACGAAAATTGCGGATCGAGAAACCGTCATAAATCGTTGTTTCGGCGATTTATCGTCAATTCGATTTAGCGAATCACGTTTGCCGCGATCACGAGACCAGGAGAGAACGCGATCACGCGTGAAGACATTTTCCTCGTTCGACTTGACGCTATCGCGATGACGAATCGCAATGTTACGCCGACGTGAAAACTTCTCAACCGCGATCGGTGACGGTACATCTGGCGTTTTCTGCTGCGGGAAAACCGCAGCGGTGGAATCCTCCTCGTCTAGAAGAAAAAAAAAAAAAAACGAAGGAGCGGCTGATGGATGAAGATCGATGCCGTGTACGCGACGGAACATGCATCCTCTTCTATACTTCGATACCACCCTCTCTTCCTCGCGCGATTTTGTTGTATACCTCATATCCCGCCCCTTTCGACTTAATATCCTTCAGCACACGTGTGCGGAGATCTCGGCATTAACGGAGAAGCGCGTCAGGTGGATTTCCTGCGCCTCAAAATTCACCGGTATTTTCCGGAAAAACGATTATCCCTCTCTTTGACTGACTCAAGATACGCATCGAGATAAAATAGATGTGAAAAAAGTTTGACGAAGTTTTAGCGATTATAAAATATTGGCCATTGCAGAAAGTCAACTCTAATTAACGATATAAGTTAGACTTCGAAAAATACAGTCGGAAATTTCGTTCAAGTAATATTTAATGCGGATATATCGCGTGTTTTATAGCATTTCGAGAAGAAGTCTCGAAGCTTCTCCATGAGCATTCTCAGCATATTGATATAAAAGGATATCCACGCTGCTTATATGAGAAAGTAGAGAATAAATCGTCAAACTTTTCGGCAAAGCGGGACAAATCGCCCGAGGGAATCGACGAAGGCGGACAAGTTGGCTCCCGCTCACGGAATTAAATCTGTTTTTCTTTTTTTTTTTCGATATGTATCCCGCGTTTATTTTTCCGGCAAACCTACTTACTTGACCCACGAATACGTTTCTGACACATGCTCGTCGAATACGAACTTAATACTATCTTTATTCCGATCATTTTTTGCCTCGCATTCTATCATGCTCTTGAATTACTACCTCTGGTTCTCTCTTATTCTTTCTGCTTCTCTAAGAACGGCGAAAAGATACAGTGTTTAAAACATTTAAGAACAATTATTTAAGAATTATTTAAGATACAAGTGTATCCCTTAGATAAAGCAAATGTAAAGAAAATGAACATATTACGCGTTGCAAAGATCGAAGTATCGAAGCGATATATAGAGTATCCGCGATTGATTGCGCGTTAATTAATCGTCCGCGCCTGATTACGACTCGACGAGCAACCATTCCCAGCATGCGATGTTTACCCGGACGATCTCCGGGTGAATCGAAATCCTCGAAAGACTCCCGCTGGCTGGAATCGGCCGAGCTGTCAGACGAGCGATTATTGATGACGCGCATTGATGGCTATCGAGAAAGAGAGAGAGAGAGAAAGAGCTGACCGCGGTCTTCGTATCGCTGGCATGACGCTCGCTAACGCGGATATAATGCCCGGGCTCTCTGCCCTCTCATAAGGGCGTCCAACAATACAATTTTCATTTTCGGTCGAAGGGTAAACGTTTCCCCCGTCACCATTCTTCTCGTTCTTTTCTTCGTTTCTTCTTTCTCTCGGCACGACCTATGTCTCCCATCCTCCCTCGACCGATCTCATCTAGAGCCCCGCGGATCCCCCGATCATTTTCCATACGAGTGGAATATTCACTATGACGAGCCACCATCGTCATTGACGTCGCCGCTCTTGGTAGTCGTGGTAGTCGAGCTTGTCGTTCCGCAGACACGTCGGAGGTAATGGCGTGTGCCCTTTTCGAAAACCCTCCGTCACGGACGATTTTGCCGCGCGACGATGTTATTTATCACTCTTTCCAGTGAGGTTCCGCTCTCGCGTCTTCTCCTCTTCAAGCTCCCTTTTCGAGAGATCCGCGAAGAGGGAAGCGAAACTCTGTGCCAATGTGTTTATCTGCCGGTGCAGAGCCATAAAGGTCATGACGCATTAGCATAAAAATTTTGTTACATTAATCTTGTAATCCCTCCCATTTAAATCACTATCGTGTGATGGAGGGCGAGAGCCAAATCCCTCGTTAACGCCGTAGTTTTTATTTCGCGACTTTTTATAAGCCACTTTATTTTCATTTTTATCGGGCGCAATTTAATTTTAATTACGTGAACCAAACAGCTATATTTCATCGTATACATTGTGCATTTTGCAAGGATCATCCTTACCGGAAATCGTAGAGATATACTGCGTATGTGTAAAAGTTTAAATCGTGCCTTGCTAAATAAATTTGTATTTGCCATAGTATAAAAGTTTTTAGAAAAAATTGTATTTGATAGATATTAAATCGAAAATTAAGTTGCGTTGAACGTTCAAAGTATATGGAGAATATAAACGATATATAAGACATATATAGTATATAAAAAACCTTTCTAAAAAAAAAAAAAGATAAAAACACACACCAAGTACATAAATAAAAAGTATCCATACTTGTATGCAACAAATAGAAGTTAAAAAAAGATTAAGACATTAAAATACATACTAAAATCTACATATTAATTTATATAAGCTACATATATCGATCGCCACCGCGACAAAATACTTTCTTAATTGAAATAAGTTACAAAATACATTATGAATTTTGGAGTTAATTGATCGTATGTACAAGCTGACAAAAACTCGAGCAATTTATTTCAATATATATATGCCATTTATGGGGAGATAAAAGAAAACAAAAATTTTACAACTTTGCGTCGCGAAAGCCCTTTCAATCCATTCCGTCCAATCCCATCCGATATCATTACTCGCTCGGGCGAGCGACTCGCGCAAACAAAGCTGACGCAAAGAGCACGACGCACGTGTGTTTGCCGCTGCCCTGCGAGAGGTCCACAGAACAGGGAGAGAGATACAGCCTCTCGCCGTGAATGAAGCTCTCGGTATCCGTCGGATAGAGAGAGACTTCGACTGGCTACCGACACCGTAACGCGAGGAACGGAACGATGCAGTTGCGTAAATCCCTAAAGGGGAGCCCGCGGATTCGCCTGCCGCGTTGCGGAAGGGCTCGGGGGTTGGTGCCACGTGACGGCCGTGTTTGCTGGGTACACAGAACTCGGTGTTTGGTACACACGGCCTTGGAAGGCACAATGCTCGATGGGTTACCAAAACAGCGGCGCGACGTCGGCATAAGCGATATTTGTGTCAGCATAAAGGACCCCCTCTAAAGCCGCGTTAAAAGAACAACCGACTCCCTCTACGCCGAGTTTTTCCCTTCTCCGCGCCCGCAACGAGTATAAGCCAGCAGGGTGTCTCTATACTCAAATCTTGTGAAAAAATTCCCTGAGAATTCTCTGATCTTCCAGGTATTTTCGTTTGAAATACCGGGTAAAATAAGAAAATTTGTAGATGCAGCTTTTTAAAATAAGTTTCTTTACTGTATGCGCTTTCTAATGTTTTCTATTCATCACGATTACAAAGAAAGTTACCAAGAATGCAGTTTTTCTAGCATTTAATATTGATTCATTAATCGTAAAATTAATTTGGACAATAACAAAGTGCAATATATCACTATATCTAAACGCTAAAGATATATGCAAAAATATAAAATAAAAACAAATAAAACAAAAAATAATTTATTATAAAAACGTCTTAAGGAGTCACTAATGTATTTAAATATTATTAAAAATTGAATAATTTTCTAAGAAATTTACATAAGACCTTGATAGTAAAAAGAGATCGTCAATAAAATTATCAGACACAATTTTTGAAAAAATTCCATGAGAATTCTCAGATTTTTCAAGGTAAAAAAAAATCCCTGACAATCCCCGGTTTTCTCGGTTTTTTTCAGAAAATAGACACCCTGATATGGACCAGAAATAAGGTGTGGCGTTTTTTTTGCAGCAAGGAATCTACTTATGATTCAATATGGAGATAATATTTCAGATAAAGAAAAAGGGTGAATATCAATTTTCGAAGATAATCTTAATTTTATCATTTTTATTAAAAAATTTTGACAATAGTTCAAATTTGATACTCTATTCAAGAATTAACCCTTCTGCCAATGAACGGGTACCCGAGTACCCAAAGCTACTTTAAATGTTAAAAATGTGTCGGAATTTTTCTCTACCGGAAACAAAATATAAAGAGCCTTTCTATATTCGGAAACCTCCTAAAATATAATAGGAAAAAATGTTCGATGCCCAGCAGCTGTTATAAAGAAATTGTTGCAGTGATGGAAAGGTGAAAAATTATGCATTAACAAAAGAAGGGTTAATTAAGCGTCATTCACCTTGAAGAGAAGACTCAAGGAAAAAACTCTGTCACACAATTAATTAAATTTACAGATCCACATAGAGCAATTCAAATATTATTTCTTTCACGCGTTTTCAAAGTCAATGCACGTAAGAGCGATAGTGAACCGCTATCTTTTCTCTATATTCGTACAATTTCCAAAAATTCCAACTACAATTTAACACGAGACAACTCTTTCCAAGCGCGTGACTTGCAGTCGTAAGAAGAGTTCTCGACTTTCGTGCGAAAGTACAGCTGAAAAAATTCCGCTCGCAACGAGGCGGAACCCAACGTACGCATCCTGGAAGGATTTTCGAGGTAAACGACCGTTGGCTAATGTTCGCCAGAACGAGGTCCTGTGCCTTGCACCCGGTTTCAGCAGGACGACGACAGTCGCATTAGCCACAGGACGAGCTTACAATAGACCCCTCTGTTTTTCACGCATGATCGGGATAGCTTGGGGGGCCATAACCCCCTCGATTCCTCGTCTGGAACCCCGTACTTAGCGGAGGAGATTTGTGAATCGGGGTGTCGCGCCCGAAATAAGTAAAAAATTGATCGATGATACTACAATCCGTTTTTTTTTCTCTCTCTCTCCGACTGTCAAGAATTGTGAAAAACGTTTGGCTAATTTTCTGGTAATGTAAAGACCATTTATTTTTGTTGTGTCTCCGAAAAATATAAGCGCGCGCATTCATTTATAGAACATGAAAATCTCTCTCATTTAAACGAAAATAAATTTATTTCCGAGTGTAGAGAGCAAAAAGATTTTAAAAAGTTCTACAAATTTTTACAATAAAGAACATATAAAACGAGTTTCTACTATATTTTGTTTTTAATTGCTGAATTGAAAAAAATAAAAGTTGAAACGAAGAATTAAAAATTATCCAAAAGTTATCTCTATCGATCGCGCTGGATAATGACGAGCGATGATTTTTCTTCTTTTCCAACCGTTTGGCCATTCGACGAATGCACGAACTGGTTTTACACCGTCGGTGTCACGCTAAATCTTCGACGCATTGTTTGCGCCCCCTCTTTTACCGTCACGATTTTCCATCAGCACCCCTCCAAAAAGCCTGCCACAGTCAACTCCCACCCCTCTTTGTTCCACCCTCATCGTAAACCTCCACGAAACTTAGTCCTGATCGTCATCCTCCTCGTGATCGCCGCACGGATTTGCCGAAAATCGCGCATTTGACAGTCTCGATAAATCATTATTTTGCGATATCTGTTTATTATATACCCATAGCAACTTAGAGACACAATATTAAAATTATAATTTTTAACTCTCTAACTACTATATCTATCAATAACTAAATAATTAATTTTGTTGAGAAACTATGCGTGAGCAAAAAATCAAAAAATAAAATTTTAATATTTTTTTTTTACATACATTAGTTTTTATGTACGATTAGTTCGAATGCAATTCTAAATCTTATATAATCACAAAGTTGTAAAAAAGGTGGTCCAACAAATTTTCCATTAAGCTCTTTTACAATTTAATTATCCAAATTGATCAAACTTACCTAATTAAATTATCGTATCATTTAATTAGATTTTAGATTGTCAAAATAAGAGCTCGCATTCTCTCTTTGCATTTCCTTGAAGCAAATTAAATTTGAAGATCCAAAGCAGTTCCTAATGAAACCTTAATACATCCCTCTTATCGCGCATCATCATCCATATTGCACAACTTGGAGTATTTCCTTAAATACGCATCTCTTTCTCCAGCTTCGTCCATTAGTTTCCGCCATAAATCACCGACGAAGAAACGATCGCGGAAATAGATGAATTTCTCCGATTACCCTTAGTGCAGTATTCCACGTAACTGCGATACGCGGTATATCTGAGATATAACCGACGGGCGACCCCCGTTGCCGATTGGCTTGATGAACGAGTGCGATTAATAATTAAGATCACCGAAGCGAGGTGGGGCCCTAAAAAGCCGCGGGCGTTCTCTCTCTCTCTCTCTCTCTCTCTCTCTCTCTCTCTCTCTCTCTCTCTCTCTCTCTCCCTCCCTCTTTCTTTCCTCCAATGGGGAACAGCGGGTAATGGCAATTTACGCGTCCCGCGGGACCAGATAACTTCATATCTTCGCGGTAATCATTTATTCTCTCAATGGGCATGATATTGCCAAATTGAATTAGATAAGCGCGTCGCACATGCATCTTCCGCGTGTACGTGCGTACGCGGAAAAAAAATTCGCGACTAGCGACATTATCACGCAATATTATCCTTATCTAGAAACTGACGTCCGCGTGGGTCATTAAAAAGATATCGCTTCAGCTTAATTTGTCAATGAAGCCTAGATGTATCAAAATAATTAAGAATATAATTCTAGGAAAAACAGGACAGTTATACATTTTTTATCTGTATGTATAAAATGTAAAGAAATTATTTTGCAATACGTCTCCTTAATGATTAGTGAATGTGTAATTAAGATATAAAAAAGGTATTTTTTTAGTACGAAAAGTTCCGTTATAAATAATAATTTTTAGATAATATCGTGTGATAAACCTTTTAAAACAACTAATATTGGGTACTAAATACCATTATAACTAAATCTCCAGATCCTTTTCTCATCGTGTCTCTCTTTTTATATTATAGAGATATCTTTTCGTTATCAGAAAACCAATTTCAATATTTCTAATATATTTCGATGTTTCCGTTCTTTTTAATGCGCACACAAACGAACAGACCGCGCTCGGCTACAGAAAATCACACCCCGATAAATTGACCCTCCATTGCTAAATACCTCCCTTTGACATTGTCGATCGGGGTAAGAGAGCTGTATTGGGGACAGAATAGGGTGGCTCATAAAGGTCCACGTGGTACAAGGGAGAGAATCGCGCCGCACCGTGAACACGTCCCGATTCTCGAGCTATGGAAGATCTATTGATCCTGTCCATCAGTTTCCAGGATTCATGATCATCGCGTTGACAGATTAGCCCGATTCGTCGCAGTTGCTCGAAATCCATATATCAGGCGCGTGAAACAATCAAGATTTTCGTGAAAATCAATTTCTACACCTTTTTCAATTAACTAAAATATCATGTTAAAAAAGCAGATTTTCATCCCCCCAAAATTTATATTATTTTATTTATTCTGCCGATATTGCGCGACCCAATATTTTTCAAACAAACTCGACGTGTATTACGTAATCTTACGCTATACCTTCCTTCTATTTAAAGAGTAGATAAATGATAAGTAGTATAAATAGCCGAACAATATTTAGGGCGTCATCGTGACTGTTGTCCCCCGAAGCGACGAATATGTCAATGCAGGCCACGCGAGGCGGGGTACACGTTGTTTTGTTACCAGCGTGCGACCCGCGCCACGTGCCCGAGATTAATGTGTTTTGATTTTTAGACTTCGCATTATATCCGCCCGTGAGCCTTCGCTTTATTGTGCGTACTGAAGAACTGAAGTCGCTCCGCACGATGCCATCGTGGTACGCAAAGTGGCTGAGAGACCGCAGAATTTTATTTTTTTATTAGCTGCGATGTCAATCGCAATATATATAGAATCTCTCGAGCATATCAAAATTCTTCTTCTTTGCACCGCGGATAACATTAATCTTCCATTCATTTATCGCATTTATTGCATTTATTGCATTTCAAAAAATAATATATATCAATATAGATATACATATATAATTTCAAAAAATGATATATATAAATAATTTCTTTGTGATATAAATAAAAAAAATAATGTGATATTGATACGTTACTATTAATCGTTTTTTTTTTTTTTTTTTTTTTCAATTTTACGATTACATTCAGGCCGCGTTTCAATTTATCTGGTTTTTAACGTTTCAATTTAATTGACGGCACTTGAGAGCGAGGGCCCGCGAGGCTCCAAAAGGAGGGAGAGGAAGGAGGAAGAGACGGAAAAAGAGAAGGGGGAGGACGAGACGACCCGATTAATTCCTTTGTCGCCTATCCGCCGCTGAAATAACAAACCTCTTCGGCGGACCGGGAGTCGAGAGGATACAAGGACGATAAAATCACGAGGGTCCACGGGATAAAAAAGCTGGAAAGTGGGGGGGGGGAAGGGACGGGGGTGGTAGAAGGGGTTTGAAGTCCTCCACAACTCTCCCTTCATTTTCCGGCGTCGCCCGACGACGACGACGACGGCAGCGGCAGCGAGGAGAGAGGAATAGCAATTAAAAGTATCTGGCACAATCTTCGTTAAACTTCTTCCTCGCTCCACTCTGTCGGAGAGAAGGCATTATTAAAACGTGCCGTCGGCTGCAACCGCTACATACCCTCTTCCCCTTCCTTCCATCCCCCTCTCGCCTCGCCCCCATCAACCGCATAGTTCCCGCCAGCCCGCGTTTTCAACTCTTTTGCATAGAAAATGCGGCCTTCTTGCCGAATCCGTACTTGTAACTACCGTACTCGCTCCGTTATTCCGAAATCTCGGCATTCTCTCCTTCGGGAACATCTGTACTCATTGTTGGACCACTCGCGTCATCCCGTAACGAGTTGGTCTCGAAGTGTCTCTTAACTGCTAATAATTTGTGCACGTAAATTTCTACTGCGTTATCCGATAACTGTAATAGTGTGACGAGAAGTAAGAAATTTATTGTATTATAAAAAATCCTCCCTAAAGAAAAAGATACACGATATAAAAATATGTCTAAGTACAAATTAAAAATAGAAGAAGAATAAGAAGGAGAATTCAAATATTAGGTGAGATAATCATGGCTTCAGTTAACAAGAGATGAATATTGAAATTAAGTTTCAAATATAAAATAATAGTATAAAAAAATTAAACACTGCAAAAAGGGGGTTACTATTTATTCTTTCATTCTAGGTCTTCTTAACGAGCAAATTAACGGAAAATATATATCAACTATCCATTAATGTTCTCCGTGGCATCTCGACGAAAATATCGATTTATCGAAGATTTTGAGAGTGGTAAATTTAGAGAATGCGAGAGAGGGAATGGCGTCGATAGGAGCGTGGGAGCCGAGAGGTTGGAGAAAGGTAAGAAAGGGAGAAGTTCTCCCGGGGTCTCTCTCGAAGTAATCCTGCCGCGCGGAGGAGGTCGAGGAATATAGGATGAAAATACCTGGAGTTAGAGAGGTCTTACTTGTCCCATCCCTTGGCAAGTCTGGCCTCTCACACCCGCTACCCGAGTGCGCGATGCCGCCCCAAATAAGACAGAAGTCATCATATAATTCCGCGACTAACACTGGCGCGCGTTAAGACCCGTGCTAGAGAAGCTTACCGAGTATCCTCGATTTTTTTTTTTTTTCTCAGACCAGCCGAGGAAATTAGCACGCCGTTCTGCCTCGCGACGCGTTCAATATGCAAATTGCGCACGTAATCGGCACGTAACCCTTCTCGGAAGCTTACAGCCCTTTAATACGATCGGAGAATACGTCTAACACCCCTGTGTTTGTAAAATGCTAGGCGATTCATCGTTTAAGCGCTGAAATGTACAGATACTCTTGCAAGTTCTAAATCTAAAGTGTTCTTAAAAAAGAGAATGTGTAATTGGGGGGGGGGGGGAGGGGGAGAGAAATGTTTAAATTGTATTTATATTAAATATCACCCAAAAATATTTCCTTGACAATATAACTTAAATCTATATAAAGTGTACGTGTATTGTATCTCAAGTTGAAATAAAAATTAAACTAAAATTAAAATATAATATTTTCAATTCGAGAATACAGTCTGTAAATTAATTCAAATTGTATGCCTGATTTCTTAAAATTCTAGCGGAACAGAGATTTTATTAACAACATTATAAACGGCATGATTACTCGATATTAAGTCGGAGGAATAATGTCACAGTTGGTCGAAAAGAGCTCACATTTACGATTGACGACTGCAAGAACTGCCAGGAAGGAATATCCCGTGGAAAATTGTGTTAAAATGCAAGAAATTTTGTGAAGAAACCCTACGTCAGAAATTCCTCAAATTTACTTTCTTAAAATATTTCATTTTAAGAACAATTAATTATAAAATCCAACTTGAAGACTGAATTATTCTTTTATCATTACCGCGATATATCTTCGATTATTATTAAACATTTAACATTCGGAATAACGCATGAAAGATTCGAAAAACACCAATTTAAATGCTGAAAACACGCTTCCAGCGCACAAAAACTTACATCTCTCTTTCTCTTCTTTTTTCTTTGACATATTAAACGTCAGCAATATACGGTGTCTCGTAAATTCACCGGTATCGGGGCGAGTCGAAAAACTGAATAGTAGAGAACTTGGCGGCACTCGACTTCGACGAGGGGGTTGAAAAAACGAACGCGCGAGAGAGGAATGAGGAAGAATTCCGTCACGATTTCGTTCGTGCTTACTTTGTCCCGGCTTTGATTTCTTCCCTTCGATGCTCCACGTACCGGAGGCGAGAAAGAGAGAAAGAGAAACAGACAGGGGTGTCGGGTGTAGAAACGGACAAGTGCAGTAGAGAGACGAGAGAAAAAGACGTATCGAGAGCGCGGGATATAGAGCGAGAGGCTTCGCTTGCTTCGGGACCGGGAGAGTGAGCGATATTTACATGCGATTTGCATACTAGTTGATCTCTATTGCTTCCATCTCCAACGACCCGGTAGGGGTTGGCGGCAGATCCGCAACCCCTCTGTCAGGATTCGCTCTCTACCTCTCTCTCTCTCTCTCTCTCTCTCTCTCTCTCTCTCTCTCTCTCTCTCTCTCTCTCTCTCTCTCTCGCTCTCTCTTTCTCTCTTTAACTCGTCGTCGCGTAAACAATCGCCGACGAATCTCTCTATCGCTATCTCTTCGCGCGAATCGCGAGTAATAGTAACTTTCGCACGTTCGGAAGCGGAGGTAAATAAACGAAACCCTTAAGACCGAAACAAATCCGCGCGACGAAGGAGAGCTTCGGCGTTCTTCGAATCCTACCGTCGTCTCGTTATCGCTCGCCTTAATGAAGTGTCCTTCCTGACGACGAGCACCGCGAAATCTTTTTGTATCCTCCCACTTCGCGCTTGTATTTATCCCAAGAAAGATTCTCGGTGACAGATGGCAAAAAATAGCGTGGCTAAGATCTCTTATTGTTAGTATAGTTTATAAGATCTTTTTCATTTCTATTAACATTAAATATATATCTCATTATTATATATTTTATGTATATAATCTCTAAAGATATATTATTCATATCATATATTGTGAGATTACATAAGTTAAAAAAATATTCAGTTAAGAGTTAATTACATAATATATATTGAAAATTGCAAAGCCAGTTGGAATAAATGTACAAACTTTGATAATCTTAGATTTCGTAATCTTTTCTTTCTGGAACATCAACGAACGGTTGCATTAAGTTTAAGGGCGGAACGAACGACAGAGCTCCAAGATTTCGATTAAGAATCTTCGGATTAAACGAGGCTGAGAAAACGATGTAATCAGTTCATATAAATGTGTGTTAGTCAGATCGCGACCGTATGCGTTAAAAGGACCCGAGAGAGAGAGAGAGAGAGAGAGAGAGAGAGAGAGAGAGAGAGAGAGAAAAGATCTCTAGTTTGTTGATGAACAGAGAGAAGAAGAAAGGTGATTTTCGTTTTCCTATCTCTCAGCCATACGGCAAACACCGAATTAGCTAGAATAATCAAGGCGCAGGGTAGAACAGGGCGAAGTTACTAGAAAATGCATTCGCTTCTTTTGCCGCAAAAAGTTTTTCGATCTCTCTACGCGTACTCGACAATTATACAATGACAAAAAATTTTGCAAATAAGACAAATTGAAAAATAAAATGTTGGACGCATTATCGGCTGTTAATTATTTTTGCATTTATAGAAGATTAATATTAACTTTTCGATATTATAAGTTCGTTTCTATGAATCAATTGTACACACATGTGTATTAACTTTTATAAATAAAAATATAAAAAATATAAAATATTATTTTAGAAAAAATATTATTTATAAGAAATTGAACTTTACTTATAAAAAATATTATTTTAGAAAAGATTATTCGCCGTATGTATGTAAAATATTAAGATTCATATATGTGAAAAATTAAGTGGCTCGTTCTTGGTGACAGATTTCATTTTCCGCAAATATATGTCGAGTTGTGATAGCGAGGATACGAGAAACGTGGAAGATAGAGAGAGAGAGGAGCGAAGAAGAGGTGGGAGGGCTTTTTTTTTTTTTAAGAAAACCGGGCGCGCGCTCTCTGGTCCATCCAGGAGCGCAAGAGGAATACGATTGATATCTGGAGTCTCGTGCCACGTGAGCGGCCGCCGAAGCGCAGCGTCTAATTAACTCCGTGACTGGCTGACCTCGTGTGACCCGATGAGCATGTTGCATACCTCGTGGGGCGCCTACACGCGAACGCGTGCATCTACGTGCACACGTGTTGCATCGTTCACACACGTAACGGACTGCTGGGCCGCTTCATCAAGGATAGAGACATCATCGTGCTCGATCCTAAGCGAGCGAAGAGGATTGCTCTCGCTAATACGACAAAAATTAATAACGGCGATTGTGAACATCCTTGATTATTTTGGCGAAGGACGGTGGAAAAATTGAGATTTAATCGTGGAAAAAGCTAGATGATAAGGAAATGTCTTTACTATTTAAAGTTCATTGGCACGGTTTTTATAATATTTTTCTAATGATCCAATGGATCTGTCATTAAATAATCTTTTATCCAACACGGAAGCATCTGTTAACCCTAGAGTGGTCGCGCTGTTAAATGGAACATTAGAGGTCGCATGGATGACATTTGTCATCCATTTTTAGAAGACGAATTAAAATATAAATACATATGTGTTATGAGTTATGCATATAATTTATTTAAATACATGTATTAAAACCATTGAACAAATTTATATTAATTAAAATTAACATTACATGTTTTTTTTATAAAATTTATATAAAAAAACAACAGAGGAACTAAAATTTCTTTAAAAATTTATCCTTGGAAATATTTAAAAATATATATACATATTTTGAAAAAATTGCAGATTTGTGCACGTGGATGACTAAATTTCATCCACTCTAGGATTAATTATAAAAATCCGAGCAAAGGGATTATACGTAATAATGCACATAAAAAAATCTCGTAGGTATTATAAACGTGAACCTTTTTTTGGTAATCGTTGTCGATTTACGTCGCGTATCGCCCGTGAAGTGCGCGGATCCGCGATACACACGCAAAAATGATTGACATTACAAATTCCCGGGGCCGGTGCACGGCCGAGCGATCGCATTTGCAACGGCGTCGAGAAGATCGACGTGCCTCTCTCTGTGTGTTTCGTTAATTAAAACGAACGAACGAACGAACGAGCGAGCGAGCAAGCGAGCGAGCGAACCGGTTAATTTTATGCGGGTGGCGCGAATCGTGGTGCATGGCTTTCCCATTACGTTCGCCTCCCTCTCGCGCCGATTGGTCATCGGTGTCACAAAACGATCATGTCCCGGTTCCACGGTGGTATCACGGTATTGTTAAATAATCGTCACTTCTCCTCCTCCTTCGCGAAGCGCGCGGCGCGGATTTGATACGTGCCACGGCGTCCATTTAACGTCCCCGATGTTTAATAAGCGGGCGGGTCGCTCTGTTTCTCTCTCTCTCTCTCTCTCTCTCTCTCTCTCTGTCTCTCTCTCCCGCGATTTAATAAAATTCCGGAATATAAATTATCGCGTGCGTAAAGCGGCGACCGGAATTTATCGTGCCGAATTACAACGTGCGCATGATGAATTATCGACATTATCGACGTAGATAAATTTGCGAGTCAAAAGAAGCATACAAAATTCATGTTTTGCGCTGCTGGCACGCAAAATACAATATTTTTGGGGCGACTGATTAATTTTTAATATCTCTTTTTCATCGTCAATGATATCGATGATATATGTCGTTATATATACGGAAATATGGAACGGATTTGCGTTGTTTAAGTTACGCGAAACGCCGCCGATAGTAAATGTCGCTTAATGTGCCGGAAAAAAAACCAGTGATACACCGTTTATTGCCCGACAGTCCCGCGGAATTTAAAGCAGGAGTGGCGATGCTAGATATACTCTGCCGTATCATCATCTCGCCGACATTTTTATTAAGCACGCGGAAACAAAGAGTCCTTATCCCGCCGGCTAAATCTCCGCGCGATTTTAAATTCAAATTGTTTTCGTATCTAAAATGCTTCATATTTTCGTTTACGCGGACCGCCCATAATTAGAACACCTCCCGTAATATAATAGCGAGAGTGTATGAATTATGCGAACACGGCACAAGAGTGTTGAAAGTTAAAATATTTCGCGCTGTATCGTAACAGCTAACTTTAAACAGCACGTTAAAACACGCTTCTAGAATCATTTGAGAAAATAATAAGCAGCAAATATATGTATCTTCGGATACTCTGGAAATAAAATTTAAGAATTACTTTTTCGCTCATTAAATGATCCTCTCTTTTACCTGCTGAGGGTCCCATAAAAAGTTACTCTTCCGCAAAGAGAGAGAGAGAGCGTCGGAATAATATAATATCTTCAACGAAAGTCTTCCCGGCGGTATATTTCGAGTAAAAATATTCACCGATGGCGGGTTGTTCTCGCACCGAACCACATCGAGGCTACATCCAGCCGCCGAATATTTTTTTTTTATTTCGATACTTTTTTTTCTAGAAAAATTGTTTTGCACTAGAGAGAACGATTTCAAATTTCCAATCGGTCGGTAGTGAGAGAACGCGGCTGACTGGACACACGGGTGTGTGTTTGTGTGTGTGTGTTTGTATGTGTGTATGTGTGTGTGTGTGTGCAGGTACGGGGGATGGTTTCAATGCGGAAAACAGGGTGTGGCGCGTGAGAGCTGGCTCACCTGAAACAACACAACGTTTTCAGATCGCTGATCCCATAAGCGTCCACGTTTGATCCCTCTGTTGTTTTGTCGAGCGCGCGCTCTCCCGTCCGTTTAATTCGCGAAAAACTGTAGCAACGTTCTTCGACTCGAAAGGAAGCATCGCGTAATGTATCTAAATCCGTCGCAGCACGTTCCACATCGATGCGACATCTATATTTATAAATGTATCGATGGAAAATATTTTAAAATATATTCTCGCGTTTATTATTTCATTCTACAATGAAATGGAAAAGTTTCGGATTGAGTTTCTGATATCAAAGAAGATAGATAATAAGTAACGGCAATCACACGTAGGCATTCGAATCCAATATCGTTGGCTATATTTTCAGATAATTCTCAAATATTCTTGAATCTCTATCGATTCAATCATTCTACTCCATTTTTTGGTTTGGAAAATAATACTTTTTCCTCGATACAATGTAGTCGTCATTACAAAATTGTTTCTAAAATCATTATCCCTATTGTAGATGAAAAAAAAAAAAATAATAATCGTTAGAGAGGGAGAGAAGGAACGTGACGTTTGGGCGAGACTCGTCAACTCGGGTACAATGGTGGAGATATATCGTGTCGTAATATGCAAAGCGGATCGGATGTACCCAGCGGGGGGTGAAAGCGGGAGCCAAGGGGTGATTAGCGGGACAAAAGCCGACGCCGCTACAAGTGGAACCAAATTGGTAGAAAATTGATAATCAACCGCCAATATCAACCTCCATTGGGAATAGCCGATCGTCGTGCTTGAGGAGAGAATAGAAGCGAGATACTGCGGAGAAAATATATTTTTCTAAGTAATAAATATATAACAAATATACGTATTCGTTATATAAATTACCTCAACCTCCGCTAAGCTTCGCGCATAACGTTAAAAAATTTGTTTTACTTCGACATAAAATTCTATAAAAATCAAAGAAAGAGAGAGAATTTAGCTAATAATAAATTAAAAAATTAATATACGATATCTTTTTTCTCTCTCTCTCTCTCTCTCTACACATTTTTTATAGATATAATTTCCAATTAAGAGAATTATTAGCACGTAATTAATAATCCGTGATTATATACTATATAAGGTTGCTAAAGAGTATGCTTCAACTCGTCTAATTATTAATTAGTGGTCGCGAGTTAAAGTCTTCGCGCGCGTGTCTTGAATATTAAAGCGATTCGTCGCGCGACGAGTTATTTCAGGAAGATCTCAAGCGTCACCATCGGAAAAATGTTAAAACCAGCCGCAGTCGAGGATGGAGGAAAGAAATTTGAAAAGAAAAGCGAAAAGGGATCGAATACGTCGCGCGTAAGAGGCACTTCGTCGAAGTGAACTGCGCGGCCATTCTGGTGTGAATGGAACACGTGTACGGTGTCACATCTATCTGAAAAGTTCATCGTTACCGGGGACCCTCTCAAAGAGTTTTCTAGAATGCGAGCTAACTCGACGGGCGCACGGCGAGTGTGTAATCGAAAGAATCGTAGAGCACTTTTCTCATGCAAATACCCGACAGACGCGGGGACGCGAGGCGCGGAGTATATAGACGGCGAACTTTTTCTTTGGTCCGCTTAAAACTCCGAACTTAGATCCTTTTAAATTTAAATGCTTTCCCCGCCGTCGTCGTTCATAGGCCCGCTGCGCGTTTTACCGTTTCGAGACGGCTCTCGCGGAGGTGAAGCATGGTCATAAGAATAGCGCCGCGAGACAGACAGATAGATAGACAGATAGATAGATAGATAGATAGAAAGAGAGAGAGAGAGAGAGAGAGAGAGAGAGAGAGAGAGAAAGAGAGAGAGAGAGGAATGACGTGCAAGATCGACTGACGAAAGTAAAAAAAAAATAACACGGCCCCTCTCTTGCATCCCTTGTATCGCGAAGAATAGTAAGTCATGAAAAAAGTAAGACTACTTCATTTTCATATAGAGTAGATAAGGATAAGGTTTGCAAACCAGAAAATGAAATTTATTCGAAATTAATCGTAGATATATATACAAAAAAAATTATTATATTTAATAGAATTAATATATTAATAGCATATATAAAATGTTAATATTAATAACGATGGTAGAATCGAAGGTATTTACATTCGACATAATTTTATCAGGGGATTGAAATAATCACGAGCGTCGGGATGAAAGAAAAGCAAGAAAACGAGCGGCTTCGCTCGACATACGCGTAACACGTAGGGACGACGAGAAAGTGGAGGAGACGAGTTATTAAAATGTAAATATGAATCGACAATCTGTAACGCGCATCTCTAGTCGCGTTAAGCGCGTGTGCGCTGCTGTGTGAATAAACGTGTCGCGAATATTCGCGAAAGTACGATGACACCCGCAAATGGGGCTCGACAGAGGATTTAATCGAACGGATTTTTTTCTTGCAGATAATTCCCCATCATAGCCGCCGATATTAACGCCCTTTAGGCATCGCAAACGACCTGCACGCGTCGTATAATTTTTTTTATCAAACGTTCAATTTTAAAAATGCTGACATTACGAAATTTTTTTTTTTTCGTAATTAAAGATTGCACATAAGTGAATAAAATGTTATTATTTTGAATCGTATTTTCTGTATCTAGATTACGCGTACTTTCGGCTGCAATTTATTATATCGCAGCTAAATGTTTCCCCAAAATTATTTTATAGAGCATAATTATTACTTTAATATCTCCTTATAATTTTTTCTCTCGATAATTCTGCGCTTCATCGTTTTTTTCGTAAAATTATAGAGTAAATTTATCAATTGACGTTAATATATCAATCGACCATCTATTTCCCGAACTGAAGATCAGCAGAGGATATTGCTAATCTGACGGTCTCCTGGAATGCCTTGGCAACGGCTGGAAATAAAAATTCCACGGCGTTCTGCTTCTGTTTTTTACGGAGACCGCCATAAATTCGTGCAACCGATCCCGCGTCCGCCTTCTTTCTCTCGAGGAGATTTTCTCTCTCTCCCTCTGATCCGTCTGCTCGTAGATTTATGGGCTTATAGATTCTTCCTCCTCCGAAAATCTCCCTGAAATTTCGCGGAGGTAGAGTTCCGCCCTGACCATCGGCCGTCCCGCCCCTGTTTGTCTCCTCTCTTTTTATTTTCTATGACATTCTCCACCGTCATTCCCGATTCGTTTCATCGTACTCGATTATCGCTATTTAATCCGCGAATTAATACGCGATGATAGAATAAGGATGAATCAATCTGTAGTCAAATTTATCTCTGAGATCGCCTTTTCAAGCAATTATTTTTCTATTCACTCCAGCAGACGTAATACACGTGATGCTTATTAAAATGGTATGTTATATTTTTATTATATATACGTTTCATAACATTATATAACTTTTATTCAAACATGATTATTTAAGAAAATATATTAAGAGATACAGAGAATAACACGAATATGTGTTTCTATAAATTTTACTCAAAGCATATGGATTTTTCTTTAATCAGATATTGGTCGTTCTTAACAAGGTTTGATAATATGAAATTTACGCCTACCGAATTCGTTAATTGTCAAACAATCAATCTCGCATCCGTAACGTGAATCGCGCGGACTTTGATGCCCTGAACGTAATTACGTCTGCCGGAATGGCGCATCTTTGACGAAGTCGAGAGCGAAAATCGTAATCTCGCGCGGGATGACAGCAACCGCAGCCGGTTCCTTTCCACGCTCGCCGAAATCTCATTCTTCGTCCCCTTCGCGGCGACATCCTCTGGTCCCTACAACTCCCTCCTCCCTCCCCCCTCCCTAGTAAAACGTGGCCAAAGGATCCCTTTACCATCTCCTTCGTTCACCCTCACCGCGCGCGTTCACTTTATCTCTCTCTCTCTCTCTCTCTCTCTCTCTCTCTCTCTCTCTCTCTCTCTCTCTCTCTCTCTCTCTCCCCCCCCTCTCTCTCTCTCTCTTTCTCCGCGCCAGCGAGCGACCGCGATGGTTCATAAATATTCAATGGCCACGCGGCCAAGATAAACTAATTAAAACTTAGATCTCGGTAGTCACTTTAGATTTTTACTTACACAAGAAGCATTTCAGCGCGGCTGCTCGTCGCCCGGAAAAAAGTCTACACGGTCCCACAGGCCTCTCGAAGCCGCGAATCCGATTCAACAACTCCACTCCGCGGATGCGACCCAGAGAGGGTGGCATGAGACAACGACGCGAGAAGGGGGAGGGGGAGGGGGGAGGAGAGTAGGCGGTTTGGCAAAAGGAGACGCAAAGAAAGCTTTACTCTGTACTTCTCATTAAGGAAACCAACGCTCCTTCTTTCCTCACCGGTCTTTCAAGGGAGCGGGAACCGACCGCTTCTTCATGCCCTCCAAATGCTTTCTTTTTTTTTTTTTTTTCTCTCGCAGACGCGACGCGAGAAACCTTTAACGGATGTCGCCGAAAGTACGCGACAAAGGAGAGAAACGAAAGCCGTCGTCTCTCTGTCGCGAATTCACGCTTCGCGTTGTGTAATACATTGGTGTACCGCATGCAGATTATCTCCCTCTCTTCTGCAAATGACCGTGTACTTTTGCACAAGTTCAGGTTTAAATTAGTTTTAATTAATTTCTTCTTACAGTTGAATATAGGAGAGTTGGCACAAAGTAAAAATTACATCTCATCATCGGAAGTAGCAGTTTACTGAATATTTTCGTTAAATACGTACCACGATATAAATGCCGAAAAAAAAAAAGGAGATAAGACATAATTTCTCTCATTGCGAAAAATAATTTTTCACCTCCGATTGCAATATTCGAACTCTAGATAGTCACCGCAATCTCTTCTCCCTGTTCGCTAGTATTTTAATTCGTCGACCGTGTTTTCGCGTAACCTCCCTCCCGTTCATCAGACTCTCGTCTGGCGCAACTTATTTTTTCCTCCTTTATCCTGAGCCGGGTTTACTTAAGATATTAAAAGCGCTCGCCCTCTCTCGTCCCAGCACCCTCTTCCGTTTCTCCTTCCACTTCGTCTTCTTCTCTCTACCCTAGGTTGCCCTTCCTCGTGACGGAAAAAGAACGACTATCAGCTACTTCCTTCTTCGGGGAGAGAGAGAGAGAGAGAGAGAGAGAGAGAGAGAGAGAGAGAGAGAGAGAGCCTCCGCGCTTAATTTGTAAGCAGATTTTTGCGCTAATCAACGGATTTAAGGAGCTCGGACCGTCTCATAGATACAGGGGAGAAAGAGACGAGGCGGCGACGCCAAAGACAGAAGGCAAGAAAGTCATTTGAATTTATTTTAATTATCCTAACGAACGAGTCTCGAGGAGGCCCTAACGAATTATTTGCTCGAATATGATTGCGCGGAATTTCTAACGAGGAATCGACCGATCGTCGCTCGTCCTTGAGGTCTCCTAATATCAGCCCTTCCTTCCATCAATCATCGACGATGCCTGCATGATGAATCGATCTCTCGATGAAAAAAAAGTTGTCCCAAATCAATAATATAAATATTCTAAAATATTTAACCTATGTGTCTGTTAATTTGTAAAAAAATTTAAAAAATTTTTTTTTCCCGCAAAGTAGTACAAAATAGAACGACGAAAGTACTGTTCCGGATAGTTTTTTTTTTTTTTCTTTTTTGCTTCCTATCCCTTGAATGTAGATAGATAGAAACGTATTACCCCAGATAGTTCGCCGGACGCTTTTATGAGAAGACTGTGTGCGACGTATAGAAAAGTGTGATGTATAATATGATAGATTGCAACGATTCTTTACGGGCCTCGCCCATTGTGCTCTCTCTCTCCATTGCGATCGACTAGCGTGACCAGCGCGCGACAGGGTGACTCGGCCTTTTCTATGCTACAGAAAAATCCTAGGCCATAATCCCCTCTATCCAGAGAGCGCAATGCTAACGATAAAAGCAAGATGATAAAATTTTTATCTCGCATTTAATCTTTAATTACACCATCTCGCTGTACGTTATTTAATATTTGCATTATATATTGCATTGTGTGTCTTTGTGTAATAATACGATACATCTAACGATCTCTGAGAGAGTTACACAATATCTTAATTTTAAACGTGTCAAATATATATAGAAAATTATAATACGAAAAAATGTACATACTAAAAAATTTTTTTAATTTACACACTCTCTCACTCTCAAAGAACTTACATCGCAAGAGAATGATGCTACGTAGGAAGATATTAGGAATAAAATATCTGCAGAGTCCTCGCGATCTCTCTCTCTCTCTCTCTCTCTCTCTCTCTCTCTCTCTCTCTCTCTCTCTCTCTCTCTCTGTACTACTCTACGTTCAAGAATTAATCTTGTATCTCATTAATATCGAAGCAAGCCAAGACGTTTCGAAAAAGCTAACGCTCGGCGCTAAATCCATCCATTCTCCGCGAGTCGCGTCGTTAGGGTTGTCTCGTGCTTACGTGATTCATCCGAGACGCGAACCTCGATATAGCGTCGAACTCGCACACGCGGCCGATTTCACCGTAAAACGTTGCACGCTCCGTGGCGTCGTTCTCCGGTGTGTCTGACTGTGGGCGGAGTGGGTTGCACATTTGCAATGCAAACGATAACACGGCGTATCGCACGAAAACGTGCACACAGAGACGCAGCCGGACGAACGTCAGAAGAGAGAGAGAGAGAGAGAGAGAGAGAGAGAGAGAGAGAGAGAGAGAGAGAGAGAGAGAGAACGAGCGAGACGAGGTATCGAGGAAAGAGAGAATCGTCACCCTCTCTCGAGAGGATTCCGAAAGCCCGGAACGCGATCTCTCTTTTTCGCGTCTCTCTCTCCTCTTTCTTTTTCTCACGGTCTCTCCTCTCGCGTCGCTCCGCCGACGCGGATGGATCTGATTATCGGATGGACCACCTCCGATGAAGTTATTCGCGATTTCCGTAATCTGCCCGGATTTGTCTCGGTTATAGGAGATTTCACGGCTCGTTTTATCGGGATTATTTCACGTAGTCGTGATGGCGCATATTGTATCGCGTCATTACCCGAAAGGGATGCCGCTGCGTTTTATCGTCGTCGATTAACATATTTTTATCGGCGCCGCCTTCGAAAAAATCCTCGTTCTTACTCGCCCGATGATTATCGATGAATATTTTTACGTAACAGGTACATCTCCAGAGTTCTTCGATTTAACAAAAGGCTTTCAAGCTTTTTTTTCAAATCTTGTAATATAACGTACGAAAGAGAAGATAAAAAAAGCAGGTTTGCAACATACATATATATCATATATATATATATATATATATATATATATATATAATTTATCATATTAATATCTTCAAGTCTCTACTTGTTACACATTGTCGATTTTTTTCTTAATAAGAATATATCGAACTTTTTCCATTATATTAAATATGATATAATAGACCTATATAATTGATTTTTTCCACTATAATAAATATGATGTAATAGATAGAGTATGTATATGTGTGCGTATCTCTATTAATGGAGATGGAAACTTCCCCCTACACACATACATACTGTATCATATATTTAAAAAATCTATTACATCATATTTAATATATCTAATACATCTATTTTCTATTATATATATTTAATACATAATAAATTATATGAGAGATTGTTATTAAGATTCCGCTTTCGCGAATTTCCTCGCAAGGGAACGATGCCGTCTCTCTCCCGTTTCCCGGGCGCGCACGGAAACTTTGCGCCCCATCAATCAGCGGGGGAAAGGGGGGGGGGCGAGTGGGAGAACAAAGTACAAACTTTTTTTTCTGGCACGTACCACATTTCATTTACGCCGACCAGCGACGGTATCTCGCGATCTCTCTCCTGCGAAACGGCGCTGCGCCAACCGTAGAGCCACGCGAGCTGAAACAACCCCCGGGCCCTGTGCGACCCCCCCCCTCCCTTCCACCCTTATCCCCCCGTTATCCCTCATAGCTGCACTTACGCACCCCCCCTCCCCCCCCCCGTGAGCGATAGAGGCAACGAGCGGCGAAGTGGCAGCGCGACGTCGGGGGCACCGAATACCGTTCCGTGGCACGCGGAACACGGAATATCCGTTTTAGAAATGAGCTTACTTTAAGGCCGCCCGACAACCCTCCCTCGTATATACGTATATATACGTGGGATCCCTCCGCGCGATGGAGATCGGTAATTAATCATTTAGAACGGCGGTCTTGCGAGAGAACGAGGGGAGGAAGATGGGGGGTGGACGCTGCGGTACTAAAGGCTAGGAATGGCGCGAACCTTTTCGCGTGCGATTTTCAAACTCGAGAATCGAGAATCGAATCTCTATGCTTATAGTGACGAAATTACGGCGGAATAATCTGGCACACTGTATACACGATAAGATAACGATAATAATAATTATTAAATTTTTCCTCATATAATTAAATAACGTAAAAAATGTGTAAGTATTTAATTGTGATTAATTATTTTATATTTTATTATTTTATATTTTTTCTCGCGTTCTGTATTTTTGACAATGCAAAATGTGATAAAACTTTAAAATTTTTGTTCATTCATTTGCTAATTTAAATACTCAGTAATTGTACTATAATTGATCGAATCCGGGGGTTAAACGTTCGGATCGAGTCCATCTCTAGGAAGGGAATAAAAGGCCAATCTACACGAGTATGCACGAAGTAGGAAACGCCAAGTGGCCAGCGTCGGACTGAGATTAGCTCGAACCACGCACAGGTGTACACGAAATCAGAACTTCCCCGACGCTTTCGTGTCGACGTCGTAGAATCACGCGTGTGTGGAAAGTTTAGGGCCGTTTACGCAGATCTTGTGTATACACACGGTACGTACGGACGATCAAAGTTGTTGCATATTGCTGATGATGGAAGGCCTATAACACGTACGTTGACAGCCGTATCGCGCCTCTCAGGGCAAATCGAGCCGACATCCACGTCCTTTGAAAAATATATAATTTCCGCATTTGATATTACGAGAGCTAGAATGTGTATATTTTTCATCTGATAGGAAATATTTCTTCTATGGATAGAATTTATATTTCAGAGAATTCGCTCTCTTTTCGCGCGTTTTAATTTGGGATTTCATATTGTGAAAATAAAATAGATGTCTTCTAAAAAATTAGAAAACGAAACTTTTTAATAGACTTTCCCCTTATTGCAGGGATCAATCCGCAAATACATAATGTGTACGTGTAAAATTTTACTTGACATCGAAATTATAATTTCATTTAATATATAATTTTTATATTAAAAATATAATTTTTATATAAAAATTACTTCAATAATTTCAAAAACATAAGTGTGATAAAAAGATTCTGCAGAGCGGAGATAAATAATCAAATTCTCAAAACGTTGCGTAATATTGCCCAGGATTTTAACGGCATTGCAGCGGCAAAGGTATGACCAACGACTTTGAAAGAAAAAAACAAGAAACGAGTACATAAAGAAACGGTAATGTGTCTCCGTAAGAGTCTGCGTAATGGAAAGATACGTTCACGCTAAGTACGGCGCTATGTATGTACTGTACGTATGTAAACCGTGTATCCGACGTATGTTCCAGTCGTTATCGCAATCTCGACCCCGTTTGATATAACAGTCACTGTGACGACTATCGTCTTCCGACACGCAAGGCCGCCGCCGAGGTGGTTTGCACACTCCGCGCGAGGGAGTTCTCTATAAAATTGTTATAATGCGTGGAGTAACTAATGGCGACGGCGATAACGTCGATCGGTAGGTATATGTAGGTACATAGATAAAGGTGCAGCCAGGGCGCGATATGGCAACGAGCAGAGAAAGGGGAAACGAAAAGAGAGAGAGAGAGAGAGAGAGAGAGAGAGAGAGAGAGAGAGAGAGAGAGAGAGAGAGAAATGGTTACATCTCGTTGTGAATATACTCAATCCTCTGTGACATTTACATGACGCATTGATGACATTTCTCAAAAATTGTTCATTGCGCTGCTATATCGTGTCACGAGCGGAAATATCACTTACGAGTGCAATTAATCGAAAGTCGCACGTGATGGGAATATATTATGCTCAAGTTAATTGAAGGGATTCTTTAACAGATAACCCGCGGTATAATTGTGCGAATTAATTTTCCAGAAACGCAATAACACATGAAGCAAATAAAATATATTATTGATCTTTCTTTTAAGAAAAAAATATTTTGCGATTGCTAGTTTAATCTTCATCATCGTCGTATCTCTTTTGAATGTTTATCCACATTTATAGACGATCCGATATATTTGATTCTCTTCCTCTAATAAGTCGTCTCTAATTTTCTCATAAATAAAGCCATCTAGCGAGCGGTCAATTAACGCGAGGATATATATAATTAGTCGCGAAAGAACCAGAACGATGATATGGCAAAGATGATATGGGACGATAGATGGCTTGGACTTCCTGACGGAATTCATAAGCGCTACCGCGATGATTCGGGACAGTTAGGAGGTCGCTAACGAGTGTTTCCTCGCAGAGACCGATCCGGACGATGTCCCTGGGGCTGCCATTATCGTTGACTTGGTCGTCTCCGCCATTATCCACGACTACAGCATCCCGCTAGCTACATCCACCCTCTGATCGTCCCATCCCTCCGAATCACGGCCCTCCTCGTTAACCTCGAAACGATCGAGGGCTCTCGCTCTCTCTCTCTCTCTCTCTTCCTCTTCTACCGAGCCCTTCTACCGGCTCTTGCGTTTTGCTCCACCCTCGCCCACCCTCCTCTATAACGCACAAATACATTTAGTAACGTCAACGTGGGAGAACCCACAGAAAGAGGGTGGCCTCCCGAGAGTATCCTAATGAGCGCGAGCTTGTCTGATTTGTGTAAATACATGCGACTATCTATTTTGTTAGGAAACATCCGAGAAATTACTCTATTCTAGTGGCTCTATTCTATTATGGCGTCTGTATGTGTATGTCATAAAAATCTTTCCTTCAAATAAATTAATATCATATCAAACCATTATTAATTATTACATTGTACTCCGTTAAACAATATACTTTTTTTTTTTTTAATCAAACAGAGAGATATATAAAATTCGCAATTAAATAGAAATATGAATAGAAGTATGAATTAAACGAACGAATTTGTGTTGAGCTTACATATTTTTAACAGAGCTCGGTAATCTCCTTTTCAATGTTCGTTATCATTGGTTGCATTTTTCATTGCATATCAAGTCGCCGCGGATGGACTATTTTTTTCAGAGGTTTTCTTTTTTTTTTTTTTTTTTTTTTAACTCGCACACGGTATTCCGCGGCACGCACAAACCGATCAAGTTTGCCTGCCGCGAAAACAAGCCGCTCTTGTTTTCGCGCAATGATCAGTCCACCGTAAATCGCCTCCATCTCCCGCATCTCTCTCCCTGTTTTTGCGCGCGGAGAAACAACAGTTTCGACGTTCTCTCTCAACGATAACAAAGGAACGATGAACGATGGTCGCGAAACCCTCCGTCCGTCATTTTACCGAGTCGCGAAAAAATATATATCTTTCGCCGACGACGACGAGAGAGAGCGACGTGAAATATCTGAGGCGTGTGAAACGCACAGTTTACAGCATCGCTCATACATTGGAGTTCGATGTTTACTCGAAAAAGACAGCCACGCGAAGTCACAAAAATCGCGCGCGGTGACTTCGAATCACCTACTGACTCGCGCACACAACGCGTGTTATTTTACCCCACTTTTAATTAAAGCGCGCGATTTTTTATTCCTCTCCCTCTCTGTCTCTCTCTTAAAATATCGCTGACAATATGTACTATCGATTATATCATTTGGAAAAATTAAAAATCGACGACACCGATGTAAGGACTATATACACGGCGGCTTTGATGAGAAAGCATTGATTGTGCCTCGCTTCGCCGCGGCGGACGGCGATTAAACGCTGATTACGACTAATTATCGAGCGGGCGCGCACTCTCTTACAAGATCCGCCGTTTATAAATTCCCCTCGAAAGGAGAAGAGAGAGAGAGAGAGACTTCCCATACTATTCGCTTCTAGGATTCCACGTGCGGACGCGCGCGTAGACACGCACTGGAAAGTTCGCGCGTTCGCGTAAACGCACGTCTCGTACGTTGAACTCGTCGAACGTCGTTATTCGCCGACGACGAAGAGGGCAAAAACCCCGCGGAGGCTAGTCTCTTTCTCTCTCTCTCCGGCAACCTTCTGAACCTCTGATTAAAAATGGAGAAGGGACCGAGAGACAGAGCATTGAGGAGAGCGGCGTTATGCCACGCTATAACTGATTGTTGTGCAACGACGGTGAATTGCATCTTATCTATGCTATGTTGTTACACGTTGCATCGTCTAATCGCGAGATAGATTGCATTCTTCCGAAACGTTACTCTCTTCCTATGATTTATCAGAAATTTCGCACGGCCGCCGTGCACGGACGACGTGGCGCCTTCTCGTAACTACCTCCAATTACTTATCCAATTAGCTACCAAGTAACGGTAATGTTGTTTGTCCTAACACGTAAACGCGATGCACCGCGTACGGAAAAAAAAAAATTCATCTTTTTACATATAAATGCTTCTTTTAGTAAACGAGTGAAAAAAGAGAGGTTACAAGAATTTTTATTATTGTAATAATTAATTAACGTTATTCGCGCAATTAAAAAACATAAACTTGGACTTGATCTAATCTCACAAAAATAAATAGTCTTTAGTGTATTTCCTGTAAGAAAGAGAAAAATAGAGAGAGAGAGAGAGAGAGAGAGAGAGAGAGAGAGAGAAAATTTGAAGATTAACTAAAAATTGAAGTGTTACGTAGAACACCAAAAATTATTTTCTATTTATGCACATATGTACATATATCATATATTGCATATCATAAAATAAATGAATTTAAGAAAAATTATAAAAAAAATTATAACAAAAATAAATTTTGCATTCGAGATATTACAAGAGAACTACGAATCATTATATTATTATACGAAATTATCATTTTGGGAACAAAATCCTCTCCTTAAATCGACTTTCTTGCAAAATCTCAATTCCATTCACTTCAAATTAAAAATCCACGCTCATGTGCATAATTTCCGCGGAAAAATAAGAATTTTGTAGTCGAACTCTACATGATACACAACTTTGTCGAGATGCACCCTCCGAACTCGATCGAGTATGTACGAACGAGAAGAAGAGGACTCGCGCCGCCGTCGGTTGTCGGTCGCAGCAGCAGCAGCAGAAGAAGAAGCGGAAGAGGAAGAAGAGATCGCGGCGAAGAAGTAGCGGGGGGAAAAGGGGGGCGGGAACGGAACTCCGTCGTAAATCACCGACAGTACGGAATAACTGGCAAAAGCGCGATAAATCAGGGATCCCCGGGCACCGAATTAGGAAATTGCCTGCTTAAAAACCGCAATGACGTTAATCCCAGCGTGCCAGCAAGCCAGCCAACCAACCAGCCAGTCAGCCAGCGAGCTGCCGTTCGACGCGCGTATATATCGGCAATCCGGAAAATAAAACTGATTCGGCTAAGGAGCGATGCTTCGGGTGGAATAATGCGGAATAAAATCAACGTAACTCAATCGCGCTTGTCTTTCGAAATCAGCCTCCCCCGTCTTTGCCGCTGATAAATGTTCGATATACACCACCGACTACCTGTATACGGAAGTAGCTCGTTTTTTCTAATTCGCCGCGAGTACGTTAAGGGGAAAAAAAAAAAAAAAACGTATGTTTGGGAAAGAGCATAAGGCACGACGGTGATGTTCGAACTTACGATCTTGTAACAAATGAGCTTACGAGATTCCAAGAGGGGATAATTAATATTTAAAATATGAGATTATTCACATTACACATTAAATTTCTAAAAAATATATAAAATCTCTTAGGAACATATCTTTCACTTTTTATTTGCTAAAATAAGGTAATTGAATTAAATTGTCAAAAATCTTAAAATCTCTGGAAAAAACGCGCGTTCGTCGGCGATCCATCTCTCTCGCGACCTCGTCATTTCGAGAATTTGAAACGCTCGACGTACGACGGAGATAGATATCTATGACCGATTGCGCCACGTGACATTCAATATTGCCAGATTCTCGACAGGACACCTGACAATTGACCGGAATTAATGGCTAGCCGGTCGCCAGCCGGTTCAACTTCCCATCCGGAATATGAAATGTCGCGTTAATTTTGCCCCGCGGCGACCAGACCTAAATACACATAAACGTAAACGAGCCGTGCCGATGCGATGAGCGGTAAGCATAAGCGATCGCCAGCGATATTATACGACGCGGCAATCGATTACGACGCGATATCGACTGCCTGGCGCAAACGCGAGGTATCCAGGACTCGACGCAGGCCAAACCTGAACGGACGCGAATGGACGACAGACGTTCCGCTTCGGCGCATTAATCAAGTTATTAATTATGTAATCCTCATGCTAATTGAGCCTGTAATCTGCTCGCGCTGCCGTAAAATATCCATGCCGATTTACGCGGAACCGTACGCGATGACAATACGTTATCGTTGCTGCTGTCGTCGTCCTTCCGCTTCCGTCTCGAAATTCACGAGGCTTTGCTCGAAAGTAAAAAAAAGTAGCTAAGAAAATATGGCTCTTAAAATGGAAATCTAAGATATAAGAAAGATCTAAGACGTATACCAGCGACGGGATTAAGTATCTTACAAGTAGCTGCGAATTTATTTGCATGGTTTCGAACTCTCTATGATTACAAAAAAACGGTACTTATATTGATATTTTCTTCCATTTTTGCTTTTCTCTAATATTAAATAACATAAGCGAACATTCACCACTCGAATATATATATATATATCGGAAAAATGCAATTGAATCATCTTACAAACGGAGCTTTTTCGAAATTTTCATAGAACGCTTCGTATTTAACTATTTAAACGCGATCGCTTAAATTTCTGTTTCAGGAGAGATAACGACCGTGAAACGGAGGAAAGCCGGAAAGACGATAATCAGGAGGGAACTGCAAATATTCTTAACTTGGGAAGAAAATTCTTAACTTCGAGAAACGAATTTATTCTTCGCGCAACTTCTGTTCCACGATCGAGTTTAGCGAAATATCTCGCGCTTTTCGCGCTCGGGCAAGAAATAAATGTTCCAACTCACTGAGAGCCTTTATCTTTCGACAAAAAAACCCATGATCCTTAAGCGATAACCAACGGCGGACTCGCTAATCCGCCAATCAAATTAATTGGACTGCGTACTTCCGCGCGCTGATGAAAAATGCCGCCAAAAACAAGTCAGCTTCGGAACATTAATCAAGAAGAGGATAAAAAGGTAATATTAACGCCAGTCGGCAACGGTGGCCGGCATCAAAGAACCTCCCCTTCCTTCCTCGTTTCTACAGCGACGTATTTAGGATTTTTTTTTAGATTCTTGGACAAATTCCATTTTATTCCTGTTAGTTTCAAAAACTTTTCAGATTTCTATATAATCTCTTACGTATTATTAGCATCCAGTAAAAAAAAACTAGTGTATTATACCAAATATTTTCGAATATAAAAATTAATGTAATATATTTTACAGATAATGTCACAACACGAAATTTCAGTTTTGAAAATTTTTTAGAATGAATATGCTCTATTATTACACAACTCTATATTATAATAATACATCTAATATGAACAATTAATATGTATGTATGTAAATAAAATTAATGTTTCAAAGATTGTGCTCCTTTACATATTTTCTTATCTCTTTCTGTATATGAAGGAAAAATTATTTAAACTAAATTACTTAATACTAGTGTATTATACAAAATATTATATAAATATTAATATAATATACTTGGCACACACAGAGATAATGTCACAACACGAAATTTCTGTACGTAAATAAGATTAGTGTTTCGAGAATTTTTTCTCTTTTACATATTTTCTTATCCCTTTCCGTTTGCAGGGAAAATTACTTAAAATACATTGCTCCGTTTATTCCCCGCTTGTCATTATTTATTTCGCGGTAGCTACGTGCCTGTTCGGCTCCCCTCTCGCCGATGTGATCGTTTTAGAATCCTCGGCGGCACCTGCCGTGCAACCTGGGGCAACATGTAAGTATATACACGAGTAAGTATACACTTAGTCTCTCCCCGTGTGCAGGCTGCGTGCGGAGAGGCCGCGGCTACGGTTATTACACGCGTCACGCGGCGTTCCGTACACGGTCACGTACCCTCCCCCCCCCTTCCCCCCCCTCCTACCTTAGGAAGCCCCCGATGAGGAGGAACCCTTATCGTCACCCTCTATCTTGTCAGACGAACGCAGCCCCATTAAGCCACTTACGATGACCTTACACACGAATGAAAAGAGCCGCCGTTCGTCTCCGTTCCGGAGAACAGAACCTAATACGCGAAAATCGCGTTACGCGCGATGCAACTGAGCTTTCGTTTCTAGTTTTCTATTTTTTTTTGCGCGACTCAAGCCGTGAAGTGTAATTAAATCTGTAATTGAAGCTTCGAGAGATAATAAAGTATATACCTTTGTAGAAATCCGATTCTATTAACGATCCTGTCATCCTGAGATAATCTTTCCTACGTACAAGTAACATAATTTCTTTTCGAATATGGATAAGGTTCCTTTTTTTAGGTCCGAGTGAGACAATAATATACGAATAATTTTTAGGCGAAAAATCACGATTGTGATGCGAAGGAATTTGATAGCGGAATATTTATAGAGAAATAGATAGAAAAGATCGGAGAAAGTATCGTCATTATATTTTGTTTACGCAATCGAGAAAATAACCGTGCACTTCCGTAAAGTGACCCTCTCTTCATAGGGCTCCTCCCTATTATTTGCGCACAGGCGAAAAAATTAAGACCGCATTAAGATCTGCACCTGCGTCGCCTCGTACGTTTGACAAGATAGAAATCTTTGCTTCGAGCAAGATTTCTTTTCATACTGCTCTTATCGAGAAAACTTTATCCGCTGTTCGTAAAACGCTTATAATTCGAGAAAAATTAATTAAAAATTATTATATTCATACATAGAAAAAATTATTTCATATTTTTAACTATTTATGTTCAGAAACAAAGGAGAATATTTTGTAGAATTGGCTTCAAACCTCATATTCTAAGCAAACTCGTTTAATTTCTTTTCTCCTTTGAGTTTTGTTTCTCTGAATTTTATTTGGAAATGAAGAATATCTTAAAATTGAAAATAAAAAATAAAGGGAATAATTTTTAATAATATTTAAGATATTTTAAATAGAATAATATTTTATTCGCGAAAACTCTATAGATATGACTTTTTTTCTCTCAACTATGAATTCTTTGACGAGTTATGAATCAAATATATATGATCGGGAGGAAGGATATAACAATTTTGTACTTTGCGCCAACTTTTCTTTGTAATCCACAGATTTTGCGATTTTTTTTTCCTACTTTGGTTTTCCCAGACATATGCTAATCCAAACTTTTCCCAGAAATATGCTAATCCAAGCACGCGTTCTCGCTACGTCAGAGTCGCAACCAAGGGACATCGAAAAGCTGCAATATTCCCGCGAATATATTTCATCTTAGATCTCTTTCTATCTCTATCTCTCTCTCTCTCTCTCTCTCTCTCTCTCTCTCTCTCTCTCTCTCTCTCTCTCTCTCTCTCTCTCTCTCTCTCTCTCTTCTCGCCCTAGAATAAACTCGTCCGGCCGAATTTTCGAGTTACCGGGCGCGACGCGAATAATTCCGAGTTGTCGGTGGCCGATATCAAAAACGAACGACGGGAAACGGACGAGCGAACGATCTTCAGCATTCACCGGGAGGTGAACGAGCCGGGGAAATTTTCTCGGCCCCGGGAAAAAGAAGATGGTCGATCTTTGAGGAGGAGAGCAACGGCGGAATGTAGACGCGATATACTCGCCGATGAGTGTGTGTGTGTGTGTGTGTGTGTGTGTGTACATACATACATACGCCTCTTTGATATAGTGCGCGAAATCCTAGCGTCTTGAGGAGACGGAAGGCGGAGAGAAGAACCGCCACCGTTATCAGCTCGCGGCAGGATTGGTCTAGCAGGGGGATGCAGGGCTCCGTCGACGGCCAATGGCGTTCTGGTCTCGGCTTTTCAAGGATTCTGTCTCCCCCTAACCCCTCGCCACCCCCCCCCCCCCCGAAATCCGGCGTGTCCTGGGCACGACGTACACGCGCGCGCGCGCGCGCGCAAGGCGTCCTCGATACGGATTCCCGAGACTCCGACTTTTCCATCCCTTGCACACGTATACATACGTCAAGGCCACTGCCCACCGGTCACCCGAGTTCACCGTCGTCGTCGTCGTCGTCGCTGACGGTGGCTGATGTCCAGCTATTTCGTATATTCCACCCTCTACCAAACCCTCCCCCCTCGACGATCTCGTTCGCCGCTCCCCATCCGATTCGTCCTCCTTCCTCGGAAGTATCTCTCCAGGAAACATCTCCGATTCGCGCCACAATGGTCCAGCTTTTTCTCCGCTTTCTGGGATTCCGAGGGAGCTCGCGTAGGGCTGACAATGGAGGTGAGGTATTACGGGGGGAGAGGAGAGAGAGAGAGAGAGAGAGAGAGAGAGAGAGAGAGAGAGAGAGAGAGAGAGAGGACATAGGCGACTCGTGTGTAACTCCCATTTTGACGACAATGCGACGCGAATAGAATCTGCGAGTTTTTATTAACTTCTTTTTCGCGTAGAAATGCTTGTAAACTTTGTAAAAATACTGTCGCGTCCTCGCGTAAAAATTCAAGAGAAATCAGTGTATCTTTTCCAATAAATTAATAAAATAGTTTTGTCGTGGATGCTGTTCATTGTCGATAAGTGTGAGATTTTTCTTTTTAAAAGTTTCATGCTAATAATACTAATAATATTTAATAATACAAAATAAGAAATGATAATTCTAATATATCGGATGATGGTGGAATAATCGTTTTAATTGTCAAAGTGAGAATATATCGAAATATTTGATATCTTTTTTTTGGTAATATATCAGCAAGCAATTTTCTACAAATTTTAATGATAAAAAAATATAAAAAAATAAAAGAGACGAAATTATGCGGTCGTCGCTAAGGATAAGAAGTTGAAGATATAAAAGACGAACGAAAGATGAGGCCAAAATCGCGGCTTCCACTTCAAGGCACTTTCCGCCAGCCGCCGCAACTGTTTCTCCACTCGTGAAAAGAATTATGAAGGCGCTGCGAGTGACATCACGATGCCAACGACAATATAAGAGCATCTTTAAGAACACGAACACCTACTCTTGTCTCTCAGCGCTCTTTAATATTTTCCTCGATTTCTTTAACCGGCCAACATTTATCGGTGGTTATCGAGAAAAAAATAACAGAACTCTCTTTGATGCCTAATCTTGGTACAATGATTGAAAGCGTTAGAATAAAGCGTCGCAATAGAAATATTTTGAATCACATTGCCAGCGAGAATATTGCTAGGTAGAAAAATGCTGCCATTTCGAAATCATGTTATATAATCACTTCAAAATGAGCAGAAATTTTGAAAAAAAGTAGATTGGTTAAATTGAATCGAACAGAATTTGTTCCTGCGATATTCAATCTTCAAAATAAAAAAAAAAAATCTCAATTTATTACTCTGAACTTTATATAGCAAGTTTCTTGACTACACACATTTTCGATATATTTCACAAAAGTTCTACCAATTCCTTTTAACTCGCGTGCCTTTTACGGAGTAAAATAACAATTTTCTTATAAAACGCGATTTTAAAAAATGAAGCAGGTCAACGTATCCCCCGTTAATTCGTCTCTCTCGAGGTATCAGTTGATCAAGTAACTCTCGCACCAGGTGAATTTTCTACGGAGTGATCCGCGGCGTGTCCAATTAACGTCAAAGATCTCTCCGAGAGCGACACTCTCAGGACGCGATACAGGTGAACGATAAACGCGGATGAGTGAATAAGCGATAAGCGTAGCGGGAGAAAGAGAAAGGCGAAAAAGACGTGCAAAAGAGAAGAGAGAGAGAATCCAGCTATTGATAACATTATCATAAAAGTGACGTTAAATGGTCAGCCGCGAGGTTACGTCGACGCGACGCGACGCTACTGGCGAATGGCTCTATAAATGCGTTTACTTTGCGCCATAAAAGCGCCGTACTTCGGCTAGGACCGTTTAAACGTATACGTATATATTGACGGGGCACTCACACAAAACGGACGCGTGTGTGATCTGTGTGTTTGTGTGTGCGCGCGATGCAGGAAGGAACGGGAACGTCGACGAAGAGCACCCAGCGCTTTACGGTAAAAGCCCTCTTTGAGTGATCCGTTTATTGGTTGCTAAACATCGATATATTGCTTTCGGGGTTGCGCAAAGAGAGCCGCGCTCTCTGTCCTCCCAGTATACATATATGCATACGTATATCGTACGGTGGATATACGTCTCTTTCTTTCTCCCTCTTTTGCGCGCGCGAACGAGAGTACGTAACATGAGGTGCGTATAATACCGTATAGTCCCGAACGTATCACGCTTTCTGAGCTTTTGAAAGCACCGCGACGAACATCGCGGGCCGCAGCCGTGTGCCGTGAGACGAATAAATATCTACGAGAACCTTCCTCTCTCTGCGAAGAGAGAGAGAGAGAGAGAGAGAGAGAGAGAGAGAGAGACGCTGCCGATTTTCAGATAAATCCCGCGAAAATGTGCGTTAACACCTTAAGCCGTTATTTCCATCGCTATGCGCTTCAAATACGATATCTGATTCTATATATTTAATAATACAACTTAAATATTTGATAAATATACGCTCAAAGTATTCTCAAGATATATGTCCCCCTCCTGTTCTAGAATATTTTATAAATTAATCGAAATATATAATTTATATATAAATTATATTTCGATTAATTTATAAAATATTCTAGAACAGGAGGGGGATATATATATATATATATATTGAAAATTGTACAACAAACTTAAATAAGTTATAGCTGACATGCGTAACAGCTGATGTGATATGCCTATTTTAATGGATGCTGAATCAATCGAAAGATCTCATTTTGTAGCGACGAAATACGATAATATCGCTTCTTCAGTCTCGAAGCGCGCTTTAAGATATTCCGATCGTGTAAACGAAACGCGTCAACGGCGATTCTACACAATACACGTGTGGATCAATGCGTAATATATCCACTGCACGTGCACGCGTGTACACGAAAGACGCGTCTTTAGGGAAGAGCGACAGATGATCGATCGACGATTTCTCGGGATAAAACGTGGAATCAACGTGGCTTCATATCGCTTCATCGAGACGTCCTTAAGCTCCCCCCATTCTCGTCATCATCTCGAGAAACGCCGTTGGTCACGAAAAATAGCGTATAAGAAGCAGATAATGTCACGAGCCAGATAAGTAGAATATAAAGTGTCCGATTTATATATATCATAGATACTTCTTATTATTTTTTTACAAATATATGTAAACGTGAGAAACAGCATTCTTTATCAGAAATTACTCAAATCGAATAAGAATACTTTTACCACGATTATTCGTATAAAAAAAAGTAAAAATTGACAATTATCATAAAATAAACATCCTGCATTTTTTTAATAATATAAAATCGTGTATATCGTGATATTTATCAATATTGCGTGGATTTTAAAATATCCGAAAATCTTAGCCAGTAGGAAGCCATTACCGTAACGACCTCAAAATTTACATGAAATTGCTTATTAAATTACTAAGTTTTTCGGGATGATTTAATGATACCAAAGGCCATTTGTCTCCTCCAGCTTTTATTTTCTCCTTCCCCGTTAATAAAGCGATGTGGTTAGGCTTTACGTCCGCGCGTGAAACTTTACGTTCATAATTCCCTACTTTGGCTTTTTTCTCTCTCTCTCTCTCTCTTTCTCTTTCCTCCATTAAACAAATCCACGTAACTTTAACGCGCATTTTCTCGACAAGTACTTTTTAACAAATTCTTTGTACAAATTGAAATCCATATCGAATTGGCTTTAAAAGTAAATTATATAATTTAAATTTTGTTCTCTTCAAGCCTTTGAATTTCAAGAGTAAAACTAATGTACAAATTTTTAAAATGTATAGACGAATGAATATACTAACTTTGAGACTTTTTTTTTCAGAAAGAACAATCTAAGGAGATATACTATACATTATGCAAATATTACATATTATATATTATAGGTTTATATTTATAATTTTTATATGTATAAAATCTCATATAATTTTTTTATACGTGACTTAATTTCATACGCGAAAAAATTTATAGTCCTATTTTTTTACGGAAGACTAAGAAGATCGATTGCAAATTTTGCGCGTTTCCCTTTTCCGATATTGGATGCCATCATTTCGACGCAACGTGATATCCGCAATATTTTTGTTTGAATTCTTCATATCTAGAATTCTAAATATCGAGACCGCGGCACACACAGATAAAAGCGAGCAACCTCTCCCCCCTCTCCCCCCTTTTTCGAATAGCGGTAGCCGCGGATAGTAATAATAGTAGCGGGAATATTCGACGGTATGTTACGCGTGGGTGTGCGCGGCTTTGCGAGAAGTCAGTTGGCAACATGTGGTTCGACGAACGCAATCTGGCACTGACATTTCGAATTAAACTTGTTGAAGACCAGCCCTGTCCTGTAACTTCCACCGATGAAGAAAAAAAAAAAAAAAAAAAAAAAAAAAAAAAAAAAAAAAAGAGAGAGAGAATTGGTCGCCAAACGTGAAATTTATGTGAAACCAACACGCCGAGATTGACCGACAAAATTTCACCATCAATGTTTCACAATCGATACATATTAAACATTTCTTACTTCCGATTTAAAAATGTCTACATTTTGTTCATCGTGATATTAAAATTCAAAAAAAAAAATTGTATCGCGATATGTTTCTAAAATTGTTAATTCTACTACTTAAAATTAACTGGTCGAGAGAATACTGCTTAACTTAAATATTGACGCGCGAAATATATATATATATATGTATATCAATTTTTCATGCATATTTAGCACACCTTCCTGCTCTGCATGGCGTAATTAATCATAACAAACACACAAATATTGAATTTGTTCAATCTTAATAATAAAATAATTTCGCAAAAGATGAGCTTGCCGTTTTAAAAAAGAGAACTCTGCTGAATCTCAATTTATCAAATAAATACGCGAATTCTGTGGCACTTTTTTCTTAACGCGGGAATATCTGGCTCGCAAGCGCCAAAAAAAAAAAAAGTTCTCACAGTCGTCCTTCTTTGGCCGCGCCTTCTTAGCCACGGCTAAGCCGATATGCATTCATTATAATAAGAAATGGAAGGCGCCGAGTGAAAAGTTCGAACGCGCACCCCGGCTTATCAACTTCCTCTGAATTTTATATTATTTAAGAAGGTACTTACCCCTATATATATCTGCCCTGTGTGGCCCATCTGTACGCTTCTCTTTCCTGCCACGATGCTGCTTCGATGTAGCCGGAAAGGTCCGCTTAAACTTTCTTCTTTCGATGTGGCGCGCAAAAGCCAAGATGCGCGGCATTTGAAGTTCGCCGCGAACGCTTATTATCATATTTATTTGTCGCCCGACGATGAACACAAACGCGACGCGGACTTGTATACGCGACGTGCATTTAAACGCGGCACAAACTTATTAAACACTACGCGACTCGTTCTCCTTATTCTTCTCGTTCCTCACTATGCGCAGCAACTTCGTGTCGATACAATCTGTTAAACATAACAACAATAAAATATATAGTAATTATTCTCTAGCAAATGCTCCCTATACATATCATTAGCGCCATCTATTATTGCGAATTCGATTGAATGCGAGTTTTGGCGCGCGCTCTTTCTTAATTTTCTTTCTCTGTTTTTTAGTACTAACCAAACAGAGAAAATTGAGTACAGGTGCACTTGTGACGCATCTTAATACATCCAATCATAGAATTATCTATCAATACATATCTACATATATATGTAGGAAGTAATGAAAAATTTAGATAAGTCGATAATATCTATATTACTTGATAGTATCGACTAATTTGAACACTTATAAATAATTGAATCTGAATAAAAAATCTGAATAAAAAAGCAATCTGAATATAAGTCGATTCTTGCCAAATAATATTTTTGATTAGGCGTTAGATAAATATTAAAATATGTAAAATTATCTTTTTTGCGCGCATGAAATTTTGCATTGTACATAAACTGTTATATATAATTAAAATTTTTTTAAATATACATATGTGTATATATTATATTGTACAGTTTATATTAAATGTATGTGTAAATATATTCTTTAGTATATAAATTATATTCTGAATAATGTGTGTGTGCAAATATAAAATTAAAATTATCACGATTAAATTAAAAGCAATATTTTACACAAAAAGCAATTATAATTTCAGTAAGAGCGACGTACCTGCAAAGAAAAAGTTATAAATTTAAGAAATTTTATTCAATTAAAATGAGTATCACACTGTCACACTGTATGCGCGATCGTATCGATGTTTGTCGAAAAATACGCGGAAAAGAGTGTCACAACGAGATCTTTACGAAGCTACTCAAATTACAATTCCTAATGCGTGCCGCGAGGCCGCGATACGAGATCTGGCAATTAAAAAATTGTTATTTTTTTATTCGCTTTACGCAGCGTCCGGCAGGTAAAGTGACCGTGTATACGCTCACCGTATGTAAGTACCATAAATGACGTATAAAAGCGTTTGCATGTAGGACATAGGGGTAAAACGCAGGTAACGAGACATGCGAGCCGGAGTCGCACAACACGCGGGATGCTTATCGTTCGCTGCGGTAAATGACGCAAGTCAAACTGCCGGCAAGAAAAAAAAAAGGGACACGTAACAGCTCGTCCGCGATATTAACAATTCGAGATTTAACGAGCGCGAGACACGTCGGATTTGAAATTATTATTTAACACAGTTTCTCGACTGACCTTCTCACATACATCATACTGCAAATATAATTTTTACTTGCGTCATAATTATAATATTTGTCGTAATTGACCCACCTGCGATTGTTATTGCAGATTAAACTGCAGATCAAATTTAAATATTCAATCAGAAATTTATATGACCATTTAATGGGATGGGTTTCTCGCTTCCTTCCTTTCTTGATAGAAAAGTTTCTGCGTTAAAAAAAAACAGAATATTTTACATTAATTTTTTTTTTGTTAAAGAAAAGATATTTTTATTCTATATATAGAGAGAATTTATGCTTTCATTTAAAGTAGCTGTCAACTTATGTGTCTCGTAAGATATCATACCTTGCAAATTGTAAGCCTAATTGCCAATTTACAGGAAGAGGGGAGGAAAATACTCAATATATAGAATTTTGACTATTCATCATCTAAAAAAGAAATAAATATTATCAGCACTATAAATTCAAATAAAATGCATTAAATATATGCAATAAATTTCACAATCGACATCAAATAATTTCATTGTAAACAATAACAATCTTCTATATAATAGTGTGCGCTCTTGATTATCAATATATAACATAACCTAACATAACAATATACGTTAATTGATAGTAACGTAGAAACAACAATGTTTCGTTATTAAAATCAGTAATGGATAAAGTGAAATAAAGGTAAAATCTTGTACCTAACAACTCGATAATCGAGAGTTTCTTCCTCCTATATTGTACGAAATTACGCCGATGGCATTATACCGGTAGAAACCGCCGCGGGCGTGTGCGGTTCCGCTGAATTTAGTTTTTTCAATTCCGCGTGAACGAACGCAACAGGCGGCACTTCCCACACATCCGCAATTTAAGCGTCGCTGATTCGAAAGACCCGGGGAATGCTTTGTGCCGGAGAGAAGCCGAGAGAACGCCATGTCTTCCCGATTTCGCGCGGAGAAATTATGCGGAACGCAGCGCCATCTAGCGGTCAGCTCGGAAAACATACCGATGCGAGCGAAAGGTAAGTGCAATCTACTCGAAGGGTAAATGTGACTATTACTCGAATGATAATGCTATCTACCCTCAACTTGCTCGATGGATAATTGAAGTACAAGATGAAAAAATGAGACGACACACGGTAGGTGTGGTAAATATATATAGATGCCCGAGGAAAGAAATTGGTTTTAAATAAAATAAAAAAATAAAAAAAAATTACATAAAAAGAGTTTGCTACAATATTAATATTCGAAAATTGCACGCTTTTTCATATCTCAAAATTTGGAACTTGTCTTATGCTTTGTGTTGAATATATACTTATGCATTACTTTCCTATATATATCCCTATCTATTTACGAAAATTTACAAGATAAAAGAAAAGAGCCGCCTCCGTTGTCAAGGGAGAAGCGACCCTCTTCTTTAATATAAACTGTGCTCGTAATGTAATGACTCCCACACAGTCCTATTAACGTTATGTAAGAAAAACACTTTTCATCGCCTCGATACGGTCAAACGGACAATGCATTGGGTCAGCCAATACATAATGCATGCGCTGTAAGATTAGAAACGGGGCTCGCGAAACTACATGTGTGATGGAGCTACTTTATATCCGAGGAGAGAAGGTTACCGAAAATGCATACACAACTCCTCTGTTCGCCCTCCCTTTTTCTCTCGTCCCTTTTATCGTCGTAAAGACGGAATCCGTTCTTCTGGAAGAAAAGCGAATATATATAAGCTAGCTTCTTCTCGAATATGACAACGTATTTTATTGCCCTTTCCACTCGACGTCGAAAAATAAGGGAGACAGCACGATACATATATATAATTCGATAATATGCGTCCATGAAATTGCTACATTATTTTACAATCAATCTTTAAACACATTTCTCATATTTGTATAAGCTACACATAAATTCGACGCTTGTGTACGCTTTTTATTATATAAGACAAAAAGATATATAAACAAACGTTTCTCATGTATAAAAATATTATAATCTCGATAATTTAAAAAAAACATGAAAATTAAAAATATCGACAATTTTAATGACATTTTCGAAGAGCGCACCGTCAGAATGGGAACAGAAAACAAGGCTCTTTTAAAAACTCTAAAGAACTGTATGTAACATCTCTTTTGAGAGATGCCATTCATCTCGAAAGAGATTTAATTTATGTTTCAATTATGACGCTGCGCGTCTTCAAAAATATATATCATTAAGATATTGTCGATAATTGACACTTTTTTATAAATGTTTATTAAATGATAAAAATATCTCCGATTGCCTTTAGTCTATATGTAAATAAAACTGCCAAATGTTGTTTATTAAAAGATATTTTACATTCCGTACTCTCTATGTGCGTTTAAAAATGACAGCTAATTAGTTCCAGCATTTTCCCGTAAGATATTCTGCTTTATATAAGCTTTTGTGATCTTGACATTTATTTGACAGACACATGAATTAAACAATATCTCAGAAAGAGTGAAAGCTACCTTTTTAAAAGAGTATATTATATTGTAGATATTATATTAATATAAATATAAATTAAAATGAATGAATAAATTATTATTAAAATAAAAATTCCAAATCATTTTATGAAAAAAAATGATAAGGAAGGTATGCATATAGCTGATTTATTACGTCATTTATCATACATTAACTTTAAGAATGTTTAGATATAGCATTAATTGCCGATATTGTGAAAAGAGAAAATCGAGGAAGATCTTAATTCCCGACATAAAGCCAGATCTATGCATTGAAGATTAAAATTAAAGATTGAAGATTGAAATTTGATCAATCAAAAGAAAGAAATTGTAGATCCTTTTGTTCTGATTACTCAAATTTCAATCTTTAATCTTCAATCTTCAAGATTTCACTGATTTCGATCCATTTTTATTAGATTCGTTAACATTCGGCTAACATATTTGCGCTTGTTAAATAACGTGTTTTTAATACATTGAGGATTGTTTATACATTTCCGGCAGATGGAATTACTTTAAAATATCGGAGCACACAAGAAGTATACTGCTCTCCTCCCTGTGCTATTGTTAGCTTTTCTTCGTTAAAGGCTTAGTCCTAAAGAAGGATATGCATTGTGCAGGCAAATTTTGGAGAGCACAAAGGGATCGTTAGATTCTTTCTTATTCGACTTAGTTTCACTTGCCGAATCCGAAAATCGTAGTCTCAAAGTAATCTTAGTATTCGGAAAAAATTTTGACATATATTTTAAACAGAAAAAAGCAACGGTTTATTTTATCACTTTGTGAAGCCATGTCAGCAAATTTCTTTCAATGCTTTTATTAAAATCAAGACTTTTACTTGTGCACTAATAAATTAGACTTTTTTCTTTTTTAATTATAATATAAGTTTAATTAGAATATTACGATTAAAACATTTTCCTAAGTATTTTTCCAAAAATTCTTCTACATCGCTTACACTTTCGATTTTTTTTTTATATAATTAAAAGTATCTAAATTCATAGATATTTATAGTGACAACTAAGTGAAATCTCTATTCGTTAGATATTGCAATCTAAAACCATTAATTTGCAAAAAATCTTTTGTAGTTGAAATTATGATAGTATACTATACTTTAAACAAAACTAATACATTCATTTTTGACTAAACATACTGATTCTATTTAATACATTTTCAGTAACATTTCTTTTTATTTATACTAAATATAGCTCTTACTATTAATACAACATATTATTTTTTTAATCTTATATCAATTAGCATTTAAAATAAGCGTTGTTTATACATTTCCGGTTGGTGGAATTACTTTAAAACATCGGATCACACAAAAAGTCAGTGTACCTTCCTTTTAGTGTTACTATCAGCTTTTCCTTGTTAAAAAAGCTTTGTTCATTCAATTTCTTGTGACTGTGATTTATTACACTTTCACCTGAAAAATGTGGACATGTGAAAAAAGAAAGTCTTCCTTTGTATATAGCAAGCCAAAAAGCCGACTAGAACCCATTACTTCTTCTTAAAGCTATATTGTACGTGAAAAAATTTTGGCAAATCTGCAGTATAACGGCAACTTCTCCGTTTTTTTTTTTGAAATTTTTATATTTTGTGTATTTTGAGTCGTAAAAAAGATTCTGAGGAGGAAAATCGTCGCTCATGTTCCGTTTGTTATTTAAAATATCACGATGTAGGTAAGTAAAGTTAAAGGTTTAGTTTATACTTTTTGATAAAGCAGAGAATAATTGATATATTGAAAAGTACATATAATACAAAGTATTCTCTGCTTTAACCAAAAGCATAAACTGTTGTCTGTTTTAACCATTTAATTGAAATAATAGTAGATAAATACATAGTTATATTTTAAATATTAATTTTAAAGAAACGGAACATGAGCGATGATTTTCCTTCTCAGGATCTTTTTTATGACTCAAAATACATAAAATATAAAAATTTCAAAAAAACGAAGTGATTGCCGTTATACTGCAGATTTACCAAAATTTTAATTGTAAATGTAAGACCTTAAGCAAATCGATCAATCAAGTCAAATATTTTTATTTATTACATAGTCAAATATTTTTATTTATTACACAGTCAAATATTTTTATTTATTTAATTATTATTTATAGTATTTATAGTATTTATAGTATTTATTTATTTATTTATATTATATAAATGGGAAAAAGAGGTCCTTTTGGTACAAATAATAATATGAATTACAATTATTAACATCAGCAAAAAACGCAGAATAAGATGCTGAGAGAACAATATGAGAATAACAACCTAACAAATTACAATAAAGAAAAAAAATCTAACGAAGACAAATAAGATAATGAACGTTAAAAAAAACTAAGAGATATATATGAGAGAGAAAAAAATCTACGCGATCGGAAAAAAATTCCTCATAAAAAATTAAATTGTTTCTAAGAAGCCTGGCTGCGATATGCAATTTTACGCGATCCAAAAATAAGTCAGAGTAAGCCTTAAGAGCCTGAAGAAATTAATCAATCACATTCGATTATCTTCTCACATTCAACTGTGATTGATCAAATTCCTCAAGTCTTAACGCTTACTATACCTATTATAGATCCGGCCTAAGATTTCCGAATGCATCCCTTTTGCACTTTGGAAGAGGGATGCTCATCACGCTGCAGCCAATCATCTACCAGTGTTTCAAAAAACGAAAAGCTAATTGGTCGCGACGCCGATTCGAAACGAATCTCTCGAACGTTGCTCCATATGAACGAACCTTTAACGAAGATGTGCCAGTCGCGCCATCGCATTAACGGTAGCAGCATCGTAGCGCAAGGTTCTCGATCGTTTTCACTGCTGTTCACTGCATGCGATCAGCGTGCGAATGCCGGAAAGCATGATCGCTCGCGCTTGGTAATCGGCCGAAACATTTTTTTTTTTTTTAAACCCATCTATATACGACGAAAACGCGTTCGATGGTGTAATTCGATCGGTCTCGTACGATCGTTTATATTCGCGCGATCGAGGGCAAGGCACACCGCCATCGGGGGAAAAAAACGGTTAAAATATTCGCGAAGCCGAATTCGCATCGACGACCCCGTGTGATCGTGCCGATCACCGGATCACCCCCCGAGCCCCCACGGCCCGTGGCTATTTTTAATGTTTTGTACCGATTGTGGACGTGAGAATGGTCACTCGAAGCGAGGTAAGTTCTCTCTCCGATCCGCGAACGCGTGTGTTAAAGCACGAGAGCGGCGCGCTTCTCGCGTGATCAGGTGTGCCGTGAAGAGGTTATGTCACCGCGTCGGCCCTGGCCGAATTTCCGGCGAGTATTTCCCCGTTAATTTCTCGAATGTTTCGTCATCAATTTCTCGAGGCGCTCGATAGACGGACTCGCATTGTCCCCGGCTGTAAACAAACCTCCCCGAAATCTTGCTTGAAACGCTTTCTCGCGCGTCGCTCAACGCGATACCTTTGTCGAATCAATTTTCAGATTGTAGATTTAAAGCCAATTCCAGATATAATTCCTAGCCGAGGCGTTCTAACGTTTACGTTTTGTAACGTATTACGTTTGTTAAATGTACTTTTACTGAGCAAAAGTAGCACTTGTTTTAATCGACTTGTTGAAAATTGTATTGAGATTTTTTTTTTTTTTTTTTTTTTAGTAAAAAATTGTACATTTGCTAAACTGCGTTATCTGTTAAATATTTATTATGTAAGATTTTTTTTTAATGTATTATGTGATGTGTGTATTAATGTATCTTTCTAAATAAATTCTCAGTGTATTCTTCTTTATTTTAATTCTTATATTTTTATGTTATATTGTAATAAGCATATTTCTTCGTTATAACATCAATGAACGCATTGAAGTGAAAAGAATAGATGATTAATTTATACAATTGTGGAAACAAAGATAGAATGACAAAACATGATTTTTTTACAAGATATTTAAAAATAATCTATATTAATATTTATTATATAGTGAAGATATAATATATTTATTATATTTTTATTTTATATATATATATATATATATATATATAAGATGTATGATTGTATATATTATATTTATTTATATATATATATATATATATATATATATATATAAGATGTATGATTATATATTATGTATTATTATATCTCCACACATATATTCTTATTTTTCCTTTTTCAGATGGATCTTCAATTTTTAGACTTACATGATTTAACTGACAAAGATAAACATGAGATATTAACCATCCTCAGATCTGACACTACCGATACCTTAAAACTACCATGGGATGCTACAGAAAATAATAACAATAATGTTAATTCTGCTACAGTGACAGAAGTTCCAGCACTTCACCAACAACATTGGTATAATGGTAAATATATATATAATGGCAAATATAATGATAAATATACATGCTGTTTACATCTCTTGAATTGTTTATTTTTGATCTTTTTCCCATGAAATAAAAAAGTATAAATAACTCTAAGAAAAACTTTCTGAATGAAATTATATTTTATAAACTAGTTTTGTTCTGTACGCTTCTATATATGATCTTTTATAATATAGTATAAAATATTTAAAACAAATATATATATATATATGTATATACATAGTCATTTTTTTATATCAAAGTCCTATATTCGCGCATTTGAAAAGCTTTGTAAAATATGATAATCCTTGCAAATGTCTCATTTACAGCCATGCCACCGACACAAACCTACTCGCAACAGATGATGACACAATTGTGTAATGACTGGCAAGCATCAATGTACAATGTTTCTACAAATGGCCATATGCCATTCATGTCAGGATTGACATATCATCATCCTGGATACAATCTCGGCGCCGAGATTCAAGACGTGAATTATGGTAGAGAGAACGGACGCCGCAACAATCGGGGCAGAGGTATGAGAAGAGACAACTATAATCGAGCAATTAATACCACTAACGAAGTGCAGTCAGGATACATGGGCGATCAGACGCAATTTCATCCACAAATACATCCAATCATGTACATTTACTCCGATCATCATTCCGTCTCGACGCAACAGCATCAGGTAGCCGCCGGACAAATCTATTACGCACCGCCGATGTATTCATCGATACTTCATCCACATCCGAATGCACAACCAATTTCATCTAATCCGCATGCACAACCGACTTATTCTCCGAATCCGCCGCAGATGGACAGATGTGTGCGACAATCACAGCCTGTGCCATTGGAACAATCGAACGAAGAAACGATAAAACAACCAATTGTCAAAGTACATGATAAACATGTACAAAGTACATATATCGATAAACCAGTATGTCGTCAAGTAAACAAGGACAACCACGACTCTTTGCAAACTAGTGTCATTAACAATGTCATTACCGCCATTGTAAATAATAATTCTACGTCGGAATCTGTCAAGAATTTTGACGAAAACACTGTCAATAAAAAAACCACGGCTAGCAATGAGAAAGACGTAAATGTGCAACACAATATTGTATGGACCGAAAATTGCAATGGTACAGAGAAGATCGATGTATCATGCGTAAGTACCAACAATGGCGTCGAAATTAATCAGAATGGTGAGATGGGCAAGAAGTTTAAGAATGAAGTTGCGTCAAACGTTACAACGATTGTTACAAAAACTTCGCCTAAATCTGTCCCTGCCAAAGTGGACAAAAGTGAGATGCATATTGAGGAGAATGTTGCGCTGAATGATGCCCAAGATAATACTGTTGAACATAAAATACCAAACGGCTCCTCAACCACATCAAACGACTCGTCAGTCATGCCAAAAGCTCCGTCGCCCGCGTCTGTATCTGCTATACCATCTGCGACTACAAGCTTGAGATCTTACGCTAGCCTTTTGAAAAAAGATAGCACCGAAGCACAAACACCTACATCTTGTAAACCGACGATACATGTGATTAATCAGAACGATCCACCAGAAGTACCAACTCAAAAGGAATCGACGAACCTTAATTCCACGCCAAAGACTCAAGACGATTCATCCAGCGCACCAAACACAATAAACGATTACAAGACCTTGCAGAATGGTGTATTGCAGAATTGTTACGATGATCCAAATTCATATAGGATAGGTGGTAAGTACAAAAGTCTATGCAATGTTTTGGAATGATAAAACTTTTATACAAATATATGTCAATGCAAATTAATGCTCTTTTTCAGAATTTTTGTCAAGTTATCAAATGGATAAGCAGACCGTGAGCTTATTACCAAGAGGATTAACCAATCGCAGCAACTATTGTTATATTAATAGTATCTTGCAAGCTTTACTGGCCTGTCCACCATTTTATAATCTACTCAAAGCTTTGCCGCTTCCTCCAAATCGAGGCAAGAATTCTGCTACGCCCTTGATTGATAACATGTAAGTTATCATAATATCAATACTCTTAGTACTTCTATTGCAAATTTTACGAAAACGATGTTATATATGTGTGTGCAGTAATAATAATAAATATATTACAAGAAAGTTAACTTATTTTGTCTTGTTAAAAAGGGTCAAGTTCGTTCGCGAGTTTACACCTTTGACAGAGGCCGCTCGCATGCCCAGAAAAGATAGAGTCCACAACAAGCGAGGAGAAGATACAGTCATAGATATACATAGTGGTGTTGCTTTTGAGCCATCATATGTGTATACAATGTTAAAGCACACCTCTGCTGCTGCCTTTTCTGTGGAAGGACGGCAGGAAGATGCGGAAGAGTTCCTATCATGTCTTCTAAATGGCATCAACGACGAGATGCTAGAGGTATAGATTTATATATATTCCGTTCATTAAAAAAATATGAACTATTACAAAAGATTCATAATTTGTAATAATTGTAATTTGTTCTAGTTGATGAAATTGGTCAGTAATGATCAAAATGCAATCGCTAACGCGGAGAATAATGTCGGTCACGATGAAGAAGAGTGGCAGGTAAGATGCTCAAAAGTAAGATGCTCAAAGTATACATTTAAAGATTGCTTCTTATATATATATATACAGGGTAATCTACAACGAATATATAAAACTTCGACAGCTTGTTCGGGAAGTCATTTAAAAAAATGTTACATGAACATAGGTCTTATTTGAAATTTGCATTCGAGCTCAAGTAGTATTTTGAGCACTAGTTATAACTCATACACTAGATTGTTATTTTTCAATAATAATTATTAATTTATAAATAGAATGTTTTGTTTTTTGAATTGTTAGATATATTAAATTTACTACTTATTATCGCATTAATAAAACTTTGATCTCTTGTATAACTAATTGAAATAAAATCTATATTTATATAACATTTTTTTACTTAAAATGACCTGAAAAAGTTGTCAAAGTTTTTCACACTTATTGTAGATCACCCTGTATATATATAAATGTATATATAATGGTTCCATTATATATACATGTATATATAATAGAACATATATTCATTCTTATGCTAATGTAGGTAATGGGACCAAAAAATAAAGGTGCTGTCACACGGTGTACGGAGTTTGGAAGAACGCCATTGTCGGATATATTTCGGGGACAATTGCGATCCAGAGTATCGAGAGCAGGAGAACAACCGACAGATAACGTGCAACCCTTCTTCACGCTGCAACTTGATGTGCAAGTTAGTGTATTAAGAATTTTTACTGAATTGACTTATAGTATATGAGATTATATGCAATATTTGATACGATATAATTTCTTATAGAAAGCTGAGTCTGTCAAAAGTGCTCTTGAAATTCTCGTTGGAAAGGATCAAGTAGAAGGAATGACATGTAGTAAAACAAGGCAACAGATAGAAGCATGGAAACAAGTTACCTTGGAGGAATTGCCTGTCATTCTTATATTACATTTAAAATGGTTTGTTTACAAATTTGATAAATATTCCAACGGATGCTCAAAAATACTGAAGAGCATGGAATTTCCTGTAGATCTAAAAATTGATGGCAGTAAGTATACCAAATATAAATCTACTTTCCTGCTTTATTCTAAATTTCCATGGTTTGATGAGACAAGCGTAACATGAAAATTCTTACTTTTACAGAATTTTTATCACCAAACACTGTGAAAAAGCTAGGGGCGAAGCAAAAACAGTACAAATTATTCGCAGTTACGTATCATGATGGAAAGGAAGCTACCAAAGGTCATTACATCACAGATGCCTTTCACATAGGATATGGATCTTGGGTGAGGTATGACGACAGTGCAGTGAAAAGCGTTCCAGAGAGTAATGTGTTGAGGCCCACATCACCTCGAGTACCTTACCTACTTTACTATCGAAGATGTGACACTATCGGTAACCAACCGAATAGTACTAAAACCCATTGAAAAATTTAGTGCGAGAACTTGTATAAGCAGAACTATGTTCCATTTGGAATGGAATATAATATTTTGCTCACGAAAATTTTCGTGCAAATTTTTTGAAATGGAATGACATAAACCTGTTTTTATAACTTCAAAGTTCTTGTTGATATTTGTATTTAAATAGAAATCTACAAAAAAATACAGAAAGTTTTTATATTATCCGTAATAGCATGGAAAGAGTAGACATACATTGAACTCTTATAATACTTCCATGAAATATTCCTATTACGATTGTTGTTACGAGTTCTATACATATATAGTTTCCCTAAAATCATGCGATAAATATAGACAGGCGAAGTAAGACTCGTCGAGTGTTCCAATCTGGGTTCACATTTTTTAGTGGATCTATATAAAGAGCGTTATATATATACTAAATGCTTTATACGTTGCAGTTTGTGAGATACTAGAAGAGTGTCTTGTGTATATATATATAAATATATATATATATATATATATATATATATATTCTTTTTTCTGAATAAGATAACTGTAAATGTTACTGGTTTCCAATTTCTTAGAGGAAACCGAAAGTGCGAGATTTTTGAAATTTATGACAATGTGTGTATAAAATATAGAGAGAGAGATGCAAACGTTATATGTAGATTATTTTTTTATATGATCCTCCTGTACAGCGAAAATCAATTCCAACTTGCCAGACATTTTTCGATAATATACATTACTATTTTTATATTTTCAAATCATGTATAACACAAGTCATATACATGTATCTTATTTGACTAGATCTTTCTACAGATTTCTTACTCATTAAATCACTTAAATCATCTCAATAATTTAAAAAAAAAACTGGCAAAACAAAGATGAAAGACTTATCAGGAAGATTATATGTAAGATTATTGAACATTTTGTATATTTAATCTTTCCTAAGTATGTGATACACTATATCACATATTAATTTTTAAAACTGAGGTGTTCAACAAAGCTTGTTTATCTATTATGTTTGAATATTATCTATGATATATTATAGTTTGTAACTATAATCCGATTGTTTACTTTGTATGCAAATAAAATGCCATTTATTTGCGATGCAAATCTTGTGTTAAATAACATTTCAAAAAAAAAATCAGAATTATATAAGTTTTATAGTTCCCTTATATTAAACTTCGTAATATATACATTCACTATACTTAGTATATATGTTTGTATAATATAGATAAGAAATAAGAAATATTCTAAGTTTTGAATCTAATTGTAACCTATGCATTAAACATAATAACTCTCATTTATTTCGGGTTTTGTAAATAAATATTTGAAGTTTATAACAAAAAATAAAACTGTACATGTTATACAAAATTTAATTATAATTTATATATATACTTTCAAATTATTTTTAAGTTTTCTTTAAATTTCCTTTTATCTGAAATCTTATCATTTTATTACTAACTACTAGAAAAAATTCTAGAATGTGTGTGTAGAATTTCAATATATACATACATTGCTTATAAAGTTTTCATGCATCATCTCTAAGTTCAGGAATATAAAAATGCAATGCCTAATAATATTTAACAGATTTTAGCTGTATAATTATAATTTTATATAAAAGATTTATTAGATGATATAAAGAAATCCTCTCCCAAATGTCTGCAATTGATCTCTACTGTATTTTAATCTACTTGGCATAAGAATTGTAGCAAAATTTCACGCAACCTTTTTAAAGTATAACATTGTACATGTATATATAACATTGTTCCTTACAAGATAAATCTTATATATCATTAATGTACAAGACAATATTATAAGTATAAGTAGTATATACAAATAATATAAGTGTAAATGTCAACAGAATATAATTAACAAATACTTGTACTACGGAACAATGCTAAAAATGTGGCAGACAAACTTTGCCAGCAAAAAGTTCAGAGATTACTGTGATCCATAATGCTAGGACAAATAAAATATAAGCGATTCCAACTTGATGTGAATTAGGCAATTGATACGGTTGCCCACCGATTTCGTCAATGTGGAATCCCATGGGAAATATAACTGCCGCATGACAAAATAGCACCACTGGAGAATTTAATTATGTCAATTATTATATACGATGTAATTTTAGCTGCACTATTTTTGTTTAAAGTTTAAATAAAATATATATATATATCATTAATCACATTATAAATAATATATCGCATTTATATAAATGTATGCATTATTTTATTATACTAAATATCGTATACTTCTCTGACACGTACTTGCGCCAAATCCCACCCAACGTGCGTAAGGAATGACACTACGATCCCAATGCGAAATGACCAGTAATATTATGGTTGCTGTTATTAAAATGCAACCTACAAATATGCAGACCAGTGCCATCAACCATTCCGATTGCAGATCTGACTTGTAACAGACCTGTGGTCTGTTGTACAAGGTCATGCATGACCACATGAGACCTAGTCTTGTGTCACCTGTTAAAAAAAAAAAAAGGAATGAAAATTACATCCGAATATATACAATTTCTCGCATAACACGTAACGTTTTAATTGTTCACTCATAAATATCTCGTTCTCTCTCTCATTAACGTAAAAACAATAATACGCGAGAGAAATATATATATCTCTCATGATAAATAGAGAAAAAAAGTTTTGCTCGTTGAAAATAAAAACACAAGTCGCAATTACCGCCGACATCGGTAATAATCCAATCCGGCATGGCGATGCTAATTATGGCAGAGATATCCGCCAGCAGGAACAGTATCCCCGAGATGATAGTCAATTTGTCCATTTTTTTGCGTTCAAGATAGTCGAGATTCGGGAAGAATTGGCACTTTGTTCGGAGCACGTTTACTTGCCACCATATTTACGAGCGTCGTGACATTTCCGCTGTCAATTACTTCGGGCAACGCAAGTGTCCTCGAATGATCGAGGAGACGTTAATCCGTGCACGAAGATACACAAGTGCCATTATTTACTGACTGTCAAACGTAGACATATGTAGACAAAAAAATCAAAAGCAATCTCGAAAGTAAACAAGTCGGCGTGTATCGCACTCTTGACATATCCAGCTCTCGCTTTACTAATCAAGGCAATATTGTGCTCGAGTAGGGATGGACGATAATACTCGATTATCGATTAATCAAGCAATCGTTTATCTTTTGAATGTGTTTAATTTATGTCAATTTTTATGCACAGTGTAATTTTAGCTGCACTGTTGTTGTTTAAAATTTAAATAAAAATGATATATATGTGTATATATATATATATATAAAAAATATATTCAGTAAATGAAAAATTTAGTAAAAGTATATATATATATATATATATATATATATATATATATATATATATACTTTTACTAAATTTTTCATTTACTGAATATATTTTTTAATAAAAATCAAAAAGTAGGAACACAAAAAAAAAATAAACAGAAATCATTGTGCATTTTTGGACGCAAATAAATTGTATAAAAATTATAAAAGAAAAATATTGATCAGATATAATAAACATTTGTAAATACAAGTTAATATAAGTTTTAAAATACGATTATAAAACGAAAAATTTAATGGAGAAGAAAAAATGTACACACTATTTGCAATCTAATGACTCACGCCACTATAATGAGTTTTAACAAAAGAGATAAAAATTAATTTACAAAAATTTTTGTTAGTATGATATAATCTCTCTTTCTCGTTCCTCTTCGCTTTCTTTATTAAAAAAAGTCTTTATTATTTACATAATTGGTAGTATAATACAGAAGATAATTCAGTCGTACAATGGTAGAAACAATATCAAATATTGACGCACAAATATCTAATTTAGAAAAACACTATCACAGTTAGAGTGTATTAGAGTACATAGAATAATTCCGACGTTTAAATTTCTTGCAGTTTGGCTCGGTTTGTACACACTGTCCATTATCTGTAACACAACATCATTTAACAACATTATCTCGAAATTATTCTCCTTCAACGTTTTTTATTCTCTAGAGCGTTTAATCCACATTACTTACTATCCTTCATCGAAGCGGAATCTACAAACGTAGTCGAATTATTAACATTATCGTCAGCCAAGGCGCTTTTACTCGTGTCTGTGTAATCGGAATTACGATACTCATCGTCGTTGTCGCTCTTTGAGGACAAATTCGTCGGTGAGCCGTCGACGAAATATTTATTCGTCGAATTTTCCTGGAAGGTAGAGCTAAGCACGCTCTCCTCCTCAAACGAGATCTCCATGGATTCCGACATGTGCTCGCCGGACGTCTCCATCGACATTTCGTTCGACCTGTTATTATCCTTCAGAGCGGTGCTCGTAATGATCTGCAGTAAGGCGGACGGATCGTCGATGCCCAGCATCTGGCAGAATTGAGTAGTCTGATCGTTTATCAGCAATCGCGGCTGCTCGACTCGAACGTGTGTGTCATGCGGATCGTACGGTTTGACGGTACAAGTGAAGTTGCAAGGAATTTGTAAATTAGAGTTAAATTTCTCATACACAGTTTGTTTCTCTTTCGTAGTGGGCGTGTACGTCCATCTGCCTACGCCATGCTGACCGGGCATGTAGTGGATATTGCTCTTGACGCTCAATAAATGATTCGTTAAATATAGTATCGTTAACCATTCGAGATCATAGTCCAATTTTATCGAACCGTCCTCCTGCGAACGTACTTCCAGTACTTGAAGGAATTTTCGTTTCGGCAGACACTTGTCCAGCGCTAGGAATTTCGTTACTCGTGCTCCTCCCTTCTCGGGAACGAGTGCCGCGAATTTGCAATGCAAATGCGCGGAGAACCAGTAAGACGGATAAAGACGTTCCAACAATTCCATACCTGGAGGACTACCAAGTGTATTGCTTTCTATATCATCTCTAAAAAATAAAATATAATGATTGAATATTAGATTTCTTAACATAATGCGTTAAAGTTTATTATTTCAACATGAGAAAATTTTGTGCCAACATTCATAAAGTTTTGACAAAATAGAAGTTTCTTACTTGAAAAAAGGTTTTCGTCTTAACAACGTGTCTTCATCTCCATATTTTGTTACTCCTGCTGGCCAGTCATGTGATAGAAAAATATCAATTTTGCCAGAAAGCTAGAAAAAATAACAAAAAAAAAAAATATCCTGCTGGAGATATTCCTTATTTTATCTAAAATTACCTAATATAGTTATTTATATAATTCTATCATTCTTTCTCTGTATTATAATAAAAATTTACCTGTTTTAACCTAAAGACTTCCAAATTCCTAATATGATATATGCTCCGTATAGTGCTATCGGTATATGGAGGTTTCTCATAACGCCCTTGCATCCAATGTTGACTCTTATAGATACCCGAAAGTCCTGCAATTCTAACACCAGCCACTTGCACCACACCTGCGTATCCAAGATAATAAATGTTAGGTGCGACCCATCCTCCATATGGCAGTTCCTGAAGATAATTTGACGCTTCGTGATTGCCTCCAATGAAAATGGTTAATACTGGAGCTTTTTTCTCACCCGAATAATATCTATATAAATAAAAAAAGATTAAATGTATATAAATTATATTTTAAACATAAATTGTAAATTATATTGAACATTTTCAACGAGCCTTTTGCTGAGATAATAGTACTTACTTGTAAAATGTACATATATCTTTATATTTGTCCGATACTGCCATGCATTCTAAGTCGCTTAAATTTCTGGTAGCTTGAAAATCGCCGCAGCAAATAAGCAAATCTATCTTCCTCCCATCTATCTTTTCAATCTCCTGTATAGTCTCGTAAATAATATCTAATTCGCCGTGAGCGCAACCTTCCACGGCGATCCTCATTATTGAAATTAAATTGAATTAAATTCTAAAGTTAAAATCTCTACGATTTTTCACAGTCAAATGTCATATACGTTCTCTCTAAACGTATATACGGATCTCTGACAATCGGATCTATAATCCTTGTAAACAGTTTATACATTCACATATGCATAAAACCTCCAACCCAAAAATACAATATGGCATAGATATGGCATAGACTGAGAAAAATACTGAGATAGACAAACCTATTGGATTGCGTTCGAAAATCTGCTTATAGAATAGAATGGCGTTCGATTGACCAATCACGACAAAAGAAGAAGAGATTTCTTTCTTCTGATTGGTTAAATTAAATACAAATCTATCCAAATCTAATTATTTTTTAATTATTAATAATTAATTAGGTTCAGCGAAAAAAAAAAATTATTAACGTTTTTAAAGGAGACTTCAATTTTTTAATAGCATAAGAGAATGTCATTAAATTCTTGAATCAAGCATACTCATATCATTAAATAACAAAATATGCTGCAATATATTTTTTGCAATATATCATTGGTGACATATAAATCACAATACTAAATACATATGACAGAATAAAATTTAAAATAATTTAAAATAAACAGAAATATAGATTAAAATTATACATGTAACTATATATAATCTTTTCATTTCTTAAATATATATAAAATATATAGGCATATACACATAACAGCATGATTTAGTTAGAGAGAATAAAGCTTGTTCTTATTTTTTTCCATGTTCATATAATTATATTTAGGCTTATCAATGTTCCTATATCTAAAACTGCACATTCTTTTAGTTTTTGTACTGATAAAGTGCAACAATTTTTCTTAATGTTTATAATTATAATAGATATAATTGACAGATTTGACTAAAATGTATATTCTTCCACAAATATAATATTTAGTTTTACAGTTTTATAACATTAACAAAATGCAAATTTTACATTTTGTTAATGGTGTAAAACTGTATATTTTAAATACTCTGTTCTTAAAAGAATATACATTCCGGTCAAATGTAAAATCTTATTTAGTTAATATTATAAAACTGTACTTAAAAGAAACTATTCTGTTCTTACAAGGAAAAATATACATTCTTGTCAAATTTGTCACAATTGCTTTACAAAAATTCTTCGCACCAATCAGTTAAGCACTGATAACAATCTGTCGACTGTTTTGCGTGTGCCGAGCATGCGCCCTTCATCCACTCTTGAAATAATTCCTTATTCTTCTTTAGCACTAAGTATTGTCCCAGTACTACGTATGCCTATACAGAGAATTCAATTATTAACTATCCAATCAAAAAACTTGTAAAATTTAGTAATTATTGTCACAATCTCAATTTTTTTTCAATCCATATGCAAGTAGATCAAAATAATTTTATATTTTTATACATTCTTAAATAGTATTGTTGAATATATAAGATGAAACAAGTATCCTCATTACAGTGTAAAATATTAATAATTAGATATTTTATAAGTAATACAAATATTACTCTATCAAAACCTGCGGCTTCTAATCTCTTCCCTAAGACTTCTCCAACACCAGCGAGCTCAGTCACAGGTTTGTCCCCCATCGGTTCTGCCACAAAGTTTCTATGCTTCTGTGATGTAGTAGACATTTTGATCTGCAAAAATAAAAGATTTCAGTTTCTGTTCTAGAATCCATTATTATAAGTTAAAAAGAGCTAACCTATATTAAGTAAAAAAAAAAAATTATTCCATAATCAAAAAGAGACTTGGAACTTTATAACCTTCAAGTAATGAAATGTTCATTGTTCAAGCGAGAGGATTTATCAAGATATTTTGCAAAAATAATGCAGAAACAGAGTTAGAAAGATGCAAATTACACATTATAAATACAAACTAAACGGAAATTTCATAACAAGGGTAAGCAATGGTTACCTGTGGCAATTAACTGGAATAGTCTATTGCAGTCTTCTGTTATGCTGCGACCGTCGCAGTGCGAGAAAATAAATCACCACCAAATTTATTACCAAATTCTGCTGAATTCAAAATCGCCTCGAATGTTACTTCTTTATGCAATTTAATGGACTGGCGATGATTCATAAAATTCGATGAAATCAGAAAATCGAACGTAAACTGTCGCAAACTATTCATCAAACGCGGAGTATACATATATATCAAGAGTGGAGCCGCAATAATATTGACATTTGTTGGCTATGACGTCACCATATAAAAAAAAAATCTACACGTTCGAAAAATTATCTCTATAAAATTAAAGTCTGCACTATTTTTTGCGAATATAAATTGCGAGATATGCATAAAAATTTGTACAATCATTGGTTAATTTAAAAAAAAAAAAAAGATGCTTGGACAAGAAATAAACCAATCTGGATGCAGAATTCGTCGTACGATCAGTCCTTCTATTAATCTTCTTTCTCATCGACTCTCCCATAATTCAAAATTTTATAAAACAACTACTTTGGATATAATGAAGGTAATAAATCAATTAAACGCTATCTTAAACATATCTCAATCTTTAATTACTAAGACCATCTTTTTCCAAAGTAATTGTAACGGGAGGAAGCCCTTTCTTCTCTGTAACTTCGGATGGAAAACGTCAAAATCTACTCTTCGTAATTCCTCTAAATAATTTTCCACGCAAACTGCCGGCAAAAATATCGCGTTGAAATCTTTCCCCGTCGTCTTTTTAAGTGACGTTGCCTAAAACAAAGAAGATTTCGTACACGTCGAAGAACGTCCGACTCTTCTCCTTTTACACGCATAAAGCTATAACAAGATATAAGGATCGATGCTTAGTTAAATTCCACGCGATTTTATCAAGTTATTATTTATCGAATAATAACGATAGGTACCACTTTTAGATGTTGTTTGGCGCAGGAGGCGACCTCGAGTACCGCGTCTCTAAGTCCAGAGCTCGACTGTCCCTGGAAGACGGATTCCGAGGAGACGCTGTTCTTCAGCAAAACGTCCTGCGGCAGTATCATGACTCGTTTTCGAGCGTTATACGGTACGGATCGTATCGAGGTGACTAAACCATGCGCCTTGCCGAAATGACTGGCAATATGATCGGCGTTGACGTTTGTCGTGCCGTTCGCCTCCAGCAGCAAGTAATATATCGACGAAGCGGTATAATCGCAGTACCTCTCGAGCGATTCCAAGTCCACGAATATCGAATTACTTAATTTACTCAAGCGAGCGTCGATCAAGCGCTTGAAATAACGTTTAGAGAGCTTGTGTCGCTGGAGGATCTGCAAGAGATGCGAAAGGTCTCTAATTCACAGCTTCGTATCCCCGATATATAATCTCGGGAACGTATTGGAATGTTACTTTTCTTTTTCTTTTAGCTCATCTACCCTGTGTAATTCCAGCGATACAGGGCTCCTGGGCGGTCGATCGTTATAAACATTGTTTAAAGCGTCTGTCCAAAACTGCAATCGCATAGCTCCTATCTTAGTGTCGCTCACTTGATCCTCCACTTGAGCCACTTCGACATTAAAGGCGCGTATGGCGAATGCAGCAGATTTAATACTTTGCGGAAGTAATAATGTACACAGAAAGTTCTCGTAGTCATTTTTCCTAGAAAGACAATAGGCGTAAACGTCTGTAAATTAGATTCTGCACATTTCAAGTGTAATTACTTTGATAGGTTTTGCAATAAATTCTGCTTTATTTCAGAGACGATACAAGAGAACTACATCTATAAAAAAAAAGTATATATTTATCTATTTTTCAGAAATGAGATTTTTTAAATCAAACTTTTTTGTAAAAATGTGACAATTAAACACATGACATAATCTTGAACAAAAATCTGCTAACAATATTCTATTACTTATTAAAATATATTATTACTGAAATATATCTATTACATGACACAAATGTGGTTGTACAATTTTTTTGTTTCTCATGTACAACACACAGTTTAGCATAAAGCAAATACCTAACTAATTGCAAACAATATTCGGATGGCGTTTGCCTTTCTTTCGTAACAGCCATGTTTATACGTCGTAATTGCAATCGCACATTTTGTTCGATAATCGACGACAATTTACTCATAATTACGGTAGAAGAATTTTTGGTAATTATACAGTTTAGACTCCTCACCTCCAATATTGATGAATTTAGGCTCATTTGAAGCGTTTTTGCACGAAATGAAAGAATCCGTCAAAAAAAAGCGTCGCTCTGCCCCGCGAGACGAGATATTAAGCGTTAAAGTTGACGACTTGACAGGTTATGAAACTTGTCATACCTAAAAGTAGCGACAAAAACATGCCCCGTGCCCACATGCGCAGACGTAGCCGTGTCTATAGCTACAGCGTTTATTGCAAAGAAATGATGGATTTAAACTTTGAGCCAAAAAATAAATAATAAAATGTAGTCTTACAGGTTATGGTTTTTTTTACAGCAGCGAATATTTTGTATTTAACTGTGCTTTTGGTTAAAACAGAGAATATTTAACTTTGTGTGTTTGGTTAAAGCAGTGAATTCTCTGCTGCGAGAGAGAGAGAGAGAGAGAGAGAGGGAGAGAGGGAGAGAGGGAGAGAGGGAGAGAGGGAGAGAGGGAGAGAGGGAGAGAGGGAGAGAGGGAGAGAGGGAGAGAGGGAGAGAGGGAGAGAGGGAGAGAGGGAGGGAGAGAGAGAGAGAGAGAGAGAGAGAGAGAGAGAGAGAATAGTTGGACGCGGGCAGATACTCTCTGACGCAGGGCTCCAGCGTAACGCACATAGTCCTTTGTAAAACCCCCCTCCCAACGCTTCGCCACGCGCCAAGTATCATCGCGTTAAACATGTAGGACGTCTCTTCTCGCCGCGCTCTTTCACTCGCGCCGATCTTTTTTAATTATTTTAATTAATTGTCTTACTTCATTAATTATAATTCGCATTTATGATCTACTTTATTAATTATTGTGAAGATATATATATATATATATATATATATATATATATATAGAGAGAGAGAGAGAGAGAGAGAGAGAGAGCGCCAGAAAGCAAAATATAATAATATTTATTTAACTCACCTTTTTGCCAAGAAGTGTACTTGGTTTACAAAATTCCTTAACCACACATACCTTTCATACTCACATTTATTCCTTTTATACCTCTAAGCTAGTTTATTTTATCACAGTCTTTCTAGAAAGCAAAATATAGAATCGATTCTTTTCAGCAAAAGAATCGTCAATTGTCGTCAATAATTTTTAACTTTTACTTTAAGCCGTTAAAATGAAAGGCTTTTTATATTATAATTTCAGTTTCAAAAATAATAACACCACAAAACGTCTTTATATTAGAAATTCATTTAATACGTAAGCGTCTTACGTTGACGGACACCCTGTATACAAAAAGACAGAAATCGTGTTACCGACACTTCGTGTACATAGCACGGAACGCAACCGAAAATGTGCACATTGTGAGTTACCATTGAGAACATTCGTGGACATTGGCTACGTAGTTCAATGTGCACGTTTTTTATGTCCACGGAGGGCGTATCGCTTTCAGGGATCACCTAAAACCGGGCCGTGACGTCTCTCAGGCTTCTCTCTGACTGAGAAAAGTACTGAGATAGACAAACCTATTGGATTGCGTTCGAAAATCTGCTTTAGAATAGAATGGCGTTCGATTGACCAATCACGACAAAAGAAGAAGAGATTTCTTTCTTCTGATTGGTTAAATTAAATACTATTCTACCCAAATCTAATTATTTTTTAATTATTAATAATTAATTAGGTTCAGCGAAAAAAAAAAATTATTAACGTTTTTAAAGGAGACTTCAATTTTTTAATAGCATAAGAGAATGTCATTAAATTCTTGAATCAAGCATACTCATATCATTAAATAACAAAATATGCTGCAATATATTTTTTGCAATATATCATTGGTGACATATAAATCACAATACTAAATACATATGACAGAATAAAATTTAAAATAATTTAAAATAAACAGAAATATAGATTAAAATTATACATGTAACTATATATAATCTTTTCATTTCTTAAATATATATAAAATATATAGGCATATACACATAACAGCATGATTTAGTTAGAGAGAATAAAGCTTGTTTTTATTTTTTTCCATGTTCATATAATTATATTTAGGCTTATCAATGTTCCTATATCTAAAACTGCACATTCTTTTAGTTTTTGTACTGATAAAGTGCAACAATTTTTCTTAATGTTTATAATTATAATAGATATAATTGACAGATTTGACTAAAATGTATATTCTTCCAAAAATATAATATTTAGTTTTACAGTTTTATAACATTAACAAAATGCAAATTTTACATTTTGTTAATGGTGTAAAACTGTATATTTTAAATACTCTGTTCTTAAAAGAATATACATTCCGGTCAAATGTAAAATCTTATTTAGTTAATATTATAAAACTGTACTTAAAAGAAACTATTCTGTTCTTACAAGAAAAAACATACATTCTTGTCAAATTTGTCACAATTGCTTTACAAAAATTCTTCGCACCAATCAGTTAAGCACTGATAACAATCTGTCGACTGTTTTGCGTTTGCCGAGCATGCGTCCTTCATCCACTCTTGAAATAATTCCTTATTCTTCTTTAGCACTAAGTATTGTCCCAGTACTACGTATGCCTATACAGAGAATTCAATTATTAACTATCCAATCAAAAAACTTGTAAAATTTAGTAATTATTGTCACAATCTCAATTTTTTTTCAATCCATATGCAAGTAGATCAAAATAATTTTATATTTTTATACATTCTTAAATAGTATTGTTGAATATATAAGATGAAACAAGTATCCTCATTACAGTGTAAAATATTAATAATTAGATATTTTATAAGTAATACAAATATTACTCTATCAAAACCTGCGGCTTCTAATCTCTTCCCTAAGACTTCTCCAACACCAGCGAGCTCAGTCACAGGTTTGTCCCCCATCGGTTCTGCCACAAAGTTTCTATGCTTCTGTGATGTAGTAGACATTTTGATCTGCAAAAATAAAAGATTTCAGTTTCTGTTCTAGAATCCATTATTATAAGTTAAAAAGAGCTAACCTATATTAAGTAAAAAAAAAAAATTATTCCATAATCAAAAAGAGACTTGGAACTTTATAACCTTCAAGTAATGAAATGTTCATTGTTCAAGCGAGAGGATTTATCAAGATATTTTGCAAAAATAATGCAGAAACAGAGTTAGAAAGATGCAAATTACACATTATAAATACAAACTAAACGGAAATTTCATAACAAGGGTAAGCAATGGTTACCTGTGGCAATTAACTGGAATAGTCTATTGCAGTCTTCTGTTATGCTGCGACCGTCGCAGTGCGAGAAAATAAATCACCACCAAATTTATTACCAAATTCTGCTGAATTCAAAATCGCCTCGAATGTTACTTCTTTATGCAATTTAATGGACTGGCGATGATTCATAAAATTCGATGAAATCAGAAAATCGAACGTAAACTGTCGCAAACTATTCATCAAACGCGGAGTATACATATATATCAAGAGTGGAGCCGCAATAATATTGACATTTGTTGGCTATGACGTCACCATATAAAAAAAAAATCTACACGTTCGAAAAATTATCTCTATAAAATTAAAGTCTGCACTATTTTTTGCGAATATAAATTGCGAGATATGCATAAAAATTTGTACAATCGTTGGTTAATTTAAAAAAAAAAAAAGATGCTTGGACAAGAAATAAACCAATCTGGATGCAGAATTCGTCGTACGATCAGTCCTTCTATTAATCTTCTTTCTCATCGACTCTCCCATAATTCAAAATTTTATAAAACAACTACTTTGGATATAATGAAGGTAATAAATGAATTAAACGCTATCTTAAACATATCTCAATCTTTAATTACTAAGACCATCTTTTTCCAAAGTAATTGTAACGGGAGGAAGCCCTTTCTTCTCTGTAACTTCGGATGGAAAACGTCAAAATCTACTCTTCGTAATTCCTCTAAATAATTTTCCACGCAAACTGCCGGCAGAAATATCGCGTTGAAATCTTTCCCCGTCGTCTTTTTAAGTGACGTTGCCTAAAACAAAGAAGATTTCGTACACGTCGAAGAACGTCCGACTCTTCTCCTTTTACACGCATAAAGCTATAACAAGATATAAGGATCGATGCTTAGTTAAATTCCACGCGATTTTATCAAGTTATTATTTATCGAATAATAACGATAGGTACCACTTTTAGATGTTGTTTGGCGCAGGAGGCGACCTCGAGTACCGCGTCTCTAAGTCCAGAGCTCGACTGTCCCTGGAAGACGGATTCCGAGGAGACGCTGTTCTTCAGCAAAACGTCCTGCGGCAGTATCATGACTCGTTTTCGAGCGTTATACGGTACGGATCGTATCGAGGTGACTAAACCATGCGCCTTGCCGAAATGACTGGCAATATGATCGGCGTTGACGTTTGTCGTACCGTTCGCCTCCAGCAGCAAGTAATATATCGACGAAGCGGTATAATCGCAGTACCTCTCGAGCGATTCCAAGTCCACGAATATCGAATTACTTAATTTACTCAAGCGAGCGTCGATCAAGCGCTTGAAATAACGTTTAGAGAGCTTGTGTCGCTGGAGGATCTGCAAGAGAAGCGAAAGGTCTCTAATTCACAGCTTCGTATCCCCGATATATAATCTCGGGAACGTATTGGAATGTTACTTTTCTTTTTCTTTTAGCTCATCTACCCTGTGTAATTCCAGCGATACAGGGCTCCTGGGCGGTCGATCGTTATAAACATTGTTTAAAGCGTCTGTCCAAAACTGCAATCGCATAGCTCCTATCTTAGTGTCGCTCACTTGATCCTCCACTTGAGCCACTTCGACATTAAAGGCGCGTATGGCGAATGCAGCAGATTTAATACTTTGCGGAAGTAATAATGTACACAGAAAGTTCTCGTAGTCATTTTTCCTAGAAAGACAATAGGCGTAAACGTCTGTAAATTAGATTCTGCACATTTCAAGTGTAATTACTTTGATAGGTTTTGCAATAAATTCTGCTTTATTTCAGAGACGATACAAGAGAACTACATCTATAAAAAAAAAGTATATATTTATCTATTTTTCAGAAATGAGATTTTTTAAATCAAACTTTTTTGTAAAAATGTGACAATTAAACACATGACATAATCTTGAACAAAAATCTGCTAACAATATTCTATTACTTATTAAAATATATTATTACTGAAATATATCTATTACATGACACAAATGTGGTTGTACAATTTTTTTGTTTCTCATGTACAATACACAGTTTAGCATAAAGCAAATACCTAACTAATTGCAAACAATATTCGGATGGCGTTTGCCTTTCTTTCGTAACAGCCGTGTTTATACGTCGTAATTGCAATCGCACATTTTGTTCGATAATCGACGACAATTTACTCATAATTACGGTAGAAGAATTTTTATTAAATCTGATAATTTAAACGGTCACCCGAGATTATATTGACGTCATTAAATAATAAAATTTTCTATTGCGATGCGTTATATATAATTATATATAATTATATAACGTTGTTATATAATTCGTTATACACGAACAATCTTTCGGACGAGATGCACGATAGAAATAACCTGTAAACGGCTACTGTAACCAAAATGCATGGAGCCATACTCTTTAGGGCCAATTTCACCAACCACGGTTAGATTAACCGACGATTAAAGTTAGCAAGGTGGCCAATAGCAGAGAGAAGCCTGAGAGCGGCCATGCCGGCGATTTTCGTGAGACGCTTTTACTAGGCCGTAGAGCAGCGCCATACATCCACTTTTAGGAATTGGAATCACTGATCCACATCCACTTTCAAAACTGTCGGTCATTTGGTTCATGTCCGTGCTAATATACATCCACTTTTCGATACTGTCGATCATTTAGTGGTTCATGTCCGTGCTACATCCATATATATAATTGTGGATCAAAAATATATATATCGAAACTTCATGAAACTTCTGAACTTATTAATATGTTTTATTAAATGCGTGTAACGTTTTGGCATTCTAATATATAATACGATATAAATACAGCGATATAAATTATTACTAAAATATTTTTACGTATATCCGCATGTGCAATGAAATAAATTTTTTCTTAAATCAATTTTTCTTAATAAGTCTTAATTGAATATAATGTAGAAAATATCTGCAATAAATTACTTCTTTCTTATTCTTAGAACAAAGGTATCAAGCATTTAAGCAATCATGCATTTTAATCAAATTATGATTTAAATTTATAGCTTTTTATATTAATTTTTTTATATTAATTTATTTTTTACTTATTATTAATTTAATTAATTTTTTATTTATAAATTCGATTGGATGCGAAGTCTTTTAAAAATAAACAAAAAATGGTGCGCTCCGCTTGACGTAATATTTTCGCTTCGAAGACTAATTGTAAGATTTTTCACCCTATCTAATTAAAAATTATCCGATTTATGTCGTGTTTGATGTCATTTTAATCGCCAAAATCTCATTAATCCATTAAGATTATTTTCAAGCTGTTTAAATGCAAAATAGAAGTTTTAGTTTTCATTTCAAAAAATGTTTACATTCGTGAATTGCTATGGATGGGGAGAGCCCATTGTAAGAGACTTCGGAACTCTTTGATGATAGGTCATCTCGCTCGCTCTCTACTCGCGATCTCGCTCTCGCTCTCACACTCGACGCGCTAGAACAGCTCGGAAAGATAAGCTGATCTGAGAATCGAAACACATTCGTAAATATGTAAACATTCTATGAAATGAAAACTAAAATTTGTATTTTGCATTTAATCGGCTTGAAAATAATCTTACTGGATTAATGAGATTTTTGCGATTAAAATGACATCAAACACGACATAAATCGGGTAATTTTTAACTAGATAGGTAATTAAAATTTTAATTACCTATCCAGATTTCAGAGAATACAGTGAGATTAGTGTTGGAATGCACATATAAACTGATGAAGCAAGAAAATGAGCTGATCAAAGAGATAGAACTTATGGAGCAAGAGAAACTTAATATTATCAATGAAGCTAAGTCGTATTTGGCGAAAGAACTGCGTCAGATGGCAAAAACATGCTTAAGAAGAAAGATTGAATTGGAAAAAACCATAGAAAAGCGTGCACAAGCTCTTGCAAACCTACGCACTCTAGTCACCAATATTGAAAATGCACATTCTAATTCTGCTGTATTGTCTGCTTACAAGACTACATCTGATGTATTGAAGAAAATAGGACAAAATGGTTTAATGGAATACGATGTTAGAGACATTATGGACGATATTAATGAGGTAGGAAATTATTATGCATTATTATACATATTTAGTAAGTGATTGTAACAAAAAAGATACATTAATATCTATTATTCATTGATTAGATTTTAGAAGAGAAACAAGAAATAGACGCAATTTTATCTAAGACATTGACTCTCACAGACTTGGATGCCGAGTTGGAAAAAGAATTAGCAGAACTAATGAATAAAGACAATGTAAATGTTTCTAATGTAGATGTTTCTGAATCAAATCCAGAAATTAAAAAATTGGAGCATCGTTTGAAAGACTTGCGCATGGAAGGTAAACATTGTGAAATTTATTATCATATTTCATACAAATGGGATATTTATAATATAGGTTTAGTTTCATATAGGTTTAGTTTACAACTAATGGGATATTTGTAATATAGATTTAGTTTCACTTGGCAAAAATATAGCTGTACAACCAACTGTACCATCCCATAAGGAAAAGGCATTAAAGGAATCTCAATATTTATAAGATGCAACAATGAAGCATATCTATATAATTGTATACTTCATGTGTGGAATTACTTGTCTCTTTTAATTCTTTTAAATATTTTATTGCATTCATTGTGTCATATAACGAAAAATATATTGGAATACATGTATATTATCTATGAAGAGAACAAAATAGCTTCTGTCCGAACGAGAGCTTGTATTGTATGATTACGTGCTATCGCAGGTGAAATAAAAAATGCGAAGAAATATATATCTCACATACTTTAAGTTTTTATACATTCTGGACAGAAATCTTGCATAGCTTACGTTTATTCTTCTGGCCAGTATGGACTTACCTATTGCGGCTTCTGGCCATATCTATTCTGATTCGATCTTTAATCAGAAGGACACTCTTTCTATTGTCGGCTGATTATTATTATCAACAAATAAACGTAAAGATTTTGCTTTGTTTACGATAAGTTAAATCGCATATTAGATGCGCGCGCATCCTTCAAGTCACAAAAGATACACGAGTATTCATTAAAATATTAATTAAAAAATTTCTTATAATTTTTTTTATTTAAAATTGTCCACGGAAATTTACAAAAAATAGATGTTATATAGTAAATTAATTGCTCTGAATCAGAAAATTTTCGATCTTGCCTCGCGAATGTCCGGAATCGAATTGTATGATATAAATATGAAATTATAAACGTTTAGAAAACGAACAAATTTTGCAAACGGAAAACTAAAATGCGTATTTATATTTGTATTTATCCGCGCAAAACCCGTATTTTTGTTCGTTGCCCGTAGTTGTTGTTACACCTCAAAAGTTTATCAAATAACATTTATAATGAATGATGTGAGATTCGAAAGACATAATGAATTTCTTGCACAATCAATATAAGAATGCTGTAAATTATAAATGTTTCATGTTCTCATATTGTGTATACACCTTTATAAAAAATTTAATATCGATATTAATCTTGTTATTACATTATATATCATGTATACATCTCGTGCACATTGTTTGTATCAAAATTATATATATTTTAAAATAAAATATTTGCAACTAAGAAAAATACAACTAATGTAAAACTAATCAGCT